>JAOXYL010000113.1:13232725-13253153 GCA_028564955.1 Terapon puta | reverse complement strand
GTCTGCTTAGTATACAGCCACTGTTCGTAGCTGGTTAGCTTAGTTTAGCATCAAGATTTGAACAGGGGGAAATGGGTAGTCTGGTTCAATTCAAAAGTAAAGCTTAAAAATTAAGATGTTATATGCTATCGATGCGATACAGTATAGTGTTATATTTATTTTAGTTTAATCCACTGACAAGCCGAAGTGTAAAAATAGATGATGCTGGGGATGATGCTACTTGTAGTATGTTTTTTAGCCTGGTGTTACTTCCTGGAGTTTGACCTCAAGATACCATGAAGTTACTGTCGCCAGCCAGGAAATAGTCTCATCTATGGCTTTGGCTGGGCTAACTCTCCCCCCTGTTTCCAGTCTTTGTGCTAAGCTAAGCTAAGATGAGCTGAGCTAAGCTAAGCGACCCCTAGCTGTACCTTCATATTTACTGTGCCGACATGAGAGTGGTATCTTGTCATTTAACTCTCAGCAAGAAAGTGAATTAGTGTAAGAAAGGTGTTGAACTATTCCTTTAAAATAAATAACTAGAAACCAAGTTGGATAACATACACAGTCAAAACAGTACAATAAGGGAATACTCTGATTAAGATGGGACAGCACTGCAAACCCTGAACAAATCTCCGCTGGCCCCAACCCAAAGCACAATATCAATGACACCGAAAACACTGTAGCAAAAATAGCAACCTTAAACTGATAATAGTCACAATGAGCTTCAGGTGCAGTCAAGCTGCGTGTTTCTCCTCGGAGAGAGCGCACATATATTACAGTACATCTCTGGGTTACATTCGGCCCTCCGTCTGTCTGCTCTCTCACTGCAGATGGCTTCACAACTAGCTGCCCTCACCCTCAGCCTCCCAGAGCTCTGCCGCCGAGGAACCAGATATCACCCGTGCACCAGACCACTCTGTCAGTCTGCCGGGGCAAGCCTGCTCACACCACCCACTCCGATGGGTGCTTTCACCTCCGCTCATGTCCAAGTGGCACCGCATGGACAGTATCTCTGATCGCAGCCCAAAGGCAATTCCACCCCAGTCGCTTTCATTGCTTTGAACAATTTTTAACTTGCAAATGAAGCCACAGAGGAAGGTGGACTCTCTGCTGTGGAGCATCTGTTAGTTTAGCTAAAATAATCTGTACATTTAGGGTGGTTGTATCTTCTGTTTGTGTCCATAAGACAGGTTCAGGTGATGTTTTGGCAAACTGCTGTCGATACATTTATACATTTATAGACTGCTCTTTCATTCTTAAGCTTCTGTTCTCCTGGGGGTCTTCATCAACCAAGGCCAGTCTAGTCTCAGGGTCTGAGGCAGCTAAGTTGGAGTCTGAGGTCAGTGGCGAAAACGCTGCATCGCTGCATTTGACGATCTGTGTTCCCCAGGTGAAGGACACGTGGAATCGGCTTGGGGGGGTTTGGTGTTACTGGTAGCTCACAGGGCTGTCCATGAGCGGGCTGGAGCAGTAGGGGTCTGGGGGGTCTTGGAGCTCAGTCTCATGGGTGTGGGTGTGGTCCTCCTCGCCCTCTTCTCCCTCCACCGGGCCGTGGCTTGAACTCTGGGAGGTGGCCATGGCGCCATAGCCGTGGTGGGCAGGGGAGGGCATGGGAGTCAAAGCCAGCTCTGGCTCCAGCAGCACAGACGCCACAAACAGCTGAGGGAGGAAGATACAGTTTCACACAGTGTCACACAGTAAATCTCTCAGCTCATGGAGGGTGTGTGAGATGAAAGTATAGAATTAAATTGCTTGTTTCCTTACCCTACACTTAGGATGTAAATATCCATAAATGTGTAAATATACGTCATCATGATTATTGTATGAACTCAGTAACCATATCCTTCATTCAAATTAAAATATAAAGTTATGAAGAAAATCTAATCATTTTATATAGAATAATATTGGATTATTAGATAATACTGATGATAATACTTTCATAGTATACCATAAATACATATAAATACATGACAAACATATATATTATAAGATCATCATATGGTTTGTATTTGAAATATAGGGTTAGGGTTAGACATCCTGAAATTTTGGATAAAATCTCTTTTTCCTTCAAACAGCGGCAGCTGACATTGCTCTACAGAAAGTTCAGGACCTTCACGAGTTCACACTGGAATCTGATACTGCCCAACCATGATGTGTCAAGTTCAAGTATCAAGATAGTTACTGGAAAAGTTGTTTTATATAAAAAATGTTCAGCATTGATGAAAAGTAAATGTGTTTTTAAAATTACAGCACAAATAATAATCAGTAAGATATGTTTTAATGGTGCTGGTAGGAGAAACATGTGATACTGTACACTGGAAGCAGTGGTGGATGTTACAGTGCTCCTGTCTGCATCAGTGAACGTCCCCTCTGCAGGCTGATCAGACATCTGAAACAAAGGAAATGCACACTTAGTGTTAGTGCACCTGCAGCAGAACTTAATCTCAGTGAGGTGCAGCAGAGCTGACCTGGTAGCTCGTCGACTTGTCAGGTTGCTTCCTAAGGCACAAGCGGAAGAGGGAAAAGGCAATCGAGGAGAGCAGGGACACTAAGGTGAAGAGGGTGATGGGATGCACTGGACCTGTGACAGCGAGAAGAGGAAGAAATGACAGTGCTGTAATGTATGCTCACAGTACCACAATGGATACAGTGCACCGAGGTATAAATGTAAGTGAAAAAGTACCTAATCTGAGCACTGAGAAGAAGAGCAGCCAGAACATGCAGAGGATGGGAGCCACGATGACCTGGCTGATGGCTGCTCTATGGATCCGCTGGTTGAGTTTGGTGGGAACGTATGCATAGTAGATGTTGTATCGGTCAACCATGTGCTTCAGAATCACATAGAGCAGACCTAGAAGGGCACAAGAGAACACACATACACTTACTGATCAGTACTTGTCATATGAAAGAGAGATCACGTCCCAGGCTGGATAAACCCACTCAGGGTTGTGGCGTTGAAATGAGCCTCCGCCCACACTCGGCAGATAAACTGAAGGACAGTATTGTTTATTTACGGCAGACACCAAATCCTGCTACAGTCCTTTAGTATAGTCATAGTGATATTTCATATATTGTTCTCTTCAACCACACACATAAAGTCTGGCAGCTGACTGAAGTCCTGTGTTGTCTCTTTAGGTTCCACCCAATGA
This sequence comes from Terapon puta, assembly GCA_028564955.1. Classification (NCBI taxonomy): domain Eukaryota; kingdom Metazoa; phylum Chordata; class Actinopteri; order Centrarchiformes; family Terapontidae; genus Terapon; species Terapon puta. The sequence goes on along the minus strand of JAOXYL010000113.1, from coordinate 13,250,022 downwards.
GATTTAACTCAGATTAGATTATTCGCCTCCAAATGTTTGTGTGCCTTAAATGCCAATCTGCAGTAAAGTGACATGGGTAAAATGCACAGAACAGCAGGTTGTTATGTATGAAAGGGCCCGTTTGGACTGGGGGATTTGACGGCAGAAGTAAATATAAGCTTTGTGAGCTCTGGGCAGAGACAGGAGCGGAGTGGGCGTCTGGCTCGCAACTTGCTGTGTCTGGGTGTCTGGGACTACAGCAGCAAATTCACACAGTCTGCATCGGACTGGCAGGCACCAGAGGAGAGTGAGGTCACAGTATGAGGAGAGACAACACACACACACACACGCACACACACACACAAAACTGAGTTGATGGGATAGAGGGGGAAGACAGAAGGTGGGAAGAAGGAAGAGGTAGATGAGGATAAATGAGGGTTGCTGCGTGTTGCTCACCAAAGGGTGTGATAATGGGACACGTGATGCTGTAGGTCATGCTGACTGCAAAGATACACATGGTCCAGGCGTACTCCAGGCCAAACTGGAACTCATAGGCCTGACTCTGCAGATGAAAACATAAACACAGTGAGATCTTTCTGTCTTAAAACGGCGCATAGCCTAACGCGCCTCATACCAGAAAAACACAGAGGTAAGCACGAAAGGCTCAGCTGACCCGTTTGACATGAATGCGCTCAGCCTGGGACTTGGCAAAGCAGAGGCGGAGGGCATACACCGTCAGCGCTGGGATGCGAAGCAGCTCCATGGATGTGCCGATCAGGCTGGAGGTAATCACGTAGTTCACAAAGAATGCGCCGTTGTCAGGAAGAAACACGCACCTGCAGCGGGAAAACAACAAAGGCGGAATATTTGGCTTGGAACTGCAATGACTTTTTTAGAAGTAACCAAAGTCTTTGTGTTCATATCAACAAAGGGAGTAATCTTACTGGAATTTGACATCCTTCTCATCCAGGAAGTGGACATCAAAGAGCCATGTGAAGAAGAGGTCCAGACTGCAGAGGGAATAAAGTATGAAGACAATATACTTCAAGAAAAGCAGAGAAATTTAAAAATGTAAAATCAAAAGAACTGTGTGGAAAAAAGCACCGGAGCAGAAGCAATGTGTCTGTTTTGAGTCTGTGCTGTCAGTGTACCTGGACAGACCAAGTGAGGGCAGGAGGATGACCATGAAGACCAGCAGTAAAAAACACTTGTGCATCGTAACTTGGTTCTCACCAGACCTACAGCATTAAATGAAAGACAAGTGGTCGTAAGAACATTATGCAATGCACATTTCGTTATAAAACGTATCTACACAGTTCCCTTCAACATAATCGATTCACCATTTATAATAATGTAATGTAAAGTCAGCTGACTCTACATTTACAGGACTGCTGGGTTCATTAGCACGAACTACGCTTTTCGCTCCAGTAAACAGTCGATTTGCATTCAGCGCTTCGCACATCACGCCTGCACAACACGTTTGTGGGGGTGGTTATGTAAAGAAAGGGTGCTCATAGGTGCTGCGTGAGGTTGTCTCCTTATGCACAGTTGTTCCGCTCCTCCTTCTGCTAGTCACCATGTGCTGCTCCTCTGCACACGGTGACAACCGTGCATATCATTATCCTCACATGGAGATCTCTATGACAACCTGCCCAGAATAACAGTGCAGGGGAGAGTGACAGAGAGAAGGAGGGAGAGAGGGGCGAGAGTAAAAAGAGCAACAGGGTGAAAGAGAAAAAAAATATAATTGAGATGGGGGAAAAAAAGAAATGCTGAGAGCTGAGAGGAAGACAGGCATGAAGGGTCCATTTGAAGAAGCAAAGGACAGGCATTTCCATTTCAGAGGAGAGAGGAGAGTGGTGGCTGATGACCGGTGAGTACCTGGTCCAGTGGGACTCAAAGAAGGCTGAGTAGTAGACGATGAAGGGTAGGAGCACCGAAAACGCCCATAGCAGGAGGGTTGGGAAAAACTGGGTAATGACTGGGCTCTGGATTGGACAGCAAAATGATTAATTAATGAAACCGAAGTGGGGTTAAAATACAGCATTTAGGTCACACGCAGTTCAACTCAATCTCAAACTCTAACCCGCAGACTCTCCACAGGCCTTGTGACGTTGAACTTGTCCATCGTGTTGACAATGATGGCGGGAGTGGTGAGGAAGAAGAGCAGCAGGAAGAGGAGGATGTTGAGCAGGACGCAGCGGAGCCACCAGCGCGATCCGCACACCGACAGGTTTTCCCTGGTGATGGGAGAAAATAATGAGCCTCATCCGGCGGGACAGACGGGACAGTTAGCAACACCACTCACACGCCTGTGCTGTTTGTATTGACATAAGCCTGACATAATATAAATAAATCCCCTATGTGAGTTGGTGATCGTGCTTCCACTGAAGAGCAGGTTGGAAGCGGCACACTTCACCGCACAGTTTTAATGAAGGAACAAAAGTACCTGCTCCAGTCGTCTAGTTAGTGCAGAAACACAAACACTGCAGCCCATCAGGCGTGAAGCATTACCATCTCTTTGGTTAATCTCCCAGACATATGCATCACTCACTTGTTACATAATTTTGCTGGGACTGCTGCATTTGCTCACCGAGATAAGAGACATGCACTACAGCTAATCCAATCATGGACAGGGAACGAGCTTGAAATGGCGTTTGAGATCTGCTGCACACAAGCAACAACACACCGATGCAGTTGGTTATTTAGATTTCAGGGAGCACAGAGCTCAATGATAAAAGACATCAGAGTTGTAATACTAATGCCACAAGCTACTAGTGGATGTGCCTAATTTGCATAATGTGCACCTCTTGTCTAAATAAATAGACTCTTTGAGGTCCATCATTACAAGCAAGCCTTGCCTTGACAAGTATTATGAAGGCCCGCAGAACTTTGGTTAAAAGTCTAGTCACGACCCAGAGGTTTCCAAAGATACCAAATATGTCAGGGTTAATTACAGGGAAATGTGTTTAAAGACATGCAAAACTGGATATTACTCTCAAAATATGTGTCTGCAAGGGTTTTCTCGTAGAGCACCAGTTTCCCTCCAACAGTCGACAGCATGCAGGTTGGGTTAATACACTGCTTGTACTGTAGGTGTGAATTGTGCATGTGTCTCCCTCTCAACACTCAGATGCCTGCTGGGATAGATTACAGCTCCCTGCAACCGTGCACTGGATAAGTATAGAGTAGATAATGAGTGGATGGATATCCCCCATTCGCTTAAGTGCTACAAAAGTGGAATGATGTAAAGTGTAAAATTTTGACTTTGAGGCAACTCAAGGGACAGAATGAGTGTTGGGCCCTTCCACATTTAAAAGCAACCCAAAAACAAAAGGATGCTATGTGAGCTCCAGTAATGTCAGTACTGACCAGATGATGTCACTGGGGGCAGGTGCATAGTTGACCCCCCATTTGTGTGACTGTACGACGGTGGTGATGCTGGACTGCTGGGGTCTGAGACGGCAGCGCACACGGCTGTAGTCCTTCACAATTCTGCAAAGCAAAACAACATGTACAGAAGTGCTGCAGAAGTCTGCCCCAGTGCTCAGTAATGCCTGCTTTGACGATCCTGCGTGAATTTTTGTGCTTGCTCCCTGCCGTGACAGGGTTTACGTGATGAGAGGACGCGGCAGACAGAAACCTCTGTGTCATGCTGTTGTTTACTCACACAGCAGTCATCCTCTCATCACGGAAAGTCACAAAGGCGATGCCCAGCCTCTTCATGGAGATGCGGTTCTTCTCTGCATTGAACTCATCTGTCCGCTTTTCCTCTAGCTCGCTGTAGTACTGTTCTGCGTCCACCTGCAGAAAAACAAGTTGGAGCACGTGTTGCTAACAGCGTCTTTCACTCTCAGAGAGATCCCCAGATTTACAGCGCTGTGATGCGCCGTTGCGGCACCTACTTTTGCATTGCAGTGCCATCCAGTGGTAACATCTTTTCTGCGCAGAACAACTCAACAGCAAGCTACTAATCCCATTAAACACTGATAAAAATCACCTTTTCAAAACCACAGATGTCGCAGCAGAATATCTGAGCACACGGATGGGTCTTGATCATGATCTTCCCCTCCTTTTGGGCCTTTGTGGCAAAATATAGCCTGCCTTTCATTGCCTTGCGCCTGCAAAAACACAGCATCCTCAGAAAGAGAGCCTCACACTGATCACAAACCGTGCTGTTCCAGTCTGTAGCGGCTACTGTACCTTTCTAAGTCTAGCCGCATCAGCTTGTGGACATCAAAGGCGAAACGGATGTCAGTGACGGTACAGCTGGGGTAGGCCTCGCTGGTGAGGGGAGCAGAAGGAGTTCAGCATCGTAATCAAGGTGATGATACTGAACATGTGCTTGCAATAAAGCGGTCAGGGCTTCTTTGTGATATGAATCAAACATAAGGAGCAGATTTGACTTATTGATGAAATGAGGAGAAAATATGTTTACTGGAAATGCTTGGTGATGAGTCCGGGGTCTGAGATCTCTCTTGGTATGGAGGTAATCATCAATGTCCTGGCTACCTGCAACATATAATGCAACCACCATGAGTAATTATGCTATATTGAACTGCAACTGAACACCATCTTATCAAATGAGGCAGGGTAGCGTTGTGGATCTGTGGATGAAAAAGGTGGTCTATTGGTTTACCACTTTGGCTTTTGTAAAATGTTTATTGCCCTTCTGGATGGATTTCCATGAAATTTGGAAGACACATGCATGTTCCCCCTAGATAATTTGTAATCGTGTTGGTGATCTATCAGGGCAAAATTTGACTTTGTCCAGTACTTAAGTTTAAGAGCAAACACATGTGAATAGCAAAGTTTTACAAGCAGTCTCAGCTATGTTTCATGCTTGGTGTTAATTAGCAAATAAACTAAAACAGCTGATTTGATAAGATGGATGTTTTGCAGTGGAAAACTGGCCAGGTCTCCATGATTGAGCAGTCTGATGTAATGATGACAGACCTTCTCATCCTCTCTGTACTCCAGCCGTATGGAGTGGTGAACCATACACAGCAACGTGATGATGAAATATACCAGGGCAAGGATGCTGTGGAGCCACAGAAAGCTGTCCCTGCGAGGCAAAAAAACACTGTTGTCATTTCAGCCAATATAGATGGTGTTTCTTTGCCTGGCTCTGTGCTTTTTCATGGTATCTGATGTCATTCATAAAGTGCTGGACTCACTTTGAACTAACATTAGCCAGTGTTGTTCTTCCAAAGTTTTCAGGGCTGTCTCCTGTAGACATAATGGAAGACGACAGAGAGCGAGACATTTTAATTTGTAAATGACTTAAGGGAAACCCCTCCTCTTTTGTCTGGAGAGTGAGGCAACCATGAAGCAATGCTACTATTCAGAGATTTTCCATCCAGTTTAATGAAATCTCTCTTGTCTCAATGAAATTTCACACAAAATTCAAACATCGCACTCATGCCTGACTTTGTTTCCATCTGGGTACCCTTTGTTTGCTGTTGCCATGGCAGCCTGTTAATGGGTGCTGGTTTATTTAATCACTAGGGTGACACACTGGTCCATAAGATGACAGCCAGTAGTGATAAAAAAAGTTTCTGTGGACGGCCCCAGCTCCTCGTAGACTCCATAATGGCTCCTGCCTTCAATCTGTTACGGAGTGGCTTACTCTGCACTTCCTACAAAATAAGCACACAACTGCCAAAAGGCATTTCTGCTGCTGTTTTGCAGCTGAGATTCTACACAATCCCACCCCTGACACCTCCATGCGTATGTTAAGAGGAAATGAAGCACTTTCTATTTCTATAAACCTCCTTGTGGAACCGCCTGATGAATTGCCACTGGTATGCCAGAAACTCCCTTTACATGCAGCCTTTTTGTTTACATAAATAGCTTTACTTCACAAGATTGTTTTATTGGTAAGATTCCGTTAAAATTACCTTTTCGAGTTTGGTTTCATGTAAGTTATACTCAGCTTTACCGCAGATTGTTTTAAGCTGAAGTTTCTATGTATTTAACCAACAAATCTTTTGGTGTGTAGATGTGTGGGACTGTCTCTGTGTGGCCTGGCTTCTCTCCCTGCGAGGTGCCCCGTGTGTCTCTCCTGAGGTTAAGGATATCCCTTGGCTTTTCAAACAGTCTGCCAGCTAGACCATCATGTAGGGACTAAAATACCTAGGAGGTTCCCGGAAAAGTTGACCGGCAGGATTACGGCCAAAGACAACAGGCAAACTACTGTCATGAGCAGGATGATGTGGCGCTGGAAGGACAGGTACGTGACGGCGTCAATGCCACATTTGCTACGTATCTCTTCGTCCCTGCAGAAACAGAAAGAGAGGAAACTTTAAGGATCTCTTCATTTGATGCTGCATATCGTCCAGCAGTGACACACACACACACACACACACACATGCAGATGTGATGATGGTCAGAGCAGTGCAATCTTAGTCTTACATACAGTATGTATGTAGCTCTGTCTATTGCCAGGACGAAAGGCCTGACAGCTTATACCTCATCATAAGTAAAACTGTGGCACTGATACTTCGGTGCCAGAAGCTGTGGTTACCAGGCAGGAGGTTCAGGAAACCCAGTATCATAAAATAGAACAAAAAAAAGAAGAAGAAGAAGAGAGGTGCATGCTGGTCTCATTGCAGCCCACACATTGCGAACTCACAGGGTGGGTTTGCACTTTCCCAGGGATCTCACGGTGAGCCACTGGCATGAGGGCTAAAAACAGAAGCACCCAAACTCCACCACAATACTATGGAAACCATGGAGACCATGCAAATCGCCTTTTTACAGGCCTAAATCTGTTGTGTGCAGTCAGACTCGTGCAAGTGCAAATAGTCAACGGGAAACCACGGCACCAGTGGTCACATGGGCCCAGACTCGTTTGTTTTCCCTGCTAAATGAGATATAACACGAGACTTTACATTTGATGGTGACATCAGCTTTGAAGATGGAGGGCCAATAAAAGGATGGAAGCTAAGATGAGAGAAGGCCAAAATAATTACAAGGGCAACTGCTTTGTTTACTTACTTCATATGGTAAAGTGATGAGAGCCACGAGCAGAAGCCCTGGAAGGAGAGGAAAATCATAAAACATGCAATGGAATCGTTATTAAAGATAATAAATAACATATGTATGCAAGTCTGTGCGCACCACATCTGGCTACTTGCATGCATCCACTATTTGCATAGTAATAGGGTCTGCAGAGTGACACAGAGATGGGGATTTAATAGGTCTAGCCTGGAGCAGTAACCACTTTACTGCAGCCTCAGCTTTGTGTAGGCACAGGGCGATGACTCCAGTCTGACTCTTTGTCTTACACTGTTATAAACATGCAGGGAGTGACCTCAGTCTATCACACAGGTGTCATGGAGTCACAGACAGTCCAGCTGAGTCATGACCCAAACTTTCCTCTTACAACAGTTGACGCGGTGCCACCTTAAACAAGTGGAGCTTGTTACAAAAGTGCAGACTGCTACATTTTTAGACATCAATACATCACTGACAAATGAACTGTGATGGCTCTGTGTAATTTATGTAAATAAATGAGAACATAATCAGGAAGACTGACAGACTGTCTAACATCTTCTGTTCTTGATGATAGTGTTTCTTACATTTCCCAGTGTCTCCTCCTTCATATTTTGCAGTGCACAGACAAGCAGAGTCTGTCATTCATCTACTCATGTGCGGTGATTGTTTATCCAGATTAAACTATTATAGTGATTGAAGATATGCTGCAGAAATTTGAAGCACTAGTTGGGCTGTAGAGCAGTGTTAGAATGAGCAGGCTCCTTAATGTGTTTACACGCACGTGCATGAATACTATATGCACAGGTTTACTGCAACATAAAGCTTTTAATCTCTCATAGGCACAAAAGATGCAATGAGCATCTCAGGGACTGTCAGACAAAGTAAAAAGAGGCTCAGGATCATTGACAAAATGCCAGCACACTGCAGATCACACTTGCTTCAGTTGCTGTGCGCAGTTGACCACTCTGTTCACACACTGTTTCGAGCTGGTCTGGCTGCCAGTAAAGAGAGCAATAGTGGAATATTTTCCTTCGCCTGGAATGAAGTTGTTTGGCTAATCTTGTTCTACACCCAAGCTGAAGGCAGCCGGGCGACAGTGTGGGTTGTGGAGGCAGCAGGAGAAAAGCAAAAAAGAGCACTGAATGGAAAATGCCAAGAAGATAAGAGGACCAAATGTCTTATCATTTTTTAAGCTCTTGCTGGGTGACAAAAGATGGAAAGAATTTTGTTACAACACATAGGTGGCACTATTCTTACTTAGTAACAAGTTTATTTTCTTGTAGCACAGCCAGATGTAATGGCTTACTTTGCCACTTCACTTGTTTAACATCTGGCTTACGGGGGGACAGGACAGATAACACACAATGGATTTGTCAGAAGTTTTTCTCTTAAAACGCCTCCTGTGGCTGAAAACTACATTGTTGAGGGTGAAGCTTGAGCACTGTAAAACCAAAACAAGCTCTAAAAACAGTCCATACAGCTGCAGTCAGGTGATCATTCTTTGTGGTTTCAGCAGTATGTGCAATACTTTTCATGTTACACATCGCTATCTGACACACTGTTCATCAAATTATTACAGTTTTAATGTAAAGTATGATAAAACTACCTCACCTAAGAATGCAAACAATGCAGGTTTTAATACATTGATCAAAAAAAATATTAAAAGATATTTGAATCCTTTCGTTGTTAGACCTTTAGGACACATAACGTGTTGCTTTGTTGAGAAAGGCTGGGTGTGAACAAAACGGTGTTTGTTTAGGGTGAAATCCACAGGGAATGTTTGGTTGGCATGAATATGGTATTAAGAGCTTCGAAACTCACCATGTCCTTGGTCTCTGAGTCGGAGGGGCTGGACTCTGATGGAGACTTCTCTTTCTCGCTCGGTTCTCCATAAAACAGCGATGTGAGACTGAATTGGAGGACAAAATAAACAAAGAAACGTCAAGATTATCATACTGACTGTGGCCTGACACGACCTTATCAACACATCACATGTTTGACTCAGTGCTGTAAAGGAGATCGCTGAAAAGATGTAATGCAACTGCTGCAGACAGTCCCGCAAGAGTGTCTGAAATCAATACCTGTGTGTACACAAAGAGAAGATATAAAACACATGCAGTATGGTCGAATCTAATAAAGCCAGTGTGATGATTGAGTTCGTGGATATTTCTCTGTGGGCTGTACCACTGACAGTTCAACAGCCTGTCAAATTAAGCAGCATAATTGAATTAGTGTGGGAGAGGACTGCTTGGCGAAACACACAGATGCTGCTTGCCCCTGGGTGCTATGAAGCCGCTGTTGGTCAGGCAGAACTAATCAAGCCCACAACACCCCAGAGAGGAGACTCAGGTCAAGCAGAGGAAAACTGCTGCAGACTCGTGCAGACTGGGTGGACCTTCACTCATTTTGTAACATTTATGGTATCCAAATAATTGAACTGAAGAAGTAATTCAGTTAGTCAATTTCCAAGAAATGTCATTTTGCTAATAAATGAACTGCTTAAAGGGACAGACCCTCGACAAATCTTTCAATGGTTATTCGCATGCAGCAAAAGCGTGTGCAGTAAATCTGTGCTGAAAATAGTTCGACAAAAATGCATTATTTTCATTGCTGTGAGGAACATTTGATAAAAAATAACCCAGACCAGCTGTTTAAGGATGATGTTTAGGGCTAAAATGATTAAACTTATTATGACATTTCAACTTACATTTATAATCTGATTTTATAGATTTACCTCACTCTTAAGAATCAATGGACTTTCCATGGACCGGGTAAAAAAGTTACACAGTATTAATGGACTGTGATATTATTTCTATTGATCTAGCTGAGAACAAGAAAAACATCATCTTGTGATTTATCATGGGAAAATACCAGACATTGGCTTTTTTCAAATGTGAGATTGCTCCTGCTGTTTCATATTTTTGTAAATTTAACATCTTATGATTTTATACTGACAAAACAAACTATTTAAAAATGTCACTTTGGAAAACCATGATGGCTTTGCCCACATTTTTCTACCTTAAACAAAACTAAATTAATGTAAATTATCAGCAATGCGCTTGCTACACATTACTATATGTACTCAGCAGGGGGAGCTGGAGGCTTCAGGATCCGGACTGAGGAGTGATTCCACTGAGAATTATTTCTCCATCTTAAATGTTGACATGGCTCACAGACCAATCAGATTTTTTTGTGTAGGACAGCTACAGATGGATTTACCTGTCATTTTCCATCAGCAGTGCCAGGCGGCCATAGTCCCATGCAGCCTTCCTTAGACAGGAAAAGATGAGCAACAGGAACTGCAAAACAGGAGGAGAAAAACAGGATGAAGAGCTCCTGAGAATCTGATTTACACCATCACACACACTCCTTGTCTGCAATGATTTTATCCCAAACCTTTCCACACTGCTTGATCTAAAAGCTGAGACCTCTCTCTGCATTCTCATAAAAAGCCTATAGATAACAGGTTCAAAACGCAGCAATAATGAGCCATCTCCTTTCTTTAGAGTAGTATGTGGTTGTCTTGGAAACTACCAGAGATGGGTCAGCACGCACACACGAACACATGCTGTGCTCTAATGACGAATGGTCAATAGCAAGAATAAATCTGAATAGACTCCATTCTGCCACGAATTGTGTCATCACAAAGAAGTTTAAAAAGCTCAATCAATAGCACAGAGCAGGACACAATGGTGGATTCAAGTTTAACAGGCCTTGTTAAATATCCAAGAGCATTAATGGGTTGGTGATGAATGAGTGTTGACAAATGCAAATTGAGTAAAAGTGCTGATGAATGTTTGATTTTAATTACCGCATTAAATCATGAACTCATTTGAGTTTAGATGACGTTTGGTCTAGTGGGCAGGGTTGACAGCCATGTTAATCAGAATAAAACTACTATAAATGTTGAATGATTCATTCTCTGGTGATCTCGAGTCATGCATAGACAATCAAGGCATCCCTGACTGAGGCTTGTATGAATCGTGAATGTGTTCACATTAGCAGTCAGCATCCAAATCTCCTTTAAATAAGAATCTCTCCTTTATCGCCCTGGTTTCTTGGTGTCCGTCTCCTCCCCGTTGTTATATTTCACGTGGTCTTGATGCGTGGGCATGCCCTCCTCAAGTCCCACAGATGATTTATTCTGCATGATGGTGAGATTGAAGCAGAGGCGTGCTCCTGTCACCTGGGGGGGAAGCGTGTTTTGACTCATGCTTGTCATTAAGAGACAGCGCTCAGCCCTCTGTGTTGTCTTGACGACAGGGTAGCGACAAAATGAGCCAATTAAAACACGGAGGTGGCACACTCAGAGTGATATCAGTGCAGAGGTCAAGCTTGACGCGGCCTGGCAGTGGAACTGAGGTGGCTGACGGGTGAAATCGGAAGCCTATTATTATATGGAGACAGAAGGAAAACTATGCAGCTGTGCTTACAGACAGTGTGTACACTGTATTATACTGTTTGAAAGGAAAGCAGATTGAATGTAATTTGATAGCTATGACATGCACATAGCGTTGTATTGGTTGTATATTATTGAAAGAGTCAAAACAAATTATTAAAAAGCTCCATCAGGGCGTTTTGTAATCTAAATCCTGAGTTTGGGTTTGTTTGTAGAGACCTTTCCCAGGTAAAAACTTGGTTGCTCCTGCTTATTCTTTATCCTTAATTGGGAATTAAGAGTTAAAACCAAGACTGAGTTCATTAATTAGACTTAGCAGGTAAGTAAAGTAAGTAAATTTAGGGATGTGATCCTCACAATGAACAAAAAAATGACATCTTGCTGTGTGTGTTTTGATATATGTGCAATGAATTGTACATGTGCATTTATTTCACATATTAAGGGGTGATGTCTAGCACTTGTAACACCCCGAAGCTATTTCTCTTGATAATCACTAAAAGCAGAGCGTATTGCTTGAGACAGGATGTCCATTACATGCTGTGTTTTTACAGTATCGAAGTGCTCTCTGATCCTGTCACCTCTCGTTGTCGCTTTGTATCAGGGCTCTTCATAATATCGCAACAGGGTGTTGGCAGCTATGGATATATTCAGGGACCTTGTTGTCAAGGCCCTTTAAGCCGCAGCAGCAGACAAAGAGGAGATGATTTGGGTGTAAAAAATGGACAACAAGCTTCCTATTAAAGAAAAAAAACATGGCTCTAACTATACATGAAACAGTCGTAGAAAATTTATCACAACTATTATTTTGATAATGGATAATAATTGGATAGTGGATTTAAGTATATTTAATGATGTTTTATGTTAATGAGTCATTTAATGAATAAATAATTAGACATTTCTTTAATTAAAAATCCAATCTTCTAAATGTGAAAATATTGTGGTTTTCTTTCAAGATAAAAACCTGTTATTGATAATTGTAGCCCTTACTCTAAAGTCCCGTTATTTGCATAAATTCTTCATATCCAACTCTATTATTATGTGTGTGTGAGTGTGTGTGTATGTGTGTGTGTGTGTGTGTGTGTGCGTGTGTGTGTGTGTGACAGAGAGAGAGAGAGAGAGAGAGAGAGAGAGAGAGAGAGTCTGTACCATCCAGAGCACCACGTTGATGGCGAGGACCGTGGGCACCCCTCCAAACGGGAGACCCTGGAGGACGCTGCTGCGGGAGTGGGCACGGTAGCATCGCTCAGCTGTGCTGTTTTCTTCTCCAAACGAGTCCAGGAAGCCCAGAACATCCAGATCCACGGCTTTCCCCTCCACAGGAGGCGCACTCGTCATAAACAGCTCAGGGTGCGCCATCAGCACTGGACCATACCTGAGGGACAACCAGACAGACTGTGTCAACAGGTGGACACCTGTTGAAGCTCGCAGGCGCCAGTGGCCTTGGACTTTACACACACTGATTAACAGTGCAATCACATTGTGTTTACTGATAATTAAAACCACGTCTGTAATATTCCAATAATTGTTTATTGGAATTAAAGTGACACTTGACTTGCCTAGCAGACCAAATAAGACTGTAGCAGAAAAGCTTCTGAAGGTATGGAACTGAGAAAAGATGTCTCAGACAATTTTTCACAAAGAATGTGCTATTTCTTCCCTTAATAGCTGCAAAGTGTCCATATTTGTCCATACCTTCTCACCCTATAAGCCCTTACCTTGGCTGAGTTTTGACATGAATGAGGGATGGTGTTGGTAATAAACAGTAAAATTGTTTTTTAATGGTCTGTTTTTTCTCACTTCACTTCATACAAGTGTCTGCCACTTACTTTAAGTGCAGCTGTGATAACATTTGCAAGGATCAGTGTAATGACCACCACAGTCCATTAGCCATTGATCTGTGTCTGTTTCTTCACCTAACAAATGGAAACTGAGAGGTCACATGGAAGGGACAAACTGATTGTATGACAGATATGATGCAGGCTCTTTAAAAAGACATAATATGCAACAGGAAGATGCTAATCACCCCGTTTAAACTATGTGGAAAGAGCATCTTTCTGTTGTGACAATGTGGAGAGTCAGTTTAACAGTACAAGAGTAAAAGCTGTGTACTGTGTACTCGGCTGCAGTCTTGAACAGCCTGCTGGAGATTGACAGATACTGCTACTTTCTGCATATTTGCCACTGTCTACAGATGCATACACAGGATATGATCATTCACACTGCCATGACTACAGAGCGGACGCCTGAACCATCTGTTGGCCAGCAGCGCACACTATCCTCACTTTCGATCAATACAGTCCTGGCTCCCAGCTGCTCGGCCTGTGTACACTCCTCACTGAATAAACAGTCTGAGGAAATGGAGCAGCAACAGAGTGCTGACAAAGCTTTGCATCAATACTGCGATTCCAGCTGAGTGAAAGACATCATTCATCGGATTACACGGGAAAAACGAGGATCCCCGACCTATTCGGAGAAGCTGTTGCTGCGAGAGGGCGGCGTGCTCTGTAGTAAACGCGCCGCGTGCTCCACAGCAGCAAATGGCAGCCAAAACTGCATCACAGCCCTCTGTTGTCCAACTCTCACAAGAGCTGTGAGATAACACGCGGTTGAGGCAAGTGAGAAAAGGGAGAGGAAGCTAAAGGCCTCCAAACTGGCACACACTATTCTGAACCCGACCTTGGTGTGATTTATCACTGCGCCAATGATGTCACTTCCTGAGAAGCACCATCGCAGCATTATGAAGCACAAACCAAACAGCACTTAGTGTGCAACAGAAGCCACAGCAGGATGTCTCGTGTAGGAGGCGGGCTGATCAATGGCGGTGCTGCTGGACTGCTGTACATCACACTATCAGGGAGCTCTGGAGACATACAGAAGTATAAAAATACGAAATGGTAATCTTTCAGCAGCTCTTGTCTGCGCCACTGTAGCCTCTTTCTTACTTCCTGTTGTGCAACTGTATAGCTTGCAGTCAATACACAGATACTGTCAGATACACGGCATCAGAGCCTCCCTGTGGAGACAACTAGAGAGGAGATTCCCTGAGGATGCATCACAAAGCAAATCCATAATGTACACACACACCAGGCACACACACACAGTCTGCAGAGTTGTGTTTCCACAGAAACCAATGTAGCATACATCACTCTTTTTCTGTTTGCCAATGACGAATTAAGCCATCGATATGTGCAAGGGGATTATTTTACAGCTAAAAATGGACTAATAACCACACAGTCTCACAGCACAAGCGAGGGAGCATGCAGTTCTCTGAGGATAAATAATAAAAAGAAGCTTTCTCCATTTAACTGAATAGGTCTATTTTATTTGTTCTTTTTTTAAAAAACACATTTCAAAGCAAAATAGATGCTGAAGTTGTTGGATTAATAGAGCAACTAGTCAACAGAAGCACCCAGAGTATTTAAAATGTTTTAAATAATAAAATGTACCACTTGTAAAAACACTCAGCTCGTGATACAGTTTGCAGCATTTACCTGTTTTATAATTAATTCAGTCACGATGTTGAAAAGATTCAAATGGACAGCTAGAGTATTAAACTGTGGCTATTTTTACATTCCTGTGATGAGCTGACAGTAGCAAATGAATCAAAGAGCGCCAACAGGAGCTAAATCCAGCAGAAAATGATGCCTTACAGTGGGAGAAAACACAGCCGGCCAGCTGCAAACTGGAAACATGCTGCGCTCTAACAAAGTTTGACACGCAGAAGATGAAACAGACCTTTATCGTCTCATTGAGCTGCCCTTCCTCCCAGCGTCCGACGACTCATTCACTCTGAGCGCTGCCGGCTGCTGATGCCAACAGTCCAGCTCTTCCTCTCCACCTCCAGAGCGGAGCAGGATGCTGAAGGAAGGAGGCTGACTGTGGCGTGGTTTCACACAACATTTGGACCAACGTCACAGCATGACTCAGCAGTTTAACCACAAGGCCCCGTGGACACTCTCTTTCTGTACCACCACTCGCATGTATGAACACCCAAACGAGCTCGCAGGTATCCGTTTCCTCTCCGGCTCACTGAACTCTGCGAGCCTTTCTAATCCTTTCCCTCTGCTCATTTTTCCTCCTCATCATCCCTGAATCAGGCTGCCAAGCCAACGCAGCAGATTACAAACTGATGTTTGGCTTGGGAGGCAGCGTTGTGCCTCCCGCTGGCAGCATGAGCCAAATCTCTCCTCTGTGCTCCGTCAGACTATTATGATCGCAGATGCTGAAGTCTGCGAGCTGGAGATGAGATTCACCTGAGTTTGAGTCAGGGCGGTAGAAAAACGGAGGAAAAGGCTAGCTCAGGTCAGCTCTTCTGCTCACTGCACCAGAAAAAAACACAGCTTAGGTATCTGTGTGTTTGTGTGTGTGTGAGAGAGAGAGAGACAGATTGAGAGAGAGAGAGAGAGAGAGAGAGAGTACCATCCCTGAGGTGCTGCAGACAAAACAATTAAACTGCCAGAAGATCGATAACGTGCAATAAACCCTGATTCGATCCAGATGTCTATCGTCACTTCCTCAACATACTTTTATCAAATCAGATTCTGCTTTGCCATTATTCTGGCTTAAAACACAAAGAGAGAGAAACAAGACAACAACTGCACCACATAGATTGATGGTAATCCCTCCAGTGGTCTTTGAGACATTTCACTCAAATCTACAAACATTTAATCATTATGGTGGTTCTAAGAGAAACGACAGAGGGTCACCTCTTGGCACCGTGAATATCGGTACTACATTTCATGGCAATCTAGTCAACAGTTGTCACACATTGCCACTGAAAAAGCAAAAAATGCTGGTGCTGCAAATGAAAAAAGTCAGTGGGATTCAACATGTAGGGAACATGAATATCTATACAAAACATTTTAATCGACACCAAAGCTGTGGACTGACCAACATTTCTCTTCAGGATCGTGTGCAACAAGGTTCCCTGCCAAGATTTAAACCAAGCGCGCTGGCATCCACTACTCACTTTTACCATCCTTTAAATCACCTCACCAGATCCCTTCACAAGTGCTTTGTCATGCTGAAATGAGTGGCTGAATCTATGTTCTCATATAAAACATCCTTACATGTAAACATGCTTTAAAAGGGTTGAAGTCTAATTCCCAGCTGCTCCATCAACGACATAAACCATTGGGTGGATGGCGCGCCGTCCCATCGTCAAACATTCTCTTGGATCGAGATACATTACCTGCCTCGGGGAATGAGAGTGAGAGAGATGGTTCTATTTTGCCAGAGAAATGAATCATAAATAAAACGTGAACTTGCGTTGACTTCTGAACCTCTGCACCTCATCAACTGCCAGCTACTGCGAGATAAAAGACTACCCCCAAGGACAGCTTGCAATCACCATAAATAAAAGAATAATGGCTTCAGAGTTGTTGTTCTCTTCTTGACTGCGGCCCTGTTAAACATGCCGTTTTCTCCTGCCGCTGCTCTGTTTGTGCTGGCAAAGACTCGCCGCTCAAGACAGCGATACCTGCGTAGAAGGGAGAAGTTTAATGTTTCCCCCGTCATCCACTTCACCTCAAAGGCTCAGAGCTGGTAGAATATGCATGAGCAATATTTAGCTGTGCTCTGCATGTTAAATCTTAAACTGAGACCCAGATGGCAGAAAATCCTTGTAACTGAAAAGGTATTGTGTTAAAGCAATCCTTCTTTAATTAACTGGTAACTATCGATGGATGGATTGATGGATGGGATCCAATAACAATCCAGCGACATGAGACGACCCATCATGGAAGCTGATCTTTTATATTACCTCTTGAGTGCAGTTTGATAAGAAGCACGGCCGCATAATAAAAAGGCAAAGGCACAAATATTGACTTAAAGGTGCATTATTCATTTTTTTCGGTGCATGTTCATTCCAACAAGTGGACCCTTTCATAGGTACATACCGATTTGATCCATTGATCAACTA
>JAOXYL010000113.1:13192103-13220334 GCA_028564955.1 Terapon puta | reverse complement strand
TTAGTCTGCACGCTGCCTCAGAAAGGAGGCATCTGTTTATTCGGTTTCATTTACCATCCACTTGAAAAAAAAAAAAAAAAGAAGTTAAATAAAAACAGTGCAACAGTGCCCTATTAATTCAAAATGCTTCTCAGTGAAGAGGAAACTGAAACACAGGCCATTTTTCTACGTTTAACCACATTCAAGGCATGTACAAGGAATTAACCTTGCGCGTCCTCACATGTGCTGTAAGGCATATTTTTTCTGCTTATTAGGAGTCCCACATATAGAAGCCATAGCCCTATTGCAAGTGATACTTGCCATTTGAAGCAAGAGAGGCAAGAAAATCCATTATAGGCAAGGGTTTGAAATGTAAGCATGCTTCTTAACTCCCACTTGGTATGAGTGGATGTGCTTCAGCTTCATATCAGACCAGCAGTTCTGAATATTTTTGGCTCCATAACCTACTAATTTAAGAGGACTTGTACTTCATAAAGTACTCGTGTGAAAGTATATAGCTTAGTTTAGGTCTAAGTTATATTATTTTCTTCTAAATGCTGTAATGACTGTTTCCCAAGAAGAAAGGTTTTATTGCAGAGATTTGAGATCAATATTTAGACATTCAATGAATCACCTTGTGAACCTCTTATTGAAAACTGCTGGTTCAATATCTTACTCAAGGACTCTCTGAGCTTTGGCTCCCCACTGCTCCTTGTCTGTGTGCTGCACAGACAACTGCAGTTTAGTCCAGAGCTGCGGGTCTCCGCTGCTCAGAGCCTCCAGCAGCAGAGCTGTTTGCTCCTGAAGCTGCTGCAGCTGGCCTTGGGTGCGCTTGTTCTCCTTGATCAACTGCTTGGTGCGCATGGTGATCCCCAGCAAGCCAGATTTGTTGAGGATGTTGTAGGTGTTGCTGAAGCGTTTCCGTTTGTTACCGTCCACTGAGAAGTCGTCCTGATTGCCAAAATTCTCTGTCCTGAATTCATTTGTGTAGGAAGGCAGGGAGCTGGTCCCTGCCAGTGGAGAGAAAGACTTGTCACTGAGATGCGCCTGATTCTCAGCCGACTGTGATTGGTTGTCTGCCTCCTCAAAGTTTGAGATGGGTTTGATTGGGGTCTGCAGTGCTGGCTGCGGGCTGGGGGAGCTGTAGAGCCTGTGACTGTGGTGGTGCTTCCTCTGTCGCTGGTCATACCCTGATGTTGAACTCGCCCTCATCCTGGAGGATCCCACCCGCTTGGTAGGCTTGTCAGCGGGGTGTGGGGCGATTCTGGGATATGACTTGAGGATGGGCATGTAGCCTTTCGATTGACGGATATTTTCAGAGCCTGTCTTTGGAGAGCTGCTGCTGCTGTTTGATACCATGGGTTGAAGGAGAACCACCTGTGACTGAGGCATTACTTCCAAGGGTGAAGAAAATCCCCACTGTTTTTCTGCTGGAGCTATCTGAGATGTCTAGGGGGAAAGTAAAACACTCAATAATACCAAGCTATAACAGCACAGTACAAAGCACTGCGATACAGGTGTATGCTATCCATAAAACAAAGTCTTATAAATAAAGCATATTCAACAAGAATATGTACAGAAACTTACATTTACATTACATATACATCCTGTATAAATCAACCAATAAAATAGAAAGGACAAAATGCAGGTCTGTTGGGTGGTTGCTTAGCTGTTTAACAGCTAGCAAACCATATCTTAGCATTAAAAATATACATACGTGTACGTGTATACATATGTATGATGTTTGTTAAACCAAGGGTTTAGCTCTGTTGTGAAACTTAAAAATTAAGTAGTAGTAAATAAAACTACTGGCAGGATACAGCACTTACTTAAGAGTTAAAGCAAAAAACCCAACCAAATGTTCAAAAGGCACTAACTCAAAAAACCTGGAAAAATAATGAAATCACCTGTTTCAAGGCAGAGGCTAGCATGCATTTCTGTAATTTACCTGCTTTAAGACAAAGTTATTCATGATGATCATTGGAGACAGTCCAGCATACGAGCCTCCCATCACAGCCACCTGCGGACCCGTCTGGTCCTGGCCGGCTATCGTCCCACTTCTTCCTGCATCCTCAGAGTCAGTCAGATCAACTGTGCTGAGGTACTCAGAGCTGGCGTCTGAGGAGGGGGAGACAGGCATATGGGTCTCATCATGTTTAAAAGCAACATATTTGCCTCTCTATTGTGTAGACGTCCTGACGCAGAACCCGACTATGAAAACAGTGACAGATGTAGATAAACATCTCTGTGTGTCTGTAAAATGAAACCATCAACCCGATGAGGGCGGCTAAACCAAATCCAGGTCAGCCTTCAGAGTGTAAATAACAGCCATAAGAAAAATTGACCCAAAACAGGATAACCTAAATAAAAATGTGACCTAGATCTCTACATTCGATTAAGTTTGGCCTTGTTTTTAATTTGATAGTCATGTTTTCTAACAACAGAAATGTTAATTATATGCACAGGTACACAGTGTGCACACCACATGCCAAACTGGCAACACAACCGTGTGCAAATGACATGTACAGTGGGACAAGGACAAAACTTAAAAGGAGTATAACGACAGAGAAAGGACAGTGAATGAAACCTGAGAAGCCTGAGTCTCTCTCCAGATCAGGTCTAGATGCTCCAAGGTGCGTTACCCCGGTGAACGGTTGTGCCCGGTGTCGGCTGGGTTGATTAAATCTGTTCATGCTTGTCTCTTCTGGAGAAATAAAGAGTTGGGGGTTGAAAGGCGGCTAAAACTGGCATGTTCAAGACAGCATGAATTTAACAGGCAAGACTGACAGATCAAAACTTCTTCTGACATGTTGTGTCATTTACAGATAATGGTTCATGCACACCACTAAAATAAGGAACCTATTGACACAGGAGAAAGGGAGCAAACTCACTGATTTGCACCCTGACATTTACAGTAAACCCAGATCACATTTCATTGCTCATTAAACAAGATTTCAAATTTACATAATAGATCCATGAGCAGAAGATTTCCAATCCCATCTTTTTAAACACCTGCTCTACATGTATCCGTCTTCATTATGACGATATGATAGTCGTTATGTAACAAAAACGTCAAAATACTTAACAGGGTAAAATCAGAGTACATCAACAATGCCAGGAGTTATTTACTGATTTTAGCTTTATGTTCGAAGGACCTGTCTCATCACAGAGCTGACGTTACAGTAATAGATGCCTTTCCATCCAAAATATCTTCGAAGACAACGAATAAAAATCCTAATATTTTCACCTGACCCGCCCAGTGTTTATAACAGCTGAGCTACGCTGTTGTTGGCACACGCAACTTGGCCAACACTAGCTAGGCTAACTCTTCGCTCGCAGGTGGTTTCCCACACACAGGTTAACTGGTTAACGTGTTTAATTGGCAGAATAAAACGCTCTCAATAACAACATCGGAGTCCAAGTTCAGCTACAGTATCTGCTGTGTGGAGGTTTTTCTGTTTGACACCCCCGTTAGCACTGTTAGCTCCGTTAGCTCGGCGGCGCTAGCTACCGCAGCTTCGCCTTGGCAACCAGCGCGTCACGAGACCATTTGCTGTTTCCAAGATATTTAGTTTGATCGTGTGGTTTCCTGCAAACCTCACCGATGCGCCTTTTTCTCAGAAACAAGTATCTGTTCACTGTGTCATCCAAGGCGAGGTTGTTGTGTCGCTGCAGCTGTGCTTGGTTGTGTTGTGGCTTCCACTGCTTCTTCTCTCTGAGGTTTAACTGGGAGCTGACGTCCTTCGTGTTCAGTCAGCGCCACCTAATGGAGGTACTCGGCTCTACAGCGCGCAGGATGTTTGTCAAGACCTTTGTCACTCCTGATCTATTTAGGGAAGCTAGCAAAACACCCACCATCTTCAGACCTGCTCCCTTTTATAGTCTTTTCTTTTAATTTCTTCCCCCATGAGCTCTCTCTTTCTGATAGAGTATGTTTTCTCCTGCAGATGCATTATAGTTTCTGATCCCTTACAGTGATTACATACAGACACCGTGCCCCTCTTTAGGTAGGTATTATAAAACAGTGGTTATCTGTCTGTTTGTTTACTTTATCGAGAGGTTTATTCCTTACTCACAGAAAGGTTGCCCGCACAGACTCACTTGACTCGTCAGACCTGAAATATGGAGGACTAAAAGTACTACTGTATATATATTTATGCACTTGGTTGATATCACAGTAGGCTCTTTTTTTGTGGGAATGTGAACGTTTGAACATTCAAACCAGTTCATTTCAAATAATCACTACTCAGTTTTGCAGCAGTCTGTATTTAATGGAATAAATCACATAAAACGAGCCGCCAACAATAACAATTTAATTACAAAATAAATATTCAAACAGAATAAAAAATACTAACACAATAGAAATGATACTTTTTACATTTTCATAGAGATTTCCTTTGTGTAGTACATGGGAAAAAAACAAAAGAAAGAAAGAAAATGACATCATTTTATATAACTACTTCAATTGATCCCTTCCTTACTGCAGTGTTTCCAAAAACAGACTCAGGAAAAGCACCTGTGGTGTTGTCACTGGGGTGGACACAGATGTGCACTGCTTAACAGCACAAAGCATAGAAATGGTTTTATATATGCTAGAATTGCAATGCAATCACGTTAAAACAGGAAAACAATAATTATAATTGATACAGTTTAATAGGCATCAATACCAAAAGAGCACTGCTTGAGTGTATTGATCACTGTGGGATTGATCTGCCCATTTCTACTGGGCGTACCTCGTCCACTCTGCACACTTCCCGGTGTGCTTTGAAATCAATGGATGTGTCCGTGTTATTGAAACGCTGCTCATCGAGAACTGTATCCACTCATGAGGAGCTAATTTTAACGTGCTCCTTGTTTCATAGGGGATTCAGCGATGATTACGTTCAACAGTCATTTATAAAACACAAATAATTAACATTTAATCCAACCCTCTAAAACAAGAGGGATAGATGCCAAAGAACAGCTTTTTGACAATTTGATACATTACAGTTATTTACTTATATGTAATCATCTGTAGACTTGATAAACTTTTAAATATTGTTCTTATTTAGGTCCGAATTTAAGTAAAACACTTCAGACCCATGTCTGGTCACATAGCACTGCACAGGGAGACGATTCATTAGGAACACGTTAATTTCTTTCATAACTTACAGGTAGAAGATACCAATAAGTTGCACAGGGAAACGATTCATTAGGAACACGTTAATTTCTTTCATAACTTACAGGTAGAAGATACCAATAAGTTGATGAGGCGATTAAATGTGACTGTCACCAGTGTCCTATGTCTAATCTTATTTGTATAGTTGGCCTAGAAAAAAAAACAAACTTGTATGGCCGTTTTAAAGCACAGTTTCCACAAACACTAGAGGGAGACATTTCATTATTGCATCTTCAAAGCAGCTGCACGTCAACTAAATGCTGCTGCTAAGACAAGTCAAGGCTTCTTGTGTCGTTTGAACAATAGATGGCAAAAGCTGCTGATCCAAATTCATTTATCCGTATCAATAAATATAGTTTTTAAACAAGCATAACCCCCTTCAAATACCAGGAAAATGAAGAAATTACAATGACTGATACAGTAATAACGAGTATAAAAGAGAAAGCATAGGTCTGTTTGGTTCCACATTGCACTGGCTCCCAGGCATGTCCATTGTGTCAGGTGTGTAACAGCAGTGTTTCTACCAATCAAAACACACTTCCTGTTGAAGCTTGTCATTACAAACGCTCTGCCCATCAGCGTGAGGGCATGTCAGCAAATCATCCCAGCTGTTCGAGCCTCTGGCTGCAGACACAGTATTGATAGATGAGCAGAGGAGACTCTTGATGCTGTCGCTGGGTTGGAAATAAATAGTGAGCCACGCTGCAACAAAGGGTTGGGCCGCCACTGCAGTTACCTGCGAGGGATCTGGCACCTGGAAAAAGCATGAAGGAAAGAATAATGCATCTTTAGTGCTGTTGTTTGATAGATGGGGGGTGTGTGTACTTCTTCATCCAAAGATTGTACGGTCACCTGTCACATTCTTTTGTTTTCTGCCTCTCCTTTCTCTTCCTTCCTCTTCCTCGTTGCCCTCTCCTAGAGGAGAAACACTATTAGTTATAAGCCTCTATTCTCTGAGATGAACTGATGATGACAACAGATATTGATGTCCTTACCTTTCAACCTTCGCAATAGGCTTCCTGACTCTGAGGAGCAAATGTTTAGAGAGATCAGACATAATATCCAGGTGCATTGATCAGCAGTCATTGTAATTGTTTATCTCCTAGAAATTACATTTATATACAACTAGTTGTTTCTTTTACCAAATATATTTTGAGGAGAAATTTAATGCTGGATCATGTCCAAAGGCAAAAGTTTTGTTCTTGTGAATTTTTGTAGCCCACACTACTCATACGGAGGGTGTTTGCATTTATAAATGCCAGCGTTTGCATTTATGTTGTGGTGAGGTTTAGACAACAAAAGCACTTTTTTTAAAAATCTGGGAAAAGATTGTGGTTTTGGTTAAATGCTAATAAAGTTTAGAATATTTAACTCTGACAGTGAGTTTTTCATAATTGCCCACAGTCTTTTCCGAACCCTCACTTACCAAAAGTTTGTTTCCTAACCCTAACCAAAGAAAACATTAATCATGCTTTAGCTTCTACAAGAATCTGAACATTTTGTGACTTGGCCGATACATTTGTTAAAGATATTTTCTCCTTATTTTGAGGAAATGTTGATGAAAAAAGAAAACATTATTTTGCTGTCGTTAACTGGCAGTATATAAAGAGAATTTCTAGGAAACGGGGTTGGTATTTTCATACTTATGAATATTTCATGTCACATCTTATGACTTGATTTCTTACCTACATTCACATGTCTGATGCTCCACAAATGTCATCTCAACATATTCTTGATCCGGCTCTGATGGTCTGATTTTCAGCAGCTGGGGAATAATTTATAATAATTTCGATTACAGTACACACAGTGATGGATCACACAAATTCAACAGTATTGCTCCGTGCCCTTGTCTTACCTGCATGGTGACGTTTGTGGTTTGGGTGGGATGGCACTCCAGGTTTTCGTCCCCGCAGCAGCCCGCACACCTCACCAGCGGCACGCAGGAGGGGCTGTAGATGTGCTCCACCTCCGTCGGGTACTCCTGCACCACCTCCACCAGCTTCTCAATGGTCCGGCAGAAGCTGCGACCCCACACCTCTTGGAACATCAGCACTGTGGACGAGATCGGGGGCTGAGTGTAGGTGCTGAGGAGGATGAGGGTTTGGATGGATGTATGTTTGTTCAAGAGCTTTGTTATTATCTGTCCACTTCTCTGACCTCCTGGCTTTCTTTCACAGTGCAGACCACAATCAACAGGCAATTATTTGAGTTTGTGTATGTGAAGCTTAATTAGAACAGCTAGAAAAAGACCCCAATAATCTAACAATGGTAATCTTATACGGCGTATCCAGGGACATCTAACCAGTTGCGATATGCCAGTGTGTATCCTGTTTTCATTTAGGAGTAAAAATGTTTGTTTAATGTACAGTATGCCTTCCTGTGGGAGCATATGTGTGAAAGTGTCCCAGTTGCACAGTCTGTGGGGGAGGAACAGGGACGACTATGGCCGAACAAACAGAAAAGGAAGAGAAAACAAACATTGGAAACATGGCCATGAACAGAACCCTGCTGGAGCTGGAGCTGAGCTGCCCTGCAGGCACCTCTGGGACTGCAGTGACCCCCGGGGTCACCGAATGGAGCCTGACACCACAACAGCTGTTTATAAATGCAGACAGGCTGGGAGGAGATGGCTGGGGAAGCATCTGCGTTGGGGAGATGAGGCCACGAACAGTAACGTTGTACAACACAAAGGGTCAGTTCACCAGCCAGTTAGACTTGTATGTCTGCTGGCCCTTTCTGTTACACATCCACAAGTTCTCTGGCTGCCAGTCTTTAACGATTTACTCTATTAATATACTCTGTTAACTTGTAGTGATGTGGGGAAGGAAGAGGATATGAGGAAAGATGGTGAGCGGCAGAGTAATACTGGCTGGTCTAGACATGTCCTGCTATTCTCCAAATTCAAATCAGATTCATTGAACTTACATGCAAAATGCAAGAGCTCGGTCCTTTTTGTTTCTCAACAGTCCATGACAAACATAATATGAATTAATACACCCCTGTTCAAAGATATTTTGTAAGGGCTGGCATCCATTCATCTGGTTTGCACAAGACTCAAATTTCAACCACAAACACTGTAAAAACACAGTTCCACAAAATAGTGAAAACAACTTTTTGTAAGGAACTCTGATTCACTCTCTTGTTGTGAAATGAATGACCATCTACCACACTTACATATGATCTTATCAATAAAACAACCAGCAGTTCTTACCTTCAGTTGTATTGGTTATCCCTGACAAGGGCAGACTCTGCAAAAGAGAAGAAAATGTGATTAAAGAATTATTGATTATTCATTCAGGGTTACTGCAGCTGCTTATTATTGTGTAAATCCCTTAATCTCTTTAGCTGAGAATCCACATTAAATCATTGAAATTTCTAGGAAATATAATGGCAGATATATGAAGAAGAAAAGCAAAAGAAAGGAACATCTTCTCACATTACTCCTCCTACTATCTTCGTACACACCGTTCAGAGCTGAACATATTGTATAATACACACAAATCATAGAAACAGAACACTTTGTTCTCTGGTGGTGAGAGCTGGAACTACAGTGAAATAAAGCAGACGATCACACACCTTGTTTTTTCGCCCTGCAGCGGAAAAGTCATTCTAACACGCGGCACATCCAGTCTCTCATATATATCACGTTGCTCTGTGTGCCCAACTGTTTAGGTTCAAAAACCTGTTTCCTGTGGTGTAAGATTCAGCTCACTATTTATTTTCCCATTGATGGTTTCCCCCTCCGTCTCAATTTTTTCCCATCATCCCATGATAAACAGAGTGCATTTCTCATTCGCCTGGGAAAACACAAAACCTCTAGTTGACTCCTTCTCAGGAAGGGAAATCTACATTTGATAAAACACCCTCCAGCAGAAGAGCTGGACCGGCGGCAGCCAACCTGCCTCCTGTTACATTTGAGTTTCTGTGTAACACACACCTCCTGGGTTTTATACTGTAACACTGATAGTAAGATTAACTGAAAGTGTTGGGCCAAAAGTTGTTATATAATAGCAAGCAAACAGACAAGGACTTTACCAAATGATGGGAATGAAGACTGTTGCTCTGTTGTTTTTTACACCATCTGCCCCTAAAATGCATCTTTACTTCCTGTTATGAAGCAAAATTAGTTTGAGCTTGAGGATAGCATCTGTCAGCTGTTTTTCCCAAACAAAGTGATTAAAGAGGAATGTCCTGCTTTGATGATGATGATGCATTCACACTCACACAAACATTTCAGAGGTTCCCGTAGAACTGTCACTGAGATAAGTGTCAGGCAAGTCTGTGATGGATCTGTCTTCTCTGTAACAGAATGCCCCGCATGATGGACCTCATATCAAGAGATACACAAGAGCTTCCAGTCAGCTACTTGGGTTCAGTCCTCCCTGTTTCAGGGGATATGTCCAGGCATCTCCCTTTTTCCCCCCAATGTGGCTGGTCATCTGGCCAAAACGTACAGCTGTTCCTCTGACAGAGGAGTTGTTCTATTGAGTGGCGTTCACTGAACTGTGTCAGCTTTACAACAGCACCACAGGATATAAGCTCCACTAGCAGAATCTGCTCCATGCACAGCATGGGAAAGTCACAGTTCAGTTTAAGTTATTGTTAAAAGTCACTTCCACTCTCTGGAGCATTGATTATTTTTTTTCATCCTCTCTACCAATGCCAGGCGGATAAAATAAATCCTTTTCCAGCGTTAATTGGCATATGATCTGCTCTCTCTCCTCTAGTCTATGGGTGTTCATGAGGCTGCTGCACATCACAAGGGCTTTTTGGCTCTAGTCTCCATTTGCCGTTCAGAATGTGGCGAGGTGGGGAGGGTTTTGTTGACCCCGGTCTTGGGTTAAGCCTTGACATGGTGAGGAAGCATCTTTGGCACCTCCTGTGGTTGAGAACAGAGGAGTGAGCTGCCCACAAGAAGCTGCCAGATTATAAAACGCTGCATGAAGATCCTCACGTAGCCATTCCTTCCCGCTTGTGTGGTTACAGTTTCACTGGGTGATTAACGGTGACTCGGACATAATTCAGCCCTGCTGGAAAAAGGAGAACCTCTTTGCATCAATACATGCGTATAAACTTGTCTAATAAATCCCAGAAGCAGGACTACTCTCTGAGTAGTCCTCTCAAGGTTTCTTTCACTTCAGTCCCTGATGACCTTTTTCAGGGAGGTTTAACTTGTACTCAGTGAGGGCCTTACATTGCCGTGTGTCATTTTCATTTACTGTTTTCATAATGCGGGTGTTAAGACCTTTGAGACTAACTGTGATTAAGGGCTATACAAATGAACTTGACTTGACTTGACCTGACTATAAATTCTTGCGCTCTTGGCTAATCGTGAAATACCTCTGCTTTGTGTCATCTGCACTGTATGTGCAACATCTGAACTCAAAATACATCTGTGAAATCACTTGAAAGGCTAAATTAAAAACAACAACATTAGGAAGGAAACATACTTTTTCTACACAGAAGACAAACTGTGCTGAGCTTTGCAAGCTTGATTTCTTGCATAATCTAACAAAAAATGCATTGCTGCTGATGGTAGATTAAATATGAAGAATTGGGCTGAGGAATGTACAAAAGAAACAGCCCCCAAAAAGCAGCAAGGGAAGGAAGTTAAAAGTATATAACTAAGTGTGGAGGATTATTTCAGAACAGCTTATTTGGCAAAATCAAATACATGAAGAAAACCTAGATGATACATATTTTCACTGAAAAAGTCAAAAAGTAGTGTGCTTATACTGATCTTGTTCATCGTTAGTGCAGGATCACCAGCTTTCAACTAATAGTTACTTTCATTGTCAAATAATCAGTGAGCTGCCAAATAATTTATTTCAAAATGTCATGAAAATTAACAATGCCCAAAGCCATTCATTAGCATTGCTCATTACTGTGAACCACAACGACATCTAACTGTTTTACTTGAATAAATTCAAGATTGCCTTTGCCCAATCTCTTCTGTACTAGCCTTGTGCCAGAGGACGGGCACACTGGATAATTGCTATGGTATATATGTAATTAGGGTCTCTCTACTGAAACGGCCATAGTTGTACATGTTGTTTTCAGCATCTGGTTCTCAGACACCTTTTGCTAAGCAGCGCAGTGTATCTCGTGTCTTTGACTGGATCGTGTTGCAGAGTGAGTGAGTTTGTGCAAGAGAAACTTAAAACATCTATACAGCAGTAATAAAACTGTGGCTGAAAAAACTAGACTCCTATGTTTCTGAGGTCCCTGGTGAAAGTTTGTAAGTTGCTGGCTGAGAGTTTGCTTCATCCTCTGGGTCGGATCAGAGGACCTGTTGCGTCCCCGGGCTCCTGCTGTCAGGCCGCAGAGGCTCCGAGCCTCATTACTCTCCACTCCCACACAGCTGAACTGCGTCATCTTTAACCTCTTTGCTTAACTCCATCTGTCAGAGGAAGGGCAGCATGCGTAGGGAGCAAAAACAAAACATGATGGGGACCCAAGCATAACGGTCATAAAAGATTTTTCAACTCTGAGGGTCAAGCTGGGGAAGGGGGGTGCTGGGCATTTCAACAGCAGGTACTCTGGCCAACAGCCAAAAAGATCTGGACACCAGCCAACTTGTGTTTTTCCTAAAGAAAAAATATAGTAACAATGATTTTTAAAAATATAGACAATTTCCACATGAAGTAAAGTAATGAAAATCTAATGCAGGGAGGTTTCCTGTGACGTGACTGGACTTGAAAATTATGCAGAACTGGATTAAGTCATAAGGGTTTCTCTTCTCCTTTGTATTGCAAAACAATGACAAGAAGAGCCATGTTTTCTTTCCAAGTAATTTTAAACATCTTAAACTTTTGGCACAAAAACCCAATGATCATGTTAACACACTTTCATTTCATTGCACTTTGTATTCAGGAATGGTAAGAAGGATATATAATGATAGTAGCACTAGTACAAAATGTATTTCTCATATGTGTGATGACTTCACAGCTGGAGAGGATGAAATAACATGATCATCTTTTACGATACTCCACTATCATAAAAGGTGATCATGTTATCTCATCCTCTCCAACTGGCACACTAAGACCGGCTTGTTGCATCACACCTCTTGTCTGTGATGATGCCCAAATCAGATCAGATTCTGTTCAAAACAAAGTGGAACAAGTTTGTATGTTCACTCATCAAAATCAACAACACTGGTGCAGCAGTTCTTTCGCAGTTGGCATATTTTGGCGGAAAAGCAGCTTTCCCCGTCATTTCACAAGAACTTCCCCATATTTGGTGTAGTTTGAACAAAAGAGGGATTTCAGTTTCAAATCCTTATTAGGAGAAGAAAAAAATAATACCATGAGCGTTTGATTATCCGTATTACCGGTTGGCACACAAATGTCATCATAAGTTGTAAAACGTGTAAATTGATGAAATTGATGCTACTACAGCTGCACTATCGGATAACAAGGCTCCTTCATCATCTTTGACAATCTACAACAGCTTGCGTAATGGTCAGTTTCATTTTGAGTCACTGAGTATTATACTTAGAAAAAGACTGTGTGGTAGGGGACTACGGAAAATTTGGACGCATTTGTGGTTCAAAGGTTAAGATAATCAGAGTGCTCTCTAGTTAGACTAGTTCTTGAAAACTCCTCATCAGCTCTTCTTGACTCTGGCAAATAATGATTACAGCAAACTGGGCATCAAGCCATTATTTACATTACTTTCAAAAAAGGTCTACTATCAAACTTAACTTTATTTGGTGAGGGTGACAGTTTGGATAAACAGACCACGGACGAGATGCAGGCTCGAGACTTGATAATCGCGTCAACTAAATCTGCTCTTGAGACAGAGTTTGGTGATTTTAGGGATGCATGCAAGAGGGAACTTTAACAAAGAAAAAAGCAAATCTGGAGAACAGTCAAGCCATAATCCAGACCAGCAAAGCACCTGCATCTCCAAATCATTGAACACAAATAAGCCGGGGGTCTGTGACCTGGTTTTGGTCTGCCTGAAGCTAGAATGTGAACGCGGGACCACACAGGACAGCGAGCACTAAAGCATAACGAGTGAATACAAACACAGAGACAGCTAGACGAGTGAGAAACAGAGCTACCTCCCTGCCTCGCTGATCTGCCTCGTCCGCCCCTTTATCGAGAACGAGATTCCACATCATCAACACCATGACCGCGACATCAATTCTCAGGCCTCACACAGGGGGCCGCCGGTCACTGTATCTATTCTCCACCACTACAAAAGAAA
Source organism: Terapon puta (assembly GCA_028564955.1). NCBI lineage: Eukaryota > Metazoa > Chordata > Actinopteri > Centrarchiformes > Terapontidae > Terapon > Terapon puta. Next base: position 13,206,986 of record JAOXYL010000113.1, on the reverse strand, counting down.
GCCAGCTTCTGTTTTGTATACACGAGGCGGGCGAACCTACAATGACAGCAGTGCCATTACAGGTCTGACGGTATCCAGCTGGGTCTCTCGGGTGGCCAGGTCGGGCCTTGTGATCATAGAGTGCGCTAAAACATCAACAGACTTCAGAGCATGTGGTAAATGTGCCACATTTATATTTCTCAAGTGATCTGGGTAAACGCAGCCTTTGAAATCCAAAGTTGTGGCACTGGCACACTTACAGCTGAGGTAGATTCAAATCCACAAAGTAGCACAAATAAACAAATGTGTTACTGTATGAATTTGAAATAAGTCCTCTACTTTAACATTTAACTATGAGCACGCACAAAATAGGAATTCTTCAGTGTTTTACTCCTTGGCTTTCCCACTGAGAGTCAGAAGATAGTTACCACACCCCTTTCTATCTTTGTTTAATCCAAAGAAAAAACACAAAGTGTAATAAGTTATGTTTTAGGGGAGTTTATGTGCTGCAACGTCTCTTGGCTGGGAGGAGATACTTCCTGGAGAGTCCGCTGCTGTTCTGGCCTCATGGTGATGACAAGAATCCAGGAAGTCACTGCACCTGGCTAAAACAAATAGTTTGGCACCTCACGGCCTGTAAAAATCTTTTTTTCTCTCTCGTTTTTGTACAGATTATAGGAAGGCTTTTCCCCCATTTAGAGTCTCATTGACGTCCTGTATGCTAACCGTCTATTTAATGCAGATGTCAGAGTCGGAGTGATCTCATCTACTTCTGAGCAGGAAAGCCAATGAGCGTATTTCCTCAACTATTCCTCTAATAAGCTTTCTAGGACTAATTTTCAAGATGATGATCATTTCATCCTTTAATATTATTATTTTGACTTTTGAAGTGACTTTGGAAACATTACAAGCGATCGTGTCATATTGGACTGGTTGTCTAATTTTTGAGAAAAACAACAGTAAAATAGGTCAAGTGACTGGGGAGAGGTAAAGGTCTATATAAATGTTGATTTAGATAAACACCATTTCCTCAGTATAAGTCCATTAATGCATGCACAAATGTCCCCCTGAAGACATGCACACAAACACACACAACCACTGTATAAACCTTGCTCCCCATCCGCAAAGACACACACACGACACAGGTCTTGAGATAAGGCTGACCGGTGGTAATTGTGGTCCCTATTACAGTAAACGCTGTTCTCCCTGTGTAAACGACAGTAAATTCCATCCAGATGGGAGATTAAAGCTTGCTGAGTAGACGGCTGCCCCAAGCGCCACCGCTCCTCCTTCTCCTCCTTCTCCTCCTCCTCCTCCTCCTCCTCCACAAGAGGAAGGAGAAATCCATATTTCCTGATTGTGATTGTGACCCTCCCTTGGGCCGGGACATTACAACTAGAGAGAAATACCACAACAACTAAATAAGAGCCCTATCAGTCAGCAGGCCAGCACCACTGCATGTCTCTGCTTGGAGACATCTGAACCAGAGAGATGTGATAGCTGCTCCACGTCTTCCAAAAAAAAAAAAAATGCTGCTCTTTGATTCAGAGCAACTGAAACCTACACACGGTGTATACTCTTGATATCTTAGATATTTCCGAAAACCTCTGCCCATGAAACTGCCGTGACCTCTGGATACGCAACATCATGACGTCCACACTTGGTGAGTTACGAACGAGAAGAAAAACACAGCGTGAACACAAACACAGACACACGTGTGCGATGCAGATGGTCAGACTCAAGTATTGTTTTGCTGCCGGCAGTGACGTGAGGGAAACACCTGTATAATGTCACGTCCTCACACACACAGATACACAGGCAGAAGCCGAGGCTCAGAGTCTTGTTCTGCTGGGGGGGGTTTTGCTCAGAGGCACCAGGTAAGGCAAAGTCGGATGAGTTGTGCAAAAAGTGCTTCCTTTATTTGGTTTCTATGGTTTCGTCCAAGGAAATCACTGTGTTTTAAAAGAGACAAAGAATTTCATAATCTCATACCAGAGAGGCTTATTTCTTATCCTTCGCTGATTTCCTTAATATAACGGAAACATCTTTTAGAGATGAGTGCTGAGCTGTGCGGTCGTCCATGTCTATAGCACTCAAGTGTTTCTCTTCGGAAACGCTGACTAATATCAGTGAGATACTGCTGTGTTGATGCAAGATTTCACTTGCATTTCTATATACACAATCACTCTGACAATACAGAAGTGGTACTGTACACAGACCATCCCAGTGTTTGTTTTCTTTTAATAAGCTGGGGAAAAATGTCAAATGGGCAGGAGGCAACAGGCACTGCAGGTTTTGGCAATGCTCCCTCAATCTGCAGAGCAGAACGCAGGCAGGATATAAGCCGTTACATCCACAGTGCTGTGCTTTAAACGCGCACTCTGTACATGCACAGTGTGCAGTTTACATGCAAAGGAAGTGCCAATAATACACTGTCAAGCAGAGTGTCGAGGAATGTGAGCAAAATAACCGGTGGATGGCAGTTATATCATATTTCTCCACTGGACGGTCTCAGTGACAGGGTGACCAGGAGGACACCATTGTTCCAAAGGGAAGCCCAGGTGCTTCCAGCCTCCATCGAGAGCCACATATGTGTTTGACCAGGGCAGTTTTCAAGAGCGTGAACTACAACTGTGCATATAAATAGGGAGCACATGTGATTTGGATTCTAGCTATTGAAACAATGTGAATTCTATCAGTTCTCATAAATCAAAACGTAGCAATAATGCTTTTAAATAAACTACTCACATATGCAACGAATCCGGAAGGGCCATAACTAGACTACTACATCTAAAATGGCTTGGTAATGCTGCAGTACACTTTCATAACAATCTTACAACCCCAGGACACGATACGCAACATTCAGGGGCCACGACACGACAAACATCTGCCTTGTTTCGTCAAACATGTTTAAAAGACAAGAGGATTTCCTTTGATGTAAAGTGACCACATGTTCCTACCACACACACACACACAAACACTGAGCTATGCTGTAAATCCATGGTAGTAAAGCAGAATTATTGAGCAGAACCGAAGTTAACCCCACCCTCTCTTGGCCGTTCCACATCTCATAGCGGACATGAGTGACTGCATGAGTCACAAGGCTTCTGACGGCAGCTCCAGCTGTGACAGCGATGAAGAATCATCATTATCAATTAGTGGCACGTATTCATGGGCAGAGACTCCTAAAGAAAGACATTTGTAAATAGCATTCCCAAACTCCATGGCCAGTGTTTGCTTTTTCCACTTTGGTGCGCCAGTCTGGCAGTTTACTGAGGGAGCTGGCAGGACAGACACCAACCAGAAGACTCTCATTTTGTCACTGTGACTTGAAAAGAGCTGCTAGCATGAGTGTCTCTCATCTGCTAAAAATGTGGACTGTTTGGCTCCTCAGACGTATTTATGGCTAAATCTTTATGTGTGTCTTGGCACTGGAGCAGAAGAGCCTTTATAAGCTGATCTTTCAGCATGGAGCAATTACTGGCAACTGAAGGGTTACAGAAGAGCCTCAGAAATAACAAACCCACCTCAAAGATGGTCTGCATGACCTGACAGATGAAGGTGTTGAATCTGTGAATTGTGTGGTTTACATTTGCTGTCAGTCTTCCGGGCAGCGGGGAGCCATTTAACCTGCTACATGTCGAGGGCCCTGGATTTTGTCACTCCTATTTTGACTGAGCGGGCCATGAGCTGATTATAAGGATTAGTGGAGATGTGGTGATCCCATGCCTCTCCCACTCACTCTCAACTCAGCAACAGCTGCAAAGTCTCTGGCTTGAGAATCTGGTGGGACGTGCAGCGCTTTTCAACCTTGTGAGCCCGAGAGTGCAGTAGGTCTATATATGTGGGCTGCAGCCTGGCAAAATGGGGAGACTGCCGCAGTGTTCAACAGGCTGCAGCAGCAGCAGAGTATGAAGTGTGACAGCGGCGGTGAATGGACCCAGGAATGGCCTGGTTTTGCATTAAACATGAGAGCCGTCAGAGATAGATGCCAGCCCTCGGCCACCTCGGGGAGGAAATCAGAGACTGAATGGGTTCAAGAGCCTGAGCGTTAGTTGGCACACGTCCCGCTGTCCAGGGGTACATCCTCTTACAAGTGTTTCTGCGGCACGGTGCAGGCCTTTGAATGAATTCTCACTCCAGTTTCAGCTCGGCCCTGTTCTGGCACATTTTCATTATAAGACTAGAAGGCAATGCCAGGCAGCAGAGAACAGAACAGCTTTGTGCTAATCTGCTGCCAGCTTGACAGTGATATGACTGGCCTGAAATGAAGTTTCAGTGGATATTTGGGCAGAGTTCATCTTCATCGCTGCAATTAATCACCTCACCTGTGTCTGCTGAACATGCAGATATATGCTGTGGTAAAACAAGACAAGGCAAAAACGCTTTAGGCACAGATGAAAAGATGTGAACTTTGCTGCCAGTTCTACCTGATGTACTGCCAACACTTTCAGTCTGCTGCTAACTCACCAGGATCTGTTACCATTTACTGCTGCAAGAACTAGACGTATTCCATTTGAATGTATTGGGAGATTCCTCATTTAAGGAATTCCAAACTAATGAGTGTTTTCTTGATGGAAATCTACTCTCTGGAGAAAAAAAAGATCTCATCACACAGTAGTGGGAATAATCCAAGTAAGTGAAACTGGGCTTTAAAGTATAATGCGGCTGTAATTATAAGCTCAGTGCGCTCGGCCAAATATAACAGTGAGTCAGCTCGCATCATGTGTTCCACAGGCAGAGTGATGCAGTTTGTCACGTTTCATCTTATGAATGAACTGGGCAGGATGGCGCTCATTCAAAGCGCCGCGGAGGTGTCGCGGCGCGGGAGACAGACTCTGTGCATCCCGGACTCCCACCGGGCCGTGAACGCCTCCAAACAACAGGCAGGGTTATGGAGTCATCTGTAAAACTGCGCGTTGTCCCCACAATCACTCATCCAGGTGGCGAAAATAATTTAAAATAGGAAACGAATAGGGAAAAAAAGAGAAAAGCCCCCCCCTCACTTTCCTGTAGCAAAGTGTCAGTGAGTGTAACCTCCTACCTGTGCAGGTGAGAGCAGCAGATAAAGCGCCACCGCAGCCTGGATGACAACGCCGACGTTCATTTCGCGACGTCTGCGAGTGCAGATTGGAGGGGCGTGAAGGCTCCCAACGCGCACGGAGACACAATCCAACAAAAAAAGAAAAGTCTCAAAAAAAAAAGCCACTCAGGAAAGAAGAAAGAAAACGCTGACCGGGAATTTCCGAGTCATCCGCTCCCGGTTGAGTGAGGCTGAGAATGAGCGAAGTCACGTAGCTCCGCCGCCGCCGCGTGTAACCTGATGAAGGAGATTGTGCTTACTAATGAATAAGGCCCCAGAGGCGACGTGGAGGCGCGGGGGCAATGAAGTAACACTGTCAGAAATAATAATACTAACGAAAGAACGACAACAACGAAAGCAAAAAAAAAAGTTTGTTTTACATTCACAGTTCAAATCAGCTGGATCAGAGCGCAGAGCCTGAAACCAGTCCAAAGTCTGAAGCACGGAGGAGTAGCAGCCACTTCTGACAAAGCATATTCACTGAGTGCACCAAGTTTAAAAAAAAAGAAAGAAGCAGGATTCAGTCCAAAAATCTTCAAGTGATGATTCACCCCCCAAAAAACGTTAGAAAAAAAACCTAAATACACTCACGCATGAAGGTGCAGCCTCAGCCTCAGTCCTACTCTGAGTCGCAGGGAAACACACTTGCCTCTAATTGCCCCACACCACCTTTTACACAAGCTGGCCATTTAAATCTCCTCCCCTTCTCTGTCTTGCTCCCTGCTTTGCTTCATCTGCCTTCTCAGAACTCACACATGGATTTTTTCTTTTTTTTCTTCCACTTTTCACTGCTCATTTGAGCCGCAACATGTAGTGGGAATTAATGTGATGCTGTACACGGTTATCAGAGACTGTGAAGAGGCTGCTGCCTCTTTATTTCTAGACTATACACCATAGGTGATTTACACCACAGAGTACACACAGACTTGCTGAGAATCTGCTCCCAAGTGCCTGTGAGAGCTATTTAGGCAAGGTAAACATTTAGAGATCTTTTTCAGTGCTGACATGGATGGTATACTCATTGCTGGCCCGGGCTCAAGGATGCTCTGAGATTTTCCTCTGAGGCTTTTTAGCCTTTGGTCTTTAAGTTTGTGGAGGCAGAAAAGGGAGATTCCATTACTGTTGACACATTGAGTTAATCTTCAGTGTGGGACTTCTGTGTTTGGAGAAACCCTGGAACGAAAGGATTCCTTGTGGACTTCCACACATTCCTCCAACGGTGCTGAATAGCTCCACAGCCTCCTGCTATTGTGCAGACCACACTCAGGAGTGGTGGGGTTTCTAAACATCTCAGGCACTTTAAGCAGAGAGAGCCACCCCCCCTGTCGCCATCAGCCCATCAGCGAGTGCAAACAATCACAGATTTTGAAAGACATTTCCTCTAATTACACTGGGCAGTATCACAGTAATCGTTGTAATTGTATCTATTCACTGCGATGATGAATGCTCTTCCAAATTCAGGGAGAGGACTGAATGGAAGAGCTGCAAACGGTGATTGTCCAGGGAATTGAACTCTACAATTATTCTGTTTTAGCCCTGTCTCTTCAACTGTGCTATCATTGTCTGGGTGGTGAAAGTTTTCTTTCACGACAGTATCAATCTTCTATTTTTGACCGTCTATTTATCCACCTTACTGCTGCAGTCAGATAGACCAAATATCGCCCAGAAGCTGTTTTCTCCCCCCCTAAGTGCTGAAAGTGTCGCAAAGGCCCCTGTATATTGATACAGCACGATTGATTTTCGTGTTTTCAAATATTTTGAATAGAGGAGCTAAAGACCATTGCCACACAGGCTTTGTTTGCTCAGAGGACTGAGCCAGACCCTTGCAGCCGTCTCGCCATCTGCTCAGTGATCTGTGTTTTTAAAGGTGCGCCGGCTGATAGGGCCCAACACGATCACACAAATTGTTTGCACTATAAATACACGCTGACAAGACAAGCAAACCTGGCTCGAGTGATAGCGTACTCCGGGGGAGACGGGTCCCTGCGCCGCCAGATCGGGAAACAACCTTGAGGCCCCGCATAGCTTTTTGGTAAAACCACAAAGCGCGAGGGTGTTAACCAAGTGTCGTTCCTGCTTAGATTTAATATTGTAAAAGATCTATTCAAACAGGATACTATCCATTTTGATGATGCCTCCCCAATGAAATCGCGTTCTAAAAGAGAAAGAGGCCACTGTCTCCTGGGATTAAATGTAAAAAAAAGTGAAAGCTTTAACTGATCCAGGAATTAAATACAAAGATCAAAATACCAACTAAATCTCTTGTCTAATGAAGTTTTGTGATTAGGCTTCATGATTGGGGGAAGGTCAGCTGGTCGAGCAAATGAGCCCCTCGTGGTCTGCAGTGTCCCTTGATGTTGCGAAGACCAAACGGACGGCTCTCGGCCACTGGAGTGCCAAAGTAAGCACATTTCCCTGTCGCTGCTGACCCCTCATTTTCCAAGATTGCAGAGTAAAAGGTAAACAGATGAACAACATTAATGATGTCCATTCATCATAGTTGCGGCAGCTTCGGTTTCCTACACAGTGGGGCCTTTAAGGGGAAGGTGGAGAGCCAGAGAGCCCCTCACTTTGAAGGATCTCATTAACAATAGTTAGAGCCCTACAGGGAGAACAAAAGCTCTTTGCAAGACAGAAGTTAGTCACAGTAATTCTTGCAGATTTATTCGTGTATCTTCAGTGGTTCACGTGATGTGACTCAAGACTGTGAATGCCACTGAAAACATATTTTTAATACCAAAATGTGTAATAATGGAAAAGAGCAACAGAAAAATAGGGTTGTGGGAGATGATGTAATATGACTTACTCATGTTGGACCACCTGGACAGCAGACCCAAACAGGATATGACAATATTTAACATCCAGACGCTCTCTTCCTGCCATTAATTAGACGTGACAAACCATGAATCTTTTCCTCCTGCACCAACTGTATCATTGTGAGGAAAACTATATTTGAAATAGGTGGTAAATAGGAAGTTCTCCAGCCATGAGTACAAAGCTGCTTACTGGTGCCTAAGGTGATTAGCATTATATCACAACAAGCTCTTTCATTTAAAACATGTCAAATCCTGTTTACGCTTCCACTCTGCATTGACATATTTTTGTCACAGACACATTTTTGTCCCAGGGTTGTCAGGTGTCATCCTGTTTTCATGCCCAGTCTGTTCATGTGTGAGCATTGTTTCATTCTTTAGGAAGCCGGTCGACATGTTAACAGACAATTGGAGGTTATTTTAGTCTGGAGTTACCATGAATCAGTCTTTGGTGAAATCTCCAGATACTATTAAACTTTGTGCAGCTGTGTCTTGGACATCACAGTGTCAGCTGGCTGTGGTAACCACAGCCTAAGCAAGGATTTCATTCTTAATGTCACAAGAATATATGGCTCAGTTTATTCTGCTTAATTTGAGGAGCAATTATAGCAAACCATTCAGTGTTCAGTCAGTGCTGAACAAAAGCTTCCAATGGGAAAAATGCCTGTGGAAAAGAGATGATACACTTCTGTGCCCGGACTCAACTTTGACACTTTGGAAAATGCATTTAGGTTAAAGTGCAAGTGATGCTGTTCTGGTAAGCGTGAAGCTAAAGCTAATAAATGGTTTGCCCAGCGTAGCTCAGCAAAATCACTAAAAGCAGCGAAAACCAGCCAGGCTCCTTCCAGAGTTCAAAAATACTCCTACCAGCACCACTGGAGCTCAGTAAATATTGTATTTTGTTGGTTTAAACAGAGGTTTTATGTCCGGTTATGTTGTGCGGCTATTTTAGACACGAAAGTGCTGGACTGATGGAGAAACTGTTCATCAAGAAATTGTTACAGCACATACAACAACAGTCCCTCTGAAACCACAAATTAACGTTTTTTTTTACATTTCTGTTTGTGTGTGGATTAAATAAACCTTCATTAGGGAGCCCTAGTGGATGATTATTTAACCCCAGATAGAGACAAGCGAGTTGCTTTGCTGTCCTTCTAGTCTTTAAACTAAGCTAAGCTAATTGCCTGCTGGCTTCAGCCGTGCACTTGGCGTACAGATTTGAGAGATGATGCATCAGTTCTCTCATCTTGCTCTAAATGCATTTGCCAAAAAGACAAACCATTCCTTCAATAGATGGATCGATGTTTGAATGTGTTTTCCTTTAAATTACATTTAATCTGCATAGCACTATAAATTGATGTGCATTTCTTCTTTTTTAATTATAACACACAGACCGGCAAGCTTAAAATCCACAGACTGACTGATCCGACCCAAGGATCTCTGCATCTGTCCATGACTTGTGCATGACTTGTGCATCCCAGATGAGCTGTGCACAGCAGCAGCAGTGCTCTGAGACGAAACTGAGTGTTTGTCTAAGATAAAATTTCATCACCTCTAGAAGCTGCGAGGACAAGGGCCTGCGGTTGGTAATATATAAAAGGAAAAACAGCACTGAGAGTGAGTTATCACGGCTGGTGTCATTGCCAGTTGTAAAAGCCGTTAGCTTTATAAATGAAGAGCGAGCGGTGCAAACGGTGGGGACGAGGTCCCGCAGTCAGAGAGCAGGTTATAACTCAGGCCTGTGGTCATACTCTAAACTCCATTAAGAGGTCCCACATGTGGAGCCCATTCACGAGTTCATGGGTTGACGCTGTAGGTGGTGGTTTCAGCCTGGGCCATTAAATGGATAAATGAGATGTTTTTAACATCTCTCTCATGTTAAAACATTCTCTTCAAATTATAACCACCAAATGATGTTAAATGTAAATATAATGTTCACTTCTGCGATCTCCAGCAGGTGTACCGCCGCAAGCCTCAGATTACTCTGTAAACATGCGTCCTTGTACACTTACAGGGGTTTTTCAGCCCCCCTGACATGTTGTTAAAAGAGATAAAGGAGGGACAGGCTAATGGAATATGCCTTTTAATAGTAGATGTTGTGCTGAGATCGATTGGCAGCGACATTGGATTTATTCCTAGAAGTGGGAGACACTTGCGTAAACATGAGCTCAATCAGCCAGCGAGATTTACTGGACTGCAATCACCCTTGAGTGCAGCTGTTTATTTTTTCAGGGTACTGAGTGTTTTTTTAAAACCTCAAATTAGTTTATCCTCCCTTAGGGGCTGTGTGTAAGGGTTTTAAAAGGTTTCCTCGGCAAAAACACACATCAGCCACATTCATAAAGTAAACCTGGGTAAACTGACAGAAGCTGTGAACATTTGTGCAATTAGTATAACAGTGGGATCAAACTTAGACTTGACAGTAAGCTCAAATAAATAGTTCTAAAGCTGGATGTGAGCTGAAATGAGGAACAGGTTTTATTGCTGGATCATGTGAAACTGCTGCCCGCCATTACGACATAATAGATCGATAAGTTGGCCTATTGTCCTTCTTGCAAAGAGTTAGGTTAGAAGATTGATACCACTCTAACATCTGTACACTAAATATGGAGCTAGAGCCTGCGATCTGTTAGCTTAGCATAAAGACTGGAAAAAGGGGGAAACAACTTGCCTGTGACTGTCCAAAGGTAACAAACACCAAACATCAGAGCCTCTACGGCTCACAAACAAATGCGTTATATCTCATTTGTTTAATCTGAACAAAAACCAAAGTGTAAAAACAACAATGTCTCGTTTTCCCAAAATAACACTTCTTTCGACTGCCGAAAACATGCTTGGATCCTGATTAAAGGGATTAGTGGGATAGATAATCATGATTGTGTGAGGCCTGATCTTTCACACATCAACAACACGGTGATGCGAGAAAGCTGGAATGACTCGCCCGTCTCAAATAATTCTGCGCCACAGAGACCCATTTTTCAAGGCAGTGCCTTTCAAGGTACGGTGGTGGAATCAACTGTCAGATGACGAGTCCTGAGAGGAAAAGTACAGAAGTAGGCCGCGGCCTGAGCAAGTGCTGGGTGAAGTTCATCTGTGCGCAAGTGTTTACACAAACTGTGGCCAAGCAAAATTGTGCACTGGGATTTATTTATGTGTAGAGAAATACATTCACTCAAATAGCTATAGCTTGTAGAACAAGGAACAAGAAAATGGGAGCAGGGCAGGGAGTGGGTGGGTGGAGGTCAAAGGGCAAGGGAAAGTTAATAACTTGAAATAATAAATAATACAGCCGACTGATGGGAATTTGGCCGTAGTGCCATTTATAATCATCAGTTAATTCACTCCACTTCGATAAAAAAAGGGTTGATCTCCTTATCCCTTCCTTGCTACCGTGCACTTGTTTGGACATCAGATTTCATTCCTCCGCACAATGTGTATGTTTGTTGTTCTACTGCGATTAAGTGTCTGGTCTTGAAGAGTCGCTGCCAGGGAGATGGTGGAGACAACCAATCCCAGATGGCGCTGTGCCCGGAGGGGACAGATGAATGAGGACCACCCGAGTGGATAAAACAGCCAGACAGTGACACCGGCTTTGCAGGATGAACGTGAATTATATTAGGTTAAAACAAATGTAGTGGATGGAGAGAGGTTTCCCGGCGCATCTTAAAGGCATTGGAATGAGCTTAGGTTCATCATCGGTATAACTTTCTATTTGTAAAGGGAACATTTTCAGTGACATTGGCTCAAACCTTATTTTCCATGACCCTAAAAAAGAAAACAAGCAAATAAACACACAAGTTCCAGGACGGTGAGGCTGGGGTTGTGAGAAAGGAGGAGCCTGTCTGCCCTGAAAAGTTTGAAATAATTCTCCTATTACTCTGCAGTTCCTGATGTCCGCCACACTGCACAAGAACAAACCCTCAACTAATCCACACACATCCCTCTAATATTTGGAAATGATAGAGGGCAATTACAGACATAAAATATTCTTGTTGTGCTTAAATCTGAGTGAGATTTAAGCTGGATTCCAAATCTAAATAAAAGCTGATCGCTAATATGAGGCTGCTCTGTGAGTCCTTCACAGCTCTTCCACTATTAGGCCCTCCAATTCCCTCTTTGACATTTGCAGAGATTTCAGTAAGGCAGAATGCTCAGCTGAAGAAACAAACTGTGAGGTCCCTCCAATAAGTATCTCTGATGAAGAACAGGACATCCATCCTGTCAGTAGGCCTGTGACATCCCAGAAATATCAAGTGTGATTGCAGGCATGACTGCTTTCAGACTATACAACTCTGTGTTACCAAAGATGAATGCTTTTTATCTTCTCAATAATGATCAGTTTGGCAAATGATTGAGAGCTGGTGTTTGACACTTCCAGCGGTAAGGTCAACAAAGGCTGAGCGCAGGTCTCGTCTGGGTGTTCAGGAGCAGATCTGGAACTGAAAGGATTTGGGGGTGGGTTGGAAGGTGTCGTGATAAGCTTTGAACCATAGTGGAAGGGCTGTGTTGAATGAACACAGACCACTAACTGACTCCTGATACCCTGAACCGTGAACGAGTGAAAATGAGCAGTGCTAATCAGGAGAAAATAAACAGAGCAGCACCCCCAGGCATCAGGGTAACAAGAGGAATAACTGCAGCATGATGAGGCCGAGACATCACGAAACACAACTGACCCATGTTCATGTCAGTTTGTTTCCTGAATTATAAGAATATCTCAATTACCCCACAAAATGAGTCCAGCTGTACTTGGGAGCAGTAACACAGTTGGACCGATGATCACTTTTGTGATTTTGCATTTACAACTGGCTTGTCGGGGGTGTGTCACTGCGATGCAAGCAAAGGTTCACTCACTCAAATGAGTTACTCTGGATTAAGGCCAATAAGGCCTGAGGGAGCCTGCTTACGAATGGTGAGCCTCGGAGGAGCCAGTGTGCTCTGTCTGGGGGACTCCATCCTAATCTCCGGGATCGGGGGAATTTTCCCATCGAGATGAGAAGCAGATGTCTCTCTGTTTCTGTCTCGCTCATGTGCTGTCGCACTGACTCTGTTTCTGTCTCTCTCCCTCATTCAGTCAAACCTGGCCCTCCGTCCCCCTGGGGACAAGGGAGGAACATGAGCACCATGGGAAGGGTGGCTGTCCCCAAGCCCGGTCACATGACCAAGGAGCCCTTTTTGGTGGGAGGCACCGCATTAGGTACCGAGCTGTAAGAACATGGAGCCGGTCCAAGAGTTTCAGTTTTCTCATGGAAATACGCAAACAAGATTAGATAAAAACATCATGTTCTGACGATTCCCACTTAAGACGCACCAGCGCTGGCTAGCTGTCTTTAGGTGGAGTGGAGATACTTTGGCTTATTTTGTTCCCAGTGTTGATGCAGAGTGTGACCCCTGACTTCTGGCAGTGAGAGGAATCATGGAGATCGGGCTGGAGAGGCTGGTCCACTCCTCCTCTTCTCATCATGCCTCTGGAGTTGGTGCTTTCGCCATAAATCCTCAGACTCTTAAGCTCCGCCTCATGCACCTGCAGCTCCCCTGGGCCCTGGCTTTGGCTTCCCCAGAGCCCAACCCCTTGGCTCCTGCAGTTCAGTTCTGACGTGCATACTCTGGCTCGCAGCGTAAACAGACAGAGACGAACTGTGGGCCAGTCACCGGGTGTTTGGTTGTGGTTTGTAAACAGATCATCAGGAGCTCCCAGTGGAGATGAGACTGACTGACTGTCCTGAGGCAGAGGAGCAAAGGCATGAGATATAAGGCTTAGGTGGATGCCTGTTAAATATCCAACTTGCCGTGCCATCGTCCTAGATAAGGTTTTTGGTATGAGATTGTTTAGGCATCTAGGATCGCACGATGACCTAGTGGTTGGAAAGATCATTCCTCAACCACAGCACCGAGGTCAAAGGTCCCAAATTAACATGAATTTTAGCATCTGAATTGTCTTTGAGTAAGATGCTAGATCCCTTCAAGCCTCTGTGATGCTGCTCAGTACCTGACTTGGGGAGACTAAGTGAAAGACTACGTTCAGCACAATCTCTGACAATAAACGACAGGATTTGATGTGATGTAATTAAAGGGGAACTGATTTCACACATTAAAAGTCTTTTTTTTTTCTTTTACAAGTTTTGGGAAGTACTATTACACATGTGAAGTAAAAGTAAAAGAAACCTTTAGCAGCTCCAGAAAGAGCTGCCTCAAGTGATCTCAACTTGAATATAAGTTGGGAAAAGTTTGGAAATGAAAGGAATCTGAGGATGTGGAGTTTAATGAGGTGAATTTACCGGACTTCTGTGGCCCGCTTCAGACAGAGCTGTTTGAGCTGAGTTTTTAAAAGCTGGACTATGTAATACTGAGTGCATTACTAAATTGTTCCTCTTCTCTAACTTTTTAACCAGTCATACTGTGCGTGAGACGGCAGGTGTGTATCACTAACAGATTGGAAAGATTTTTGGAGGGCATTCTGGGACAACAGTCAACATTTTCAGCAGAACATCTTGACTTTTTAGAAACAGTGTTTGGAGAATCTATTTGCAACCCTTATCATCCTCTGTGCACAAATTTGGCCTTGGTTACATTCCATTAAAAAGCTTGTAAATACACTACAGCTATCTCCTCACTAATGATTAATCATTCAAATCCCTTTCCAGACACACAGATTTACAATTTTTTGATAACAGCTTTATCCCACCACAGTGTGAGGTGACAAAACATCGATGTCGGCAAGAATTCAAAGCAATCGGATGGAGCTGGATGTAAAAAAGTTGGATGGAAGCTTTACGTTGCTGTGCCATGCTATAATGAGCAAAGCACAATGCACATCCGAGGCTGAGGGCAGAGTCATGGTTGAAGGTTGCTGAGGAAGATTACTGAGTCTGGCAGCGTTAATAAGGCTGTGTTTACATTCTGCGGCTCCTAGTTTAAGCAGACCTGAATGACCTGGGAGTAAAAGGAGGCTAGTGGTAGCTTGATGGCAAACACACACATACACACACACACACACACACACACACA
>JAOXYL010000113.1:13174988-13192003 GCA_028564955.1 Terapon puta | reverse complement strand
AAACTATAGTACAAGGACCTGGATTGAAATCAGATTACACTGGAGATGATACTTGGCGTTTTACACATTTTAATCTCATGGTTACCACTTATGAATAAGGATCCATACTCAAGTTGGTGCTACTGCATGCCTCCAGATGAAACAGTGAGTGACACAGTGGAGCTTTTTTTAAAAACCGCCTGATGGATGACATTAACTGCATACAACAGGAGGGATTTCATAATTTGTCACACGTGTATCCAAACCACTGGGTGTCTTTGTGCCCGTGATCAGAGGAGAACCTCAGTCTTTTGTTTACATCTAATCCTGTATTCTCCCATCACACAAAAGCAGGCACTTACTGACCTCATCTATCATTTTGACATATTTTGGAAGTCAACAATTGCCACTCTGCTCTAATGTTCCACTGTCTAACCTCTGGGGTCCCTCCACTCACTCTCCGCTGCACCTGGCTGTAAAGAAACACCAGCCCACAGGCACCTGCGCAGCCAGCACGCTGCAGATGGAGAGATTAATCACATGGCGGATGAATGCTGGTGATTTATGGGAAACTGTGACAGTGTGGTCATAACACGCAGAAATGTATATGCGGGATGGCCTGGAGACTAAATGGCACAACAGGAGACTAAATGGGCCATTATTTGGAATTCAAACTCAAACTAAAGGGCGTTCCCCTGACTCTTCAGCAGGGGAACAGAGGGAGAAAAGCAGTCCCACATCGTTTGCCTTTGATGGTGGAGTTACAAGTGATTCCCCCCTCCCCCTTATCCTCTTCCCCGCGGTTTTCCTCCTCTGCCTTATTATTCCTGCTTCTTCCTAAGAGGACATATTCCCACACTGTGACCAGAACAAGTCCGTGTCCTTTCTGTTGTGACTTTGTCCACTTTCGCCGCAGAGATACCCAGTGGCTTTATGGTTCTGCCGGGGGCGAGGTTAGAAGGGTAAGGGGCTCGCCGTCCCAGGGGAGCCCGCCCCACCCCCATCCACCTCTGCCCCAGCTCTCTAAAGTCCTCGACATAACAGATAAACTCTGACAAATGGGCTCTGGCAAGTGGTTTTTACACACTCACGTGATACCAGCTATTACACTGGTGCTTCCCTTCTCTCTGCACCCTGCCCCTCCTCACCCCCCTGTGTCTCCTGGGAGGGCTCTTATCAATGTGAAGAAGTCACCGAAGGAAATGCCAACTTAAATTGAGGAACCGGCACGCTGCTGTTCATCCTCGGTCCACATTGACAAGGGATTTGCAGCAGTGGGGGGGTGGTTGGTGTGTCTTATAACTTTTAGGCAGGGTGCCTTGTGGCACTGCGGATGGTGGTGCGCTACAAGGTCTGCGTTGTGCATCCATCAGGTCCGGGATCAGATTACAGGCCTTGGAGACGGGGCACAGGCAGGATCAGGCTCAGCACGCAAGCATGGGAAATGCGCTCATGAATCGACAGTTTTTACTCGAGGCAGGAAACACAAATCTGCAGATGTTGAACAGCTGGGGGACATCAGAAACTACTGCATGGGAAATAAGCGCTCATGAAATATAGTATACAGCTCACACTGCTGAGTTTTACATCTCATAGCCTGTGAGATGGAGCGCTACTGTGTGAACTGTCAGCGTGATATGAACAAATTGCATTTCTGAATGGAGAAGCGTATTGGATTTGATCCTTGGTGTTCCTGTTTGTGAGAATTTGTATGTTTTTTTGTTGTTTTTTTTGTCCGCATAAACCTGAAAAGGTCACAAATGACAGCAGATGGCAATTTTGATGCATATTTATTTCCTGTTGTGGAATTTAGATGGGAGCTGAGTAAAGTGGAGCACGGGAAGAGATGAGAGTACTTTGTAATTTCAAAGATGCAGGCAGATAGGAACTAAAATACTACACTCATTGTCTTGTCCAAAGCAGATGGTATCTGAGATGATGTGATACACGCAAGCCAAGAGCAAGTCTCTTGAGATACGGGAAATAAGTGAAAAGCCTCAAATGATCAAGAAATGCTTGTTCCCATGAACGGGCTCACGTTATTATGCAATTGGGTGCTTGTTTTGGTCAGTTTTAGCTGTCAGTTTGAGAACTGATTTACCTTTAGTAGGAAACGCCGTTAAGTGCACAGTCACTGGATTTCAAAATCAGAAACATCTGTTACAGTGCACCACCCATTGTCCTGAAAGTTTGAGATGTTTGAGAGCACAGAAAACAAGATTTTTTAAAAGATCCGTCATCTGTACTGTGCATGTTTTTATTTAGAACAAAATCAAAA
This sequence comes from Terapon puta, assembly GCA_028564955.1. Taxonomy (NCBI): domain Eukaryota; kingdom Metazoa; phylum Chordata; class Actinopteri; order Centrarchiformes; family Terapontidae; genus Terapon; species Terapon puta. Next base: position 13,189,746 of record JAOXYL010000113.1, on the reverse strand, counting down.
TCTCTGCAAATGCTTAAATGACATATTTATAATTGTAATTTCACAAGCAGCAGTCTCAAGACAAGTTAGTGTTCTCAATAGTACAATGAATCCAGTAACTTCAAAACCTTTGAAAGCCAGCAGCTGATCTAAGTCAGCCTTATCAGATCAATGAAGCCTTTTCACAACCCATTTTCAAAGATGTTCAATTAAATGACCAAACAGACAATACATCATCACTGTCCACATTATTAACACAATCAAGAATGAGTCATTAGGGACAGCAGGTATTTCTAGGTTCATCAGTTCACAAGCTATCTTGTGCTATGCAACAGTAATATACTAATTCATAAAGCTAAATTATGAAAATGTGTAAATAATATGTCAGAAAAGGACTTAAGGTTTTTTTTGGGCAAATGCCTGCTGGCGCAAATGTTAGGTCGTCTTTTCTGCCAAAGAAACAGCGCGTGTTGAGCTGAGAAAGAAAGGTAAGCGCACTCAGCAGAAATTTCTGTGACAGGCAGGAAAGATACCAGTGTATGTTGTTGCACATTGATGGGGTTAGGTTGTAGTGATTACAAACTCTACCTTACAGACTATAGTTGTCTGTATTTTTGTCTTTCCCCTGTCCTCTTGTTTCTCTGTAGATCTCACCGCCGTTCCTTTACATATACGCATGAATAATTTAGTAAAATCTGCATTGCAATCTGTAAGAAAATGCTGTGGGGAGTGAACTTTTTGTATGCTCTATATGGATAAAATACACAAAGGAGCATTAACTGACACATAAAAAATATTTGTGATATACAACATAGCCTCTGTATATCAATGTTGATGTGCACTGAAACTGATATATATAGCTAGATCAGCAAACTGAGTGATGTCAGCTGTGATGTGAATGTGCACTTACAGTTCATGCGTCACACATATATCACCAAAAAAGAAATTTGAGAAATTGTGCTGTCTGGGATAATTGCTGCCTTTAATTTGGGTTGATTTTACTCAATTATATAATCTATCTCAGATGACCATTCTATAAACTTTAGGATTTCTGGATCTCTTGCACAAGCACAAGAGACATTACATGCGAGTGTTCCAGACTGTCGAAAGTAATATTGATCATTTTTAACTGATCACCGTGTTCCATATGTGAGATCCTTTATATACAGATTGGATCGCACTGACTAACCATAGAAACTGGGGTTTGGATGCCATAACTGCTCTGGGAGACTTGGCAATCACTTTAACATCTGAAATTACTCCTAATCTCAGTTCCCAGAAAGTGGTTGGGAAATGCCGTCTTGTGCTGCAGTTGGAGCACCCTGGCTTGTTCAACCAGTAAATTGCATTTTTCGTGAGGTGATAACTTTTGGCATGCGTAAGGAAGTCTGTTCAGTTCACAGTAAACACTGATGCTGCAAGCTGAGAAGTGGGAAACAGCATTTCTCTCTGGATTCGTGAGACCTCTGGATGTACAAGTCAGTTAAGGGGTAACCCTTTAAAGCCTGAACCATGAAATAATTGCCAGAAAATTATTTTAAACTGGAGTAGAGCAAACAGGATGGTTCATTTTGCTACATTTGAAAATTGTATTTATTTTATTTCATACTCTTGGTGATTTTGGTATTTCCTGGCATTTTGACTGTATACATCAGGTTTTTCTGGGGGAAAAAATCTCTGATGATGTAGGAGTCTCAAAATTTGTGTGTATCAAAAATGATATTGGCATTAAAGAGTTAATCTGGCCTGAAATATAATGTCTGGTCTAAAGTACCTAATGTTCTTAGGTACTGTAGACTAGACAACTCTTTATGAGTCATACCTGAGAAACATATTCATTTATAAAGTTTACTTGAGCACCAGGATTTCACCACGAATCCCATCTGTCATACCATGTTTGATGTGTTCTTGGCACTCTGTCTTCATGATGGTTAAAGCAGGTCGTTAAGTGAAAAATGAAAGCTTTTACATGTAAATCCCCCAAGAGACATATAAATAGACAGCCTCTTTAACCCTTACACTATCCTCTCTGTCGGACAAAGTGTTTCTGCTGTTCTGTATTAAGTCATTTTAAAAGAATGATGACCTTCACTTAGACCTATATGTTTTATTGATGTGAAAGCAATACTACTGCTGCATTAAAAAGGTAGCATACAATTTAGCTGCTGTACTGTTGTTGCATGTGTGTGAGGCAGAATTTGAGGCAGTAATGCTCCAACTGTGGGGAAAAGTTAATGTGCTGCAGAGTTGATTTATCCACACTGTGAGTTTTCAGCAGACTCCTGAATCTCCCTTTTTTGTCGACCACTGCGTCTGTCTTGTAAAAATCAGTGTAAGTTAATACAGGGCTTCAGAAACAGATGCCAGCTGGCTTGCAGCAATGCTCTAGCCACTGATTTTCTGTTCTTTATGGTGCAAGTAGGGATTGTAATTTAATAGCATAGAGCCTTAATCACTAAATTTATAATACAGTCAAAATAACTGTGTAGACCATTTACAATATGAGCATGCCAAATGATTATTTATTTGGGAATCTTTCTAGTGATTGATGCGATCTCAAATTAACAAACTGTGTATAAACTCACAGTGCTGACAAAGTAATGTATCAAATTAAACATGATTAATATGTTATAAAGTATGGGAATTTACAAGGCAGTTGTTAGAAGCAGTGCTTCTCTTGCATTCTGAACAAAATATTGTCTTGAATAATAATAGCACTTAACAGAGAGAAAAAGACAATTTATTGCTCAGCGTGGCTTCTCTCATGCTGTGTTGTACTCCTGAAAGGATCAAAGTGTCATGTTTGAAAATGTAAAATTTAAAAGTCTTGAATCTGTTTAAAAGTCAGTGGGTGTCTGGACGCTCTGAAAGGCAGTGGTGAGATCTGCATGCAGTAAAATTATTCTTGTGCTCTTGTGTCCCTCTAGAGGAAGACCTCTGATTTTCTGACATCACACATAAAACATGTATATAGAAAAAAAAGTAGCCTATAAGTAATAAATCAAAACTCAAATGCTAAAATATTATCCATGTCTGTGAATATAGCATTAAAGTTACTTACATGAATGAGCATTGAATTTAATAATTCACACGCCTATGATTAGTGCAAATGAATGCAATTAAGAGAAACATCAGACAAACTGACAGGGTTTTCCTTTGATGGTTCCTCTGTAATGCGCTGCTACCAGTTGAATATATTCACATCATTAAGAGCATATCCGGCCAAAAGTAAGAGTAAAACACACCATACTCACTCTGCTTTTCCATCATCTTTTTAACAGAGTCTGTAAACTGTTTTTCCACCATATTATCTCAGAGCCTGTGGGAACTGTCCTGGTTGTGTGATTAGCATGTTGACCAGTTGGTGGCACTCTGGTAACAGCTGTAAAGTCATGGTGAACAGCATAACATCTCATAATAGGAAGGGAGTATAAATAAAGCACCAACATTATATTCATACTATAGAACTGCCAAATGTGTACAAATGAACCAAGAAAATTAATGTACTTTTACAGAGCAGACACTTTTAAAAAATCAGCCTAAGTTGTGCAAGTTAAGTTAATTAAAATGAGTAATATCTAAATGTAGCTTTTTTGCATTTACAAGACATCAGAAATAAATTATAAATGTAAGTAGTAGTACGAGAAAGAGAGAGAGAGAGAGTATTTTATAGAGCAAGAGTAATATAATATACAATAAAGGACCAAATAATATGGATCATACTGTACAATGATAAAATAAGCTCTACCACACTAAATTCACTCCTTGAGATTCACTGGGGTGAATGGGGGAAAAATAAAGCTATTAGTCATTAAAGTTAATGAGCTGGCATGTGATGATGGCAATGGTTATGCATTAACTTAAATTTTTAATGCCGAATTGAAGTATTCGTGTTGAACCAGGAATTAGAGCAATAACATTCTGAATTACAGATTCTAGCTGTGTTCACAGTCCCTCGTCTTCATTTTGCTCTGCGTAGTAAATGAATTCATGTAATTTTATTCTCGTCAGCTCTGTCTTGAAGGTTTCACTTTTTTTTTGCTCCTGAAATGTCAGCTGCCATTGTGTATTTCAGTAAAAGCTTTCTATATGAAGAGCAAGGATATTAAAGCAGCATTTTCCTACATTGACAGCGAGTTTCTCTTTTGCCATTGGTTGATTAGTGTGGGTCATCTAAAGCTATGGAACTGGAGTGGCAGTCGACACATTGACCCTCTAGAAGTGCTGCATTGTCAGGGTTGGTGAAACATTGCGTGCAGCCAAAGCAAATGAATCTATTAATCACCACCAGGTGTCATTGGTCAGTCCCCTGCCTCAGAAAACTCCTGAGGGACTAAGCTCTCATCGAGCATCGATTGTCTGTTAACTGCTCTCGGCTGACCACGAGAGAGAGAGTGTGATCTGCACCCTCACGTCCCCACTATACAAAAGGATTTAATCAAGCAGGACCTGAAGAGTAAGAGGGCATCATGGGTGCATCAAGGACAAAGGAGATGAGGATCAATGTTTCAAACCCTCCAGCAAATGATTGGAAATACCAATCTAAGACTTCTAATTATATGTAATAATTTTCACATTTTGTGAAATACATTGAGAAGCTCTCTTGTCAATAGTTTGGTGAAAAGATCAATACCACTCTCATGTCTGCAAAATGAATATCAAACATCTGCCAGTAGCTGGCTTAGCTTAGCTTAGCACAAAGACTGAAAACGGGGAAAAACCTAGTCTGTGAAGTTGCCAAGTCCAGGCCAGGAAGTTACTGCTCTAAAGACAGGCTTGCTTAATGAATGAAAGTGGACATAGGAGTAGATGTTTTAAAGCAACACTGGACCACTATTGTAGGCTGTTTTCAGCCACGCGCCTCCACCACCTCGCCCTGAGCATCATCCACAGGAGACAAATCTACCAGAGCACTGGCAGCCTCCAAAACCATTCTTCATTAAAGAACAAAAGATAGTGGTTGGCTCTGTGGAGAATTTCCAAATCCCTTAATAGATCTCCCGGTCAATACCCACATCAACCTTGAGTTCCCAGTGTCAGCATGCCTCTCTGGAGTTCAACGAGTTTGACTCTGAGAACTGACCCTCCTGGCTGATATCCTCCCCGTATTAGATTGAACTTAATGAGCTGTGGGGAGACTGGCTTCAGGCTTAGAGTTCAGTGGGACCATTAATCTGACTGGAGCAGAAGAGAGGAACCCATCTCTACGGTCAACTCAACTGTAATGGAGCTGATGTCCTGCGGATGAAAGGTTCCACTTAACACCACAAAATCCAAAAAAACTGATCATCTGTGGTGAGGTCAGCGGCTGATCAATGGCTTCCGTGTATCGAGGTTTAAGTCCCAGTTGACTTTGTTACATTAGACTAGTCTGCTACTTGGGCTGATGCCCTACTGATCCAGATCGTAGGACTGACGAGCCTCTTTTTTAGAAATTAAATGAAAACCTGTTTCTCGTAGTGTGTTTATATCTGTGGGTTTGTGTGTGTATGTCATCAACTAAAATATCTGATTGACGACTGCATATCAAATACAGTCCAACTCCTCTGAAGGTGTTTTATTTGTGTTGTTCATCCCCCCACTTTGGTCCAGACTGTCCCAACAATTATTGGATGCTCATTGTCTCCGGAGGATGAATTCAGGTGACTGTGATCTCCTGCCTCTTCATTTACTGCCTCTTTGAGTGATGAGTGAACTGCCTCAGCAAGTACTGAATGGACTGACATGACGTATGCTGTGCATGTGCCCTCGGGAACTGTGAAAACTTCGATCACCTGACCAACCCCTCACACACGCGCACACACACACACACACACACACACACACACAGTAGCTCCACCACCAGATCACCATTCTCATCAGTCTCTGCTCTGCTTTGCTAATTAGCAGATGTTATCAAGCTGAGGTACTTTAACATCATGTTGACATGTCACCATTTAGCACAAAGCACATCTGTACCCAAGTACAGCTTCACAAAAATCATTTTATGAACAACTTTTTTAGATCACTGGATGAATAAAAAAACTGTTTATTTATCATTCAAGAACTTTTATATAAAAATCTATAAATATGTATTATTCGACTACCAACACTGATGAATACATTATTATCAAAAGGTAAAGACCAAAAGGATAATTCATGACTTCACCAAAGGTTGTTCTTGTTAATGGCTTATTACTGATATATGAAGTACTGATAAATTATTTATTTTCCATGAATAAAACCATTAACGTTACCTTTATAAAGGGTAACTTACCAGAGTGTGGTACCAGATTTTCTATTGTAGCTTAAAACTGCTCAGCATGTTTACTATTGTACAATCATGTTTCTGTCAACACCCCACTGGTGCAGTTGAAATAAAATATGTCTAGGTGCAATCTGTTGCCTAGAAGCCGGTATAATAAACATCCTGAAATGATCTAAATTCAGAGCAGGAGAGAAAGGAGACAGACCCTGAGCTAATATCGATGTGAACATTACCAACAATCCCGCCTGGTCAATCAGACTAAATGTCCTCGTCCCTGCTGTTGTCGTCCAGCCTGTGCTCGGCAGCCCTCTCACACTAGCGGCCTAATCCATCATCCTGACTGCAGTCAGGAGGGACGAAGCATGCAGAAAAGCAGCGCAGAGGGATTTAACTTTGTTATCTCCAGAGGCCATAAATCTCCAGCAGAATCCCTCCCAGATTCAGCAGGTGAGATCAAGTTAAAGTTCACCCAGAGGGACGCAGCCTTTGTACTCTTTTATAAAATGAGGACTTCCTGCATCATGGTAATATGGTTAAACACACGGTATAGCACAAAGGATGTATAGATACCATGGAAGAAATATGGGTAACAAAATAGTTTTTACCAGGATGTGTTCCTCAGTTACATGTTTAAATCATTGAACTGTGCAGTCCTTATGTTTTTCCTCAAAGATAAATGATAACATTACAGAGTAAGATCTATATACTTAAGTATGATAAAATTTACAGTGACCCTCCACAAAAATTTGTTTTGCTTTCAGCTATTTTATGTTACAATGTGTTGTGCTTGACTCTGGAAGACTGGAAGTTTTCACATTCATCTGTTGAAGGGTGATAGATTCTGTGTGACTTCAAGGAGCATTTGAATGTCAATCCAGTAGTGCACTATGCAGTGTTTTCAAATATGATATGGAAACTCAGAATGGACTTTATAGTGCAGAAGACATCTTGCATTCAGTTGGTTTATTTTTGTATTTATGAATCCCCACTGCACCCAATATGTAGGTTATTTTAAATGCACTTCCTCCATTGAATAAATAGAAATCATGTGTAATGTCTTTCAATTCATGTGGTAATATACTGAAGTTTTCAGTCGAAGACACAGACTGTGACATAATATATATAGAGCATAGAAATATGCATGAACAACAAAGAAAAAAATCCCTCAGTAATCGCAGTAAGCGCATGCCCCTCCTTGGCAATCTCCTAATGTTAAGATAGAGAGCCTTTCAGTAGCAGTCACTTGGATTGCTATATTGATTGCTCATTTACAATATAGCATAAGGTCAAAGTGGCTTCTCATGTACAAGTCACATGTCAAAGACACGCTGTGATTTCCATTTTGCTGATGGTTTCGGTGACTCACCCCCTCCGTCTCTTGTCAGGCAACATTAAATCATGTTTACATGCATTACGATGCATAACCACACGTGGAGATGCTGACCTTTAAACAAGTGGCTACCTAGATAGGAGCTTATGAAAATTTCATGTGCAAAAACACCTGGAGTTAGCTATGTGATATTTAGGTTAATTGCCTGCTGGGTCTGACGTACAACACGTGATGGTGGTGACTTGTGGCGCTTCTGTGAATAGTTTAGAGTGTGTACTATACATACAGTATTTAACTCGTCCACTAAAAGCATGTTCGAACAGGCATGGAACATGGAGAGCATGGAGAGAATTGGCATGGCGGAGAGGCTAAGCTCTGTGGGTCGTCTATTTTTAAAAATGCAGTCTGGTCATTGTATATTTTATTCATACGCGGACTGGCATCCTTAAAAGAGAGCAAGCAGACTCATTACCTCCTCAAGGCAATTCAACTTTTGCTGCTGAAGAGAGGCGGAGCAGAAATCCTATAGGCCGCTCAGTGCTGTGTGAGACTTCATAAGCAGGTGACTGTTTTTCTTTGCATGGAGACAACAAAGAAAGGTCATATGAGGCTTCAAAGGACATTATGATATTTTATCTCGTGCACAGCCACAATGGATGAAGAGAAAAAAAATCAACACTCGCTGTTGTTGTGCAAGAGAATGGCCTTTACTACAACAACAGATTTTTTTTTTCTGGCATGAACACACATTCTTTGCCTAAATAATGTGATTATACATCCTGTAAATCTGCTCTGATGTGATATTTATTCTTCAATGTACTCACATTCCCCCTCTCTCTCTTTTAATTAAAGCCATACATTACCACAGAGACCTGGTGATCAAAGTTATCAAATATTTACCAAGCTTTCAAACGTGACCTTTGCAGGCCAACACACCACGCGGCCACAGTGGAGCTCACTATATTCAAATGACAACCTCTTCTTCTGCCGAACGGCCCTCTTCCTCTTTCTCACCGCTGCACGAGCCAGGTTATCTTTAGTGCACATTGAATATTTATACAGCAGGTGGCTGGGGAGTCGGTCACTGATCTCTAAGGTGACTTGCCGAAGCCTCTGTGGGGGGAAGGTGGGGCGGTGTGCTGGGGCTGGCCTGGGATGAAGTCACATGGGACATATTGTCTCCTCAGTGTGCCCTTTTATTCCACTTAGGCGAAGGATTGGGTTTTCTGGTTGGATGCCTACCGCCAGCACAGAGAAGACTCGACAATCTGCTGAGAGTGAAGCATTTATGGTCACACTATCATTTGATTCTTCGCCAAAAATACATAATCTCTGAGCATCAAAATAAAAACCCCGGGATCTAAAAATAGAAGCCACGCTCTTTGCACACACCAACTGTAAAAGCTGTGCCGAGCGAGCACCACTGTACAGTAGCAGAGAAACCCATTCTCACGCCACCAGTGAAACATACAACGCTTTTGGATCTCATCAACATGCTAATTGGAATTTTAAGCTCGGGCCCTTTGATTTATTCTCCTGAAACAGGAGACTTTAGAGGAGAGGGAGGTGAGGAAGGTGATTTGTGTCCGGGGATGCTCTGAATGCTAATCAGTGTTGAGATTGAAGTCAGCCTCATTCCATCCTCGTGGCTGGGGGGACAATTACAGGCGATATTAAAGATGATGCCGGAATCCTCCTTTCATGGCAGCTTTTAAGACGTCGTTCGGAGGACCGAATGATTTCAGTGGAGATCGCTTGACAACGCTGGAGTGCTGTGTGTGTGGATTTAAAATCTAAAAAGCCCGAACTTGCATTGTCACAGCTCATGCATAAACTGTTCTCTTAATGTGGGTTATGGTTGCGAAGACTTTTAATGAGCCCACTGCTGTCAGAGAGCAATTTTCCCTTTGAGCTGCATTCTTCTTTAATGCATTAGCAGCTAATAGAAAATAATAACTCAGACGAGCACCTTAGACAAGAAAGAAAGCGACCGACACCAGTGTAACTGTTTACATTTTGTTCTGCATAAACTATACAGAAGTAGGCGATTGAAGAAAACTTTTTTTGGACTGTAGCTGCACAGACTTGTAAGAAAGTGTCCAATAATAAATTAGCAATTCTCAAAAGGCATGGAGAAACTTTCTGGGCACTGGCAGTTCATTGTTGCAGCCGCAAAGCTGTCCCTGAACTGAATGTGTGAGATAAGTGCTTTGGAGCGCAAACAAACTGAAACAAAAGAACACGAGGTGGAGATTGGTTCAGTAAGTAAGAGAGGGGGAGGAAGCTCTTCTGGCGTCCAAGGGCATCATAAACCCCAGCATGTGTCTGCACAACAATGCCAACAGGGGCGCAAATTCTCCACACACTGGGAATCGATTTCACACAGAGAGTGGAGGACTTGGAAAGAGGCGTATCGGAGAGACACTGAAATACTGCATCTTGTGTTATTGGATTTGGAGCCCAGTTTTCAGAGTTTTTTTCTTTTTTTTTGCGCAGCATCTGCAAGCTGGGGGATCCAGTCAAGTGCAGCCTCCAAGAGCCAGACAGAGAACCTGTAGCCAAAAAAAAAGGAGCGGAGAGAGGAAAGGAGATTGTTCTGGGTTTAACTTTATAGTAAAATTCATATCAAAATAAGTGATGAAAAAAAAAAGAAAAAAGGAAAACTCTGTTTAGTATGGCCTAAAAATAATGTGCACGAACTCCTTAATCTACGAGTCATAATTTTAGACTTGCGGGAAAACAGTGGAAGTGCCGAAAATAAAAATAACACTTGTGGCCCACATTCAAGAGCTGTGAACCAGGGTGAGAGACAAACCTGTGCCACGCTTGTTTCTCTAAAACACATACATATTTCACTGTGAACACCAAAAGGGAACATCACTGAGAGAGGTCGAAAAGTATCCGTCCACAAATATCTGAGACCAGGAGGAAGCTGTGAATGGACGCTGAAAATAGCATTCTGGAAAAATATTCTCTGTGATTCTTTTTTGTACAAGGTTAAACGAGTTGGCTTCTTCTCTGGTCTCGATCCTAAAAGCAGCTGTAGTCATGCAGGCTTATTTTGGACTGATCCCAATGAGACAAAAATGAGCACCTGAGAGAGAAGCTCTCTCTTTTTTTTCAGATCAATTAGCTCAAAGTAGGCTATTACAGGAATATCACAGTGACGGAAAAGGCCTCTTCTGAGTCTGAGGATTGCCTGTGAAAATCCAGCAGCATTACAGGACTATCATAGTGCTACAATTGTGCCCATTAAAGTTTAAAAACACCACTCAGCTCTCTCATTAGACACACATGATGCATGATGATCACATTTTGGACTATTACAGGTATCACAGGCTGAGTGGCTCATTATAAGAGAGCGCAGACATCATCCCACTGAGGATTTTAGAGGAGCTACTCATGATGCTGACATGCCATGAGGAGTCTTGTTTAAATGAAGGCTGTGGTCGCTGTCGGATCTCCTGCTCCTCACTGCTGACTGAAGCCCCCCCCACAATCCTCCTTTTAATTGAATTCAAAGTATGTGATAGTAGTGACACGCCCCCTGGTGTTCCACGTCCGCCAGGCTCCGTGAGTTTGGTAACCTTGCTCGGTGTCCGGGAGCATCACTGGAGGAATGTGTCTGTGGATGTGGGCGTCCTCCCCTCTTCGCTGATTGTTGATGCAGCCCCGAGGGTCCGCGGAGCCGCGATCAGGGCTCATATCCGGTCTCGTCTGATCTCTGTCCGCTCGGACCCGCAACGATGAGCACGGGGAGCGTTTTGGAGAGCGGAGACGAGGCGTGCATCCGGCTGGAGCCCCTGAAGAGCACGCACTTGCCGGGCAAGGCGACGCCGACCTGCGTCTTAATGGACGGCAGCCCCAAAGTGACGGCCAACGGGGTGCACGACATAGAGGACCGGATCCTGAGGATCACCGGCTACTACGGCTACAACCCGGGCTACTCCAGTCATAGAAGTGAGTGACAAGAAAAGTATGCCGATGGGATCATGAGCAGGATGCGACAGTGTCACGACTGTGTGTTACCAGAGGGCAGGATGTCATGAGAGTGTTATGATGGGAGAAAATGATTTATAGTGACTCAGAAAATGCAGTTAATGCAGTGCCAGGTGTGTGTGGAAGAAGAAACAACGCATGAATATTCTCAGTGCAAATTAGTCCTCATTTTAATTCTTCTATTGCAAAAAAAAATGTCATTATTAACTCAGCTAAGTGGGTTTTAATTAAGGCTATTATGGAGCCGCATGATGTCAGTCACTTCCAGTGTATCTGCTAGGTGATGCTGGCCCATCAGTCATGATAGAGAGGGATACAGAGAGAGAGAGAGAGAGAGAGAGAGAGAGAGAGAGAGAGAGAGAAAACAAATCTAACACTATCAGGCTGTGTAATTGCACAGCAAAGTGTCATGCACAAATGATGCTGGCATTTTCAAATTGAATTTCAAAGTTAATTGTTTAGACTGTTGCCTAATGTCGCCCAGATCAAACACTCATGTTGCTGAACTCTGCAAACAGTCACTTACATGGCAGCCCCATATTGAATTCCAAATGTTTAAATAAAACAATCAATCCCCCAAAATGACAAACACAGCTGCTCCTCCCCTGACACATGAGAATATTGCCAGCCTTCTCCTGGCTTGCCTGAGATATAGCTGGTTTATATACATATACATATATGTATGAGTGTGTGTGTGTAATGTTACTATACATGTTGCATCTTTATCACTTTTATTTGTCAGCGTGGTTTTGATTGGTAGAGCAATATAGATTTTTGCTGACTCGGAGACAATGGCCAGGATTGGAGGAGAGAGCTGATGATGCACTTTGTTCGGGGGGATGATCTTAAAAATGTTGCTCTCCAGTTGTGTTAAAGTGTTGCCAGTGCCAGTGGGATTATAAGGGAGAGAAGAATAGCCATTGCAGGGCTCTGAGCGTGGCCAATTAGTGGTTTTACAAATGGCTTCAGCAAGGTGTGCTTCTCTTCCTCTTTGTTACATAATCGGCCCGTTTGTTGTGTTGCAATCCCCCAGAAAAGTAAGTGGTCATCTACCGGCGTGCTTCTTGTGTTTCAGACGCTGATGCACTTCACCCTCCAAAATGAATTTGACTTGTCACGTAAGCTCCCTCACGTCCCCTCCCGGCTGTTACATAAAAGCTCAACTACAATTTCAGGTCTCAGAGGTGCACGTCTGGAGAAGAGATGCACTCTCAGTGTTATGACGTTCCTTCCCAAATCTACTACTGTGACATAACACGTTTATCTGACACAACTTGTTTTAGGTCTCTAAGGAAATGTGCGTATGCAGATAGGAGCCCTCATTCAATCAGGAGCAGTTCCAGCTGAGGCTCCTTTTCGGATGAGGCGAGAGCACCTCAATGGATTTTTTGATGGAGGCTGAGGGAAAGGAAATGAGCTTGTCTCCCATTAACTGCCTCCTGTTTATCAGGGGTGTCAGTTGCAGTAGATTAACCATGAATGCAATCACACACTTTCATTTGAGAATATATCTACTGGTCCAGATTCATCTATTGGAAGAATACCTGATTAATGATTCAATTGTACACACATTGAATAACTTTAATAGCCCAAGGGCCCCTGAGAAACAAACACAAGATTTCCATCTCCAGCAGTGAATGTGATGGTTAAATGGAGACTTTCAAATAATGTATTATGGGAACATTTTTGATAATTATGTTGAATGTAGAAGCCAGCTGTAAATACATCCACAGACTGAGAAAAAATGAAAAGCTCACCCTCAGTGTTTATTCCTTGTCAATTATTTTGCCAGTGTTTCATGGTTTTATTCCATTTTGAGAAAAGAAAAATGCCCCAAATTCTTTGATTTGCTGATTTTCTTTGATATACAGTATATGACTGTTGGCTTACAGCAAATTTGAAAGAGACAAGATTGGCAAGACAAAGACTGATCAAGAGTGAAACTGGCAATTTAGCAGATAAAGAATGTAAAGGTTAGTTGTTGTTTCTAGTATGTCCCATCTCATTGTCCGCTGTATCACTGTAGTGGAGGAAAATGAAAGGTGGGGCGTCATCTGTGATGTAATTTCAGGTATAAGGAGCAGGTGTGGATTGTAATAGGATGCTTACTGAGCCTAAAAAAGTCAGTGTATCTGCCAGCAGAGAGGTTTATTTGGCTTGAGATTTTCCATTTCTCAGATAAAATATGCCATCTGTAGTCCCGTATTTCTCCATCTATCCATCAACAGATTTTTCTGCATGCCAGAGTCAACAGAAGGTATTCCTCAGGGCGGCATACTTGTCACCATATTTCTTGCTTGCACAGCTATTAAACATGCTGTTGCTGGTGCTGTCAGTGTGAAGGCGTCTGACTAAATTGCTCATGTGCGCGCCCGTCCTCTTCATCTCCTCTTAGGAACAAGAATGAGCAGTGTCAATTTAGTTTTTTTTAACACTGCTCGCTGCCTAAAAGGCTTCACGTTGGTTTACATTGTTTTGTTCACACGTTTGCAAACTCTGAGCTGAGATTCAAATGTCCCTCAATCTGTTGAGTATCATTTTCCATAAAGGGTGAGACAAAGAAGCACCTAAATAGCACAGGCTCATCCTGCCAAGCCTATGGGGTAATGATATATTTAGTAAGATTCTGTTCCCAGTTCATTATTGCCACTTGCCATCTGCGTTGAATTACAGGATGCCTCTGAGGGGGATTGTGGACTACATTTGGTGACAGGGACTGGGCTGTAATGCACACGGTATGGCTATGATATAATGCCATATGTGCGGTGAGAAGTTATGAAAGTTAGAAGATAAATGGCCTTCAAAACATGCAGCGATTGATACTGCCTATTGGATTTTTGCACATGATAGCTACAGTTACAAAGATGTGCTCGAGAGAAAAATAATAAAAACTGAAATTGATTTTAAATCTAAAAAAAAAAGGAGTGGGGCATTTTCACACAGCAGCACCACTTTTACTCCTGCTGGCCCTCAGACAACAGTGCTGCGTGCAGTAAACGCTTCCTCAGCATCTCCCAGAAAAACCATCACAGTCAAGAGTTTGCTGTGTCTTGCTTCGACTCGCTAATTCAGAAAAGGGCGATTCTGTAGCGCTGGCACGCTCCCTGCTGGGCAAAACAGGTACGGAGGAGGAGAAGTGACAGGTACGCGTGATGGCAGGCCCACTCAACACTGTTACACACACACACACACACACACACACA
>JAOXYL010000113.1:13161700-13174888 GCA_028564955.1 Terapon puta | reverse complement strand
ACACACACACACACACACACACACACAGGCGTCCAGAGGAAAATCCTGAAGGACGGGTGTGCATTTATCACAATGGGGTGTGCACTTCAGTCTGGGGATGGGGTGGGAAAAAAATAGACACGAATCCACCCGTGCTTGTGCTGAGCGATAGTCCACCTTGCATTTTTGAGACTCGTGTTAACAGCAGGTGAATTCTCGCTTCTTGCCCTCAAACATTCTGTACGTGCATGCACTTATTTTGGACAGTCCTCGGTGCTATTTATAACCGCCAGCCTCGCGTCGGATGGGATATAATCTTTGCCTGAGCGACTCCTGGAGTGCTGTTAAGGCTCACGTGCTCCTGGGAAATGAGCAGAAACACCCCGCGAGTAGTTGGGCGCGACATTTCCGCGCAGGAGCCGCAGAACTGCTGACCTGCGCGCACGCAAACGGTGCCGGTGGTCATGTGTTGTTGCGCCGTGGATCTCAGGTGACTGCATATTTTGGCCGGCCCCAGCAGTTCTCTTCACGGTCGAGGAATTTTTTCCGTGCGAGGAGTCTTCTGCGAGCCAAAAGTAATATTACATAATAGAAGTGTGAAAGGTCTGTAATGGCTTTTCCATCACGCTGAGTACACCAGCGCTCTTCTTCGCAGCACAACACCGCCCTCTTGTGGTCTGTAAACGCAACGACAACAACAATAAAGTGACTCCACATTGCATAAAAACTCCAGACCGACAGTTTTTAGGTAATTTCACAAATTGCAACAATGCACCAATAAAGTACAGCATCACCTGAGATGAAGTTATGCATTATTATCTAATCATGGTTTAACATTTTAGAGAAGCCCTCTGTCACGGTGTAATTTTAAGAATCATTCATTCATTCATTTTCTATACCTGCGTATCCTGAGCACACAGGGTCACAGAGGTGCTGGAGCCTGTCTCAGCTATCTTGTGCGAGAGGCAGGGTACAACCTGGACTGGTCGCCAGTCAGTTGCAGGGCAATTTAAGAATCTATTATTGTTATTATTATTTTATCAACACTGTGTTCACAGTTGTCACATTACTAAATAATGCTGTGCTTCTCAAACTATCATAAAATAACTGACTGAGGTTCGTAGTATTTCAGTATAAGAGAAGTTATTGGTCACTGGGTAAATAAGGAGGCTGCCATTTACAACATTGTCTCCGGTGTGTTTAACACTAACTTTGAAGTGGCATACACACAACAGGAACCCAACAAGGAAATTGCTTTGGGCAGCTAAAATATTTAGTCACCTGACACGCATAATTAAAGCCAACAGAACAATGGTTTGAGCAGAGGTCACATCTAGATGTTCTGTAGCTCTCACATGGAGAAATTTAGCACCCAAGCCTTCATTTTGACTGTGTTTTTGCCCCAGCAGGCCTATAACAGGCAAATCCATTTCCAATAATGTTCCTGTCACAATTCCACTCGCTTTCACTGAAACAAGACATCATCAGCATAAGTGAGAACTGGGACAACTGACTGGTGAGTCGTCTGATCTCATTCAGGGAACATCTGTCCGTCCTCATGTCCCTGTCCATGCGCCTGTGACGCAGCCCATCATATTCACCACTAGGTGTCCTCATCTTCTAATGTTCCGGCCACTTTGAGTTTTGCTGATGATATTAAGGTCCGGTGAGTGGAAACACGTCTAACAGTGATTCACGGTCTGTCCAGTCCCCACTACGGCTAAAATCAGCTGCAGATATCATTCATGCCTCCGTCTCTCATCCCCTATCCTCCGTCTTTGCTCCTGCCCTCACTGAGATGTGATGAAACAGACAGGGCCTAAAGACAAAGGAGCCTGCACCATAAACTGAGGAGTACTGGTTAATCTAAATGACAAAAGAGTCTGAATTGGTTGAGTGCGTCAGTACACAGGAGGCCTGCTGTTGCTATGGAGGTAAAGAAAGAGGATGCTGTACTATGTAGTGCTTTGATCTGGGATGCAGTAGTACCATTGTGTTATATACTCTACGTTTCCTTTTTATTAATCACACCTCTCCAGCTTATAGAGGGTCATTATGTTTTTTTTTTTTGTTTTACCGAGATGTTCATTCATTCATTATGGAGCTTTAGTTGGTGGTGCTGTTTTTTGGCATCGCATATGATGCAGATATAAAAAGCATGAATACTTCTCTGGTTATTTCAGCTGCTGATGTGAAAGACAGAACAGGTGGATTTGTGAGCTGACAATGAACCTGTGCCATGTTAAGCTAAAGTTTCTCTAAAAATACTGTAAAATAGATACACAACGGAGACAGGAACAATCCCTTTGAGTCCTTGGTCAATATTTGAAATTGAACTGTTGGCTCCAGGTATTTCTCTTAATCTGCTAGCGATTAGCATCCTGGACTCTGCTGACTGAGTGCTTTTTTCTGTCTAGCTGTTGGCTCCACTCATCAGCAGGGCTATTTTTAAGTTTAACCCTCCTTGTCTCAGGGGATCCATGCCCCCGGCTCATCCCCTGCTTACACCTGACCACACATTTGTTTTAGCCCTGCTTGCATCATGCCCTGAATGGACAAACTTTTAAATCAGGTTTCACAGCATCATTTGCCTGTGTTTGCATTAGTGTTGCATTTATTCTGCAAGACCAAGTGTCTGTGGGAAATGAGTATGCTCGCACTGAGGAAAAAAGGACTACAGAGCATGTCCTCGGTATTGAGTTCTGCATTTCAGAAAACATTATCATAGTGTTACTGGAACGTGGCCCTGCATTTTTCCATATGTAACAAGCAGCCAAACAATAACTGTGCTGTCTCTCACAGCCTGAAGAATGCACAGAAAAGTACTCTGATCTGCCGTGTTCTCTACTGAAGTGCCAAAACTTTGGCTGATGAGCTTTGGAGCTTAGAGCCAGACAGAAAGGGATGGGCTCGGAGTGATACTGATATAATGACAGAGATCCTGGAGCAAACATGACAGGAACATTTCACTCACTCAGTATTCTTAACAAACCATCTCAGTCTATTGGATGTTTTCATTTTCTCAGGTCGTAGTGCTACTGTTTCTGGCTTGGCTGGTATTGATTTTACTGGTGAGAGGGTAAGCATAGCATAGCATAGGTTATATTAAGATTGTGTTACAGGATGCAGGGCCTTATGTGTCTGACTGCGTCCACTAGACACTGATGTGATGTTGATGCAGGGTCTCAAGCAATATTTAGGTCCATTAAATCTTCAGGTTGATAAACCGCAGCCAGGCCGGAGGGTTTTCCCTGAGATGGAAACACCTGACCACAGGCCCCAAAGGTGATTCACATGGCCCAGGCTGACCCTCCTCAGGGCCACACCAGCTGCTGATGAGAGGGTTTCCCGTCATGGAAAAAGTGTTGAAATCTTTTATTAAAAGTGTGATTGCAATGTAAATATTTGATGTAAAAACACTTTTGAATTTTTTATGTAAACGAAAGTGAAGAAGCACCTCGAAAAGTGCTTGCTGTAAGTATGATGGGTAATGTAACGTAATGTAAAGTAATGAAGCACTACATTTGTTCAGGCAGAGCACTGAAGCTGCATTAGCTGACTGGCATTGGTTGTTTTGTTCATACTACAAATCACTTGCTCATTTATCATGCTAGTGATGTCCCTCGTAGTCATGCAGGTGTACAGCAGGGTTAACGTCATGTCATAATTCTCTCTGTTACTTTGTCTCAAGGCAAATTAAATTGAACGCAACTAGACTTGGTTATATGTCTTTGAAGACATTTCCAAGAGGCTTCATCAGTTCATCAGTTCTCATCCGACTAGTCCCAGCCTATGAGCATAGACTGATGAAGCCTCTTGGATGAGAGGTGATAGGTCTTCAAAGACATATCACCAAGTTCAGTTGCGTTCAATTTAATTTGCGTTGAGATAACTATGACCTGGATGAATGAAAATATCCACAGGCCTCTGTTACTTTGCTGATATACTCACGCCAACTCTGTTCGTTGCTGCAGCTCACTCAACCACCAAAACGTACATATTGTTTTGGTATGGCTGATGATGCTAAGATTTATATACCATTGATGTTTAGGGGATTCGTTATTCAAGCAGAACTGGCTTTGCTGCCCAGATTTCTAAAGAGCTTTCTCATAAAAAAGGACCTTTTCCTCCTGATCTAGCTGAATAATAATTTATTATTGTGATACAAAATGATTTGTTATCACGTCAAGGGGAATTAATTGATAATAAGCCTTGTGTGCTTACCAGTTATTCACAGGGTCCAATATTTACTGAGTCCATAGCTTTCTGACTTTGATTTGTCTACTTCCTTTCCACTTGACCTGTGTGGTGGGAGCCGTGGCTCTCTAATTAGCACCATTACATTTCAGAGAGCAGTTATTGATATAGATGTCAGTACTTTAATGTTTCAGGGCATGCTGCTAGGTCTACTACTTTTGGATAGTTTAAAAGAAATGCATCATATATTCCAAGCTTAGTGAAGTTTTTGGATTTACGGTCTCAGCTATCAGGTGGATCTGTTGGATAAATAGCACCATGAGTGTGCTGTCTCACATGTTGAAAAATAGTGTGGTTTTAGACAAACATGTGTTCCTTTTAGTAAAGAAAAGTCTTTGGAAGATGAATTGTATGGTATATCATAGTAGTGATGTGTAAATGTGTTACAATCATGTGAGTGCCATGTGTGCACAGGCTGCTGTAGCCCTCTTCTAAACATCAAGAGCACAAGGGTGACTTCAGGGGATGGCAGAATTTACATGCATGGTGTAAGATAGTTTTCTTTGTGATAGTGTGTCAGTTGATTAATACTGCATTGGTGAAAGCAATAGGAGAGAGCAAAGACTCTCAAGGAGTAGTGAAGAGCAGGAGATGATGCCTAGAAGAGAGAGAGAGCCACTGGAAGACAGCGGACAGCAGTGCATAGAAAGAGTGGAAAGAGCGAGAGGAGGCTGGTCAGGTGGAATAGAGAGGAGAGGAGGACGGAGGAAAGGAGGGGGCAGCAGCTAACGCAGCATAATTAGCCTGGGCTGCTTGGTTACCTTCCAAACAAAGCTGCTGATTTGTGGAGCAAAAGAAGAGGAGGGGAAAAGCGAGTGAGACAGAGAGAAAAGAGGAGGGGGAGGATAGGAAGAGATGAGGGGAGTGATTGCGCCATGCCACACACACTTGAAGCTCAGTCTCCCTTGGAGACAGTGGCAGCTCTGGATCATGGCATGACAGTGCAACAGTAGAGTCTCTACTTCACTGCACTTCCACTGAGCTATCTCCACTGAGCTGTGTCACTATTCTGACAGACAGAGAGAGAGACACGGAAAGAGAGAGAGAGAGCACGGCTGGGCTGTAGAGGAACGGAGAGTCAGGACCGGAGTGCTAGGATCACGACAGAGGAGTTGACAGAGATCTGGGAGGAAGTTGGGGGGGGGGTCAGTCAAGAGCGTGAAGACGAAGAAGAAGAAGCGGAGGAGTCTGGAGTCTGAGGATGCGTGGAGCTAGCAGGAGGAGCTGCTGAGTGTGCAGCAGCCCGGGCACACTTACACACTCACAAACACTCACACACATAAATATACACACACAGACATACACACACACACACACACACTCACACACTTCCCAGGGAAGGACAGTGTGTTGTGCCCCCAGTGGAGGATGAAGAAGCACTCAGCCCGAGTGGCTCCTCTCAGCTCGTACAGCACTCAGGTCCTGACCTGCCCCATCTCTGAAGGTAAACTGAAAGAATCAGGCCCAACACGCAATTTTACTAAACTGTGTATTTTATGTGTCCGTGTAAATATGAGCCAGGTTATGGGCAGCATTAGCCTATGTTGGTCGCTTAAAATGACTTTTACTGTAAGCTTGACTGAGTATTATTTATCATAAGGAATCATATGCACGTCATCAGAAATATAGGTAGTGTGATGTGGATGTGCTCGATTTAAGTCAGCAGTGTGCTGGGTATGTGACATCATGAATTAAAATGTTAGACATAACAGCAAAGACCAGCGACTGAATTGAGTTCTCTTCACTGGGACTTTTGACAGTTTTTCCATCTGGTGGGTCTGAAAAACACACTAGTATCATTCAGTGTCCTGCTGGCAAAATTGAAAAGGAAGGTAGTTGTAACAACAGCATATGTCTGATTGTTTTTGACTTCCTTGTGTGGCCCAGAACTGATGTAACAGAAAAGCCCCAAGTCAGCTGCTTTCACATCTGCTCATTCTGTTCAACTGTCTAACTGAAAATTTTTGTACTAGAACTCTTCAGCATCCTCAGCCCTAAAAGCCTTGAACTTACACTCAAATCTCTCCACTTTTTAACTTTAGTTAAAGATTCAGTGGAGTGATGCCGCTAATCACCTCTTCATCACTACCTTTGGATAATGACTTAATGTTGTTTGACCTGTAGTGAGCTTGCCTCACAATGCGGACGTGACTGTGAGCTTCATATTGGATTCAGCAAGAGGTCCATCCATCAATGTCACTGGCATGCAGCGTCAGTGGCGGGGATAAAACACAGGATGGATTGAAATGTGAGGTTTGAGTGGCACACTGCGTCACAAGGAGCGGATAAGCTCTGTTAATGGGTGCCAGTGGTGAGCGATCCCATGCAGCACTGTAATTTCTGTAATGAAATGGCATGATGTTAATGCTTTCAAACACTTTTTCCCAGCCATAGCAAGGCTATTCTATGTGTGAATGTAAACATTTTTGAAATACTGAGAGACTTGAGTATAATATTAAAATATTACTTAGCAATGTGGTCCAAATATGGCTTTAAAGATACCAGTTCTGTGGATTGTTATTTAACAGAGAGAGAAAGCAGCCCATTTGACAACCAGTCAATAAAGTACTCTAATAATAGCGGTTTAATGTATTAGACATTAACATTTTATGCAGTGCTATTTATTACAAAAACCTTTGCAATTGAGATGAGTTTAGATTGGATTCATAATTATTTTGCGGCAGTGTTTTAAGACTATTTTTCTTTCGTTTGAGCAGTACACTTACATACTAATAGCATTTTTTCATGCTTTAGTGAAGTATTTCATTGCAGTGCTGTGCTGACAGTCTCCGTGTGGCAGGGATTATTTGCAACTTTTCAGAAGCAATATTAGTCAGCAATAACTCTGTCTGTTATGAGAATACAATTTTGGCCACGAGAGCTGCTTTTATGAGGCAGGGGAATAGTAGAGTTATGATATTACTGCATCTTGGCACCAGAGCAACCTGTAGTGGCTTTTACCTCAGGACAGAAAAGCATGTATCTAACACTAAAAGCTTTAGGTTTTTGTCTGTGCAGTGAAACACGATCCACCAGGATGAGGAGACGCAGGCTTTAAGAAGAAAAGGATAAAAGAGCAGCTTCTCTCTTGAAGAAATTTCAGATCTCAGTTTTCCTGTCAGCAACCACCAGGCTCATTAGGTTGATTAAGAATGCTTGCTGTGACAGAACATAATTAGAGCAAATCCCTCGGTGATCCCGTGGAAACAAAATTGTATCAGTGTTGAATGTTTTGCTTTCACCACATGGTGTGGAGCTGCTCCCAGCTGGGATGTACTGGAAGGTGAAACATTTTATCTGAGGGTTTTTTGGAGGGATAGTCTAGTCTAGCGACAGCCTTGAATGAACTAAACTGAATAAGAAGAGTCATCATTAGTTTTACATTTTCTGAATGCTAGTTTGGGGGGTTTTTTTGGTCTCTTAATTCAGACACTGTACTGTGCTGTGAGTGGGAACTTTCAGTTCATCTGTGTGGACAGATTCAAGGCCAGGACTGAGCAGACGTGACTTGAAAGTCTGACTTCATGTTCACCGTTTTTTCTGGGGGAGAACAGTTACAGCCACCACTTAGCTTTAATGCTCTTAGTGAGGGCCAGCAATGATCTCATGCATTCATTAAGCTTATAAAGTAAGCTTGGCTAGACTGCTGTGTTCTTTTCTGAATGAAAGAAGTGGCCGTCCTTGAACTAGACTGTCATTTACTTTAGTATGAAAAGCTTGGTGGCATTTTCTTCACTTGGAATCCAGATAAAGACACTTAGGTGATAGAAACTAGCATTTCACCCAAAAGGACAAATGAAACTGTCACCAGTATTATTATAATACAGTAATAATATTAACTTTAATAGAATTACAATCCACTTTCATTAGACCTGTCAGTGACACTACTTGTACTGTCTTTGCTTGACTTCCTGCTGAGGTCTCATTGCAGATAGCAAACAAAAGACTATTGGATGCAATAATTAGCACCCCTGAGATGCTCTGCTACTGCAGAGGGGAAATATTATGGATACAAGTTCCGGTGCTCGCAGGGGTTTAGTGTCTGTAGACATGGTGGAAATGGCAGAGCTTCACGTGCTGAGCTTGCAAAGTGAGCACAGGCAGCAAACACCCAGCACATGTCATCTTTTATTCCTGCCCTGGTGTAAATTGATCAGGCTGTTGAAAGTTAAAGAACGGATCTGAGCTCTCAGAAAACGCTCACACACACACAGCACTTCACATATTATACAGCACAGTTAGGGTCCAGAAGCCAGCCAGTCCTGCAGTGCTTTAAGGCACTGGGCCAGATCATCCATGCAACACTAGCTAAAGACTAAAAATAAGTCATAAGTCTATCTATCTATCTATCTATCTATCTATCTATCTATCTGTCCGTCCGTCCGTCCGTCCGTCCGTCCGTCTCGAGGTCTCCAGAATGACAATGCCCCTTGCGCTTGTGATGACAAATTATACAAAAATATACAAATTAAAGTCACTATATATATATGAGTGTGTGTGTGTGTGTGTGTGTGTGTGTGTGTGTACCAACAGCCAAAACAGTGGCTGCCAAGGTTGACATGACTTTCTTGTGGAATGTCATGTGGTTAGGTTTACTCTTGCTTTCTGGGCATCAGGTTTCTGTGCACACCTGACTACAATGGGTGGGTGTATAGTACATACTGCATCATGAGGCGACAAATCTATTTCTGACATGCACAGCCACCATGCTAACCCAACAAATTTTTACCAAAGCCGTGCCTTGCGCATTAGTGCTTTTACAGCAAGAAATGCAAACTGTGGTAGTGATCACTGAGGGCAATGGATCAATAAATGCTTACCTGCTGGACCCCAGCCAGGGAGACACAGGCTACATCCTATTGGATATGTAGGGAAGCAAAGCATACTGAACACCCAAAGTTTGGCTGATTGAAATGACTTAATAAAGGGGTAAAGGCTGAACCTAATATTCACAGCGACCATGCTCAACAGTTTAGTTATAGCATGCTGATGACTGGTAAATAACACGCACACACACACACCACAAAAAAAAAAAAAACAAACAAGTCCAGCTGAGGTTGATTTAAGAGGCAAATAGTTTTACATTTGAGGCTTTCTGTTTTTATTTATGCATTATTTATTATTGTCTTTGTCCTGTTGTGTCCCATCAGGAGAAGATGGTTCCGAGTCTCATGCAGAGACACCAGGCAGTGAGACCAGTGGAGAGAGCCGGTCCTATCAGACATGCACCAACACGGCTCTGAAGGTGCTGGGGGGTCTACTGATGGTTCTGTGTGTCTCCTCCTCCTGGGTGGGCACCACTCAGGTGGTGAAGCTGACCTTTCAGTCCTTCTCCTGTCCCTTCTTCATCTCCTGGTTCAGCAGCAACTGGAACATCCTCTTCTTCCCCATCTACTACTCGGGGCATGTGGTTATCACACGGGAGAAGCAGACCCCCATACAGAAGTTCAGGTGAACTGGCAACAAAACCTCAATTTCAAATGAAAAAGATTTCAGAAAACATTAGCTACGCAAAATGTATAATATCTGACGACTTGAATTTCTGAAAACCTTTTACGGTAAGCTTTGGCAATATATGTGCTTGTTAGTTATATAAACGAGCAATCACAGACAGAAGATCAGAAAGCTTTTTTGCTTTAATATCACTGCGAAATAAATATAAAATAGGCCTTTTTTAAATTACTTTTACAGATGCGTCAGTGGAGTCAGTTTCCAAAATAAAGAGAAATAGTTATGTAGCAAAATAAAAGAATGATCAAAATTTAAAACTACGTGGTCCAAGTAAAACAAGACAGAAAGCCAGGTATCAGCTCACTTAAAAGTTCTACTAGTGGCCCCAACAGGCTTTCCTCCTCTTGACACTCAACTGGCAACAAATTTGAATCCCCCTGTCCATGAGGAACCAGGCAACCAAGAAACAAGCATTTCCATCCTCAAAGCAGAGCCCTCTTGATGGCAAGGCCAAGAGCCTGACAAACAAACACAGTGAGTCCAAGAGTAAAAAACTGACATGCTGCCATGGCTTTCTTTCCAACAGAGAGTGCAGCAAGCTCTTTGGGGAGGATGGGATGACTCTCAAGCTTTTTGTAAAGAGGACAGCACCCTTCTCGATCCTGTGGACGCTGACCAACTACCTGTACCTCCTGGCCTTGAAGAAGCTGACCGCCACTGATGTCTCTGCCCTCTACTGCTGCCACAAGGCCTTTGTCTTTCTCCTGTCCTGGATCGTTCTCAAGGACCGGTTCATGGGTGTCCGGGTCTGTATGAAAACACCGGTGATGGCGATGATACTTTCAACGGTTGCGCTTCTTGCTTCTGAGGAATACTGATGCCACTGATTTCTCCCTGCAGATCGTGGCAGCCATAATGGCCATCACAGGTATCGTCATGATGGCTTATGCTGACGGTTTCCATGGTGACTCCTTTGTGGGCGTGGCATTGGCTGTGGGTTCAGCCTCAACATCAGCTCTCTACAAGGTCAGGTCACTAAGCACACCCCAGGTTGAAATGAGAGCAAACCGAGTGTTTGCATTGGCATTTAAAAACAACATCAACAAAAACTGGTATAAATTAGTAGCTGTTTCTTCTCCATCTAGGTGTTGTTCAAGATGTTCCTGGGCAGTGCCAACCTTGGAGAAGTGGCTCACTTCCTTTCCACCATGGGATTCTTCAATCTCATCTTCATCTCTTGTGTGCCACTCATCCTCTACTTCACCAAGGTGGAGCACTGGGGCTCACTATCCTCACTGCCCTGGGGATACCTGTGTGGACTGGCAGGACTTTGGCTGGGTGAGCATGCTTATGTATCCGTAAGGAAGAGTGAGGAGCATGTTTACAACAACATTAACATTTTCTTCATTATCAATTTATTTGTGGTGTCAATTTCAAGGTAGAAGCCCATCAGGGAACAATTAAAATACCAATCACAATTTTGTCCAGTCCTGGGTGATAATATCAGATGTCTTGTTTTTACCAAAAGAACAGTCAAAACCCATCAAATGTTACATCCTTTATATACAAAGAACAGCAAGTAAACGTCAAACTAAAAATCTGGTTAAATCAACCATTAATTAAATAATTAATTTTTTACCATTTTTGCTTAAACATAATCTTAACATTTAATAGTTTATTGTTTAATAGTTTCTGATGATTTTTTTGTTGACTGACTATTCAGTTATTGACCAATTGTTGAAGCTCTAGAGAAGCTCTGTAAGGCTGTACTCACAAACACCTAAATGTTAACATCAGCATGCTGACAATGCCAACACTAATATGTCGATGTTAACCAGTTCACCATCTAGCAATATATGTGTTAATTAGCAGTAAATGGATGATGAGATATGATCAGGTATAGTATTGCCTGTATATTTTATACATTTTCATACATATTCTTACAGTGTTCAACATCTTGGTCCACGTTGGTGTGGTGCTGACGTACCCCATTCTCATCTCCATAGGGACACTGCTCAGTGTTCCAGGCAATGCAGGTAGGGTGTCCTTACATGGTTCAAGTGTTACCACCAATTTTCTGTTAATTGTTTCTTGATAATTATGGTGGAAATTAATCTGATTGTGAAAATGGGAGCAAATGGCCACATGTAGGCTACTGTTGTTTTGTCTTGAGAGGTCAGCACTTAGGGCCACTGTAGCAAACAGATTACACAGCAAGTCTGCCTCTTTCGTCCGGGAAACCCAATCATCAGCGTGCCTAAACAGACCCTGCAACTATTCTCTCGCTGAGGGAGGATCAGGTTGCCAAGGCGACGCTAAATGCCTGCAGACAAGTTCTTTTCTTTAACCACGATGGACTGTACGAAGGTCAGTGGGTTACGGCAACTTGTCCCTGGACTACAGTCTGCAAAGACACAGGGGATAAAGTGGATCACTTGTGGTGATTATAAGCCGCATTTGCTGCACTCATCCCCTACAGCCGCAGTGTCCTGTGGTTTATCTTACTTTATGTAATTAATCTCAATTTGTCATTGTTTCTCCCCCACCCTCCTTCCCTGTCCTGTTCTGCGGTTTCCCCTTTTGTTTCTGTCTTTCTCTCACCTGCTGTAGCCGTAGATGTTTTGAAACATGAGGTGATCTTCAGTGTGGTGCGTCTGGCAGCCACCTGCATCATCTGCCTGGGTTTCTTGCTCCTGCTGCTGCCAGAGGAGTGGGACTCGGTCACTCTGCGCTTCCTGGCCACCATCGCAGACAAGAAGTCGGAGGAACACGGCGAGGAGCTCACAGAGTCCAGTGTCAACACTCGAAGCCGCAGTCGAGCAAACGGCGCTGTCTCCATTCCCCTGGCATGACACGGCTGCTTAGAAATCTCTTTTATCCAGTCTTGAAGCCCCTGTCTTGCTCATGTCCCCATTGCCCACCCACAAGGTGTGGCTGGATGTTCGGTCCACATGGGCACTCTATCAGGAAGGCAGGAAGCATTGTCTTGAACTTTAATCTTCACTCTGGAGATGCACCTGTGTCTCCCCCACTTCACTGCAGGAGGGGAAAAACAAGAACATTTAAGGATCTTGCAAAGTGAAAGGCTGGAAAGTGTTATTTACTTTCTTGAAATACTTGCCACACTCAGTCCTGTTCCTCGCACGTACCCATACCAAGAGCTGCTTGGCCTCCCTTGACCTGCTCTGCGGACTGTATTCTGTGAATATAAAGATTGGCAGGGCCAGTTTGGCTCAATCTTATATGTATTTATTATATTTATTTAGAGCTGTATAAAGTATTCATTTTAAGTCTAATTGAATAGTATTATATACAAGAATGGCAATTATACTATGCGTAATGTACAGGCTCTTTTGATTTCATAATAAAAGACTTAAAACCCACATTCATAGAACTGTTTTAATAGCTGAACTCAGTGTGTGTGTGTGTGTGTGTGTGTGTGTGTGTGTGTGTACATATATACATAAATACATATATCTATATATCTATATATATATATAT
>JAOXYL010000113.1:13136011-13148770 GCA_028564955.1 Terapon puta | reverse complement strand
TAAAGGCAATAAGAGCAAAGATTTGGTTTCAGCTTTCCAAACACAATACTTTAAACATGTGTTTTTAATTTCAGTGCCTTTTAACATAAATGCACGTTTTACTTACTTTATTTACTGCTAAATACTCACAACACAGTTAGTCCTCCTGTGCTTACTTGAGCTCATCTTGGTCTCTTCTATGCTAATTCAGTGTCTTTGATGGTTGGGTTGGAGAAAAACAGGACGTATCTCTGCTTAAGATTTTTTCTCCACTGTATTTTCACTGCTTGTTGTTGTGTTTACACTCGGGGACCTAGTTATTTCTCGTAAGCAAAAATGCCATAACAGTTTAACTATACTGTGGATCCATCCTGCGTTATCTATGTCCTCCACAAAACTGTTGCCACCACCTCCTCGGAAGCTCTTAGCGAGGAGTCAGAGACAACATATCTGTGGAGGCCACCATACTGTGAGTCACCAGCCAGGGAATGAGTGTCTATTGGGAAGGGATGGGAGATGTCTTTAAGCTGTAGCCAGTGCTGAGGGAATTAGTCAAGAGATTATACACTCATCATTTTGGGATGTTTCCTGCTCTGTGAAATGTGGTGCTGACTTAGAACATTTGCTCTGCAGTCCTGATGGCACTTAAAATGCAGCTGACGAAGTTGCTAGTTTTCAGAGCTTCTTAAGTCTGGGGACCCGGGAATTAAGCATCCGGCACGATTCTGTAACTAACTATAACTATAAGCGCGAGGTCAGTGGGGCAGATTTAACCTTGTGGTACTCCAGTTACTCCTCCAGAATAGGAGCATTTCCTTTTGTGTGTTTTACCGGTGGGTGGTTGAGGATCTCCTATATGCTGATGTGCATTCTTTCTTTCTTCTATGATAGGCTGTTGGAAGAATTTGAGAACCACATCGAAGAGCTGAAGCAACTGGACGAGAAGATCCAGCGGCGGGTGGAGAAGCTTGAGCATCAGTGTCACCGTGAGGCCAAGGAGTTCGCCCACAAAGTGCAAGACTTGCAGAGAAGCAATCAGGTGTGTTGTGTGGTCAGGTCATCAGTGGCACCCAGCCAAATGTCTTAATTCACCCAGTACAAAATTACTTCATCATCTCTTTACAATTCTTCCGTTTTTTTCTCAATTCAGGTGGCCTTTCAGCATTTCCAAGAGCTCGATGAGCATATCAGCTATGTGGCAACCAAGGTTTGTCACCTTGGCGACCAGCTTGAGGGGGTGAACACGCCTCGGCAGAGGGCCGTTGAAGCTCAGCGTCTGATGACCTATTTCAATGAGTTCCTGGATGGCGACCTGCGTAGTGACGTCTTCAATAACCCAGACAAGGTGAGTTCACTGCGTATGCTCCTTCCTTTTGCTTTATTGGAGGTGTGTGTGTGGCCAGTGATGGAGACCCCCGCTGTGATACTGCTGGAGGTGAGAATGAACAGGATTATGAGGTAAACCATCCATATTAATTTGTCAAGTTTATCCCTTTAGTTGGATCCCTCGGCTAATTTGGATTAATAAACTGTCATTTGCTGTCTGACAATAGCTGGCTGATTGACTAGCATGGATGTCAACATGCTCATGTCAACCCTAATTGCATTTACAGAGGGTTGTCTGGGAGCAAGAATTTGGTTGGTCCTCAGCTTTGTGTCACATTACAGCAGCAAAGAGCTTGTGGCATTATGGTACATGTAAGGGCGGTGATAACATGCATGCTGGGAGATGAGATTCACACTTTTACTTAGTTCCTGCCTACACAGACTCCATGTTCGTGTTAGACAAGTGATCCCTGAAAGTTTGATTTTGCAGTTCTGTAAGTGACAGCAGAGAGATCGGGAACGCTTTAGATTAATTCTTGTTAGTAGCGACATCATTAGTGGATGCAGAGCAGTGAGTCTGGGGGTCAATCCCAGAGACGAGAGCTGGAGATGGAGCTAGTTTTCCGGAGAGGCATGCAGAAATATCTGGCCAGATTCCCTTTCCTGAGCATACCTCCAGACGAAGGGGAAAGAGGAAAGCTGCAAGTGAATAGCTGAAGGGGGATGGCTTTGCTAATCCTTCTGAAAGGGAGGGCTGGGCCGCCAGCGTGGAGACAAGTGCTGCTAAACCCTGACTGCAGGGAGACGGCTACATTACTTACATGGGATTTAGCTAATCTTAGCTGGGGGACAGATACTTAGAAAACCTTCGCCGAGCAGAAAGGCTGGATCCTCCTCACGGGAGCAGAGTAATGATGTTAGCTGAGGCAGGCATCTGCGGGAACAGAGGAGTTGCGGACGGCGGGCCTTTCGTAGGTCTGGGGCTTTTTCAGCCAGTGTGTATGTCAGGAGGGGCGGGGGGAGGGGGGTTCTCGACAGGGCCCCCTTTTTTAGACAGATATCCCTGGCCGGACAGATTATTGAAGGCGATTTAGACTCCTGTGGGATTACAGCCCATTCAGAAAAGGCATGCCAATAAAGAGTTGGATGTGCTGCTAAGTCAGGACTGCTGCTGTTGGTGCTGCCGATGCCCAGGTGAGCGCAGCCTGTCTGTTATCAGCTCCCTGTTCAACACGGGGAGGTGGAGGAGGGCTGCTCTAAAATGATGATCCCCCAAGTGGAGACACTGCCGGCGGCCTGCCAGCTTTCTGTCTGGATGTCCACCTATCGTGGTCCTGTCGTGCTGTCTCTCTTTTTGCCTCACCTGACTCTCACGCTCCCTCCCTCTCTCTCTCCCTCCCTCTCTCTCACTCTCTCTCTCCTGCAGATTAAGGAGGCTGCTGATATCATTCAGAAGCTGCATCTCATTGCCCAGGAGCTGCCATTCGACAGGTGAGTCAGGCATCCTGGAGGCAGCTTTAGACAAGAGCATTGTCAGACAAGGGGAAGGTGGTTTATTAGTGATGTAGACTATTTCTTACAGTGTAAGCCCAGCGCAGCAGGACTTGTCAAGCATTCAAGCATTTTAATTCATTATCATAATTTTAGTTTCTAGGAATTAAACATTTGCATTTTACAATTTATCGTGGGATAGAATTTGTAATTGTCTCCATGAAGATAAATTATCTTTTTCTCCGACAGATTTGCAGATGTCAAGGCAAAAATTGCAAGTAAGTCAGTGAAAAACTCATCTGCTGCACTCTACCCCGCGGTCCCCATTACAAAAACATTAGAAAGTTGGTTGCAAATGATAACATTATTTGATGGGTCTTTTCTTCATGTTTGTTTGTGTTTCTGTGCAGGTAAGTACCATGACCTGGAGCGGCAGTTAATCCAGGAGTTCACTGCTGCCCAACGCAGGGGTGAGATCGGACGTATGCGGGAGGTGGCAGCAGTTCTTTTACATTTCAAGGTGACCTAGAAGAATCATATTTGACATTTGGTTTTTAGTCTATGTTAAGTTTAACCAATTGTCTGTATAGGGTTATGTAATCTAACTCCTGGGTCTTTCTGTACTAGGGCTATGCACACTGTGTGGATGTCTACATCAAGCAGTGTCAGGAAGTGAGTGTAAAAAGTTCCTCTTATACATAATATTCCACTTTTGTGTTGATGAATAATATTCGCAGAGCTCTGGTTAACCCTGTGCTTTTCTCCTCAGGGGGCCTACCTGAGGAATGATGTGTTTGAGGATACTGCGGTCCTCTGCCAGAGGGTCAACAAGCAGGTGGGCGAGGTCTTCAGCAGCCCAGAGACTGTTATGGCCAAACTCATCCAGAACATCTTTGAAAACAAATTACAGGTATTTCTGATACTACTTGTTTGTTTATGTTTACTTAGCGATGCCTTATTATTTTGCTATGCTACATTTATGACCGTTGTGTCTGTAGGCCCACGTTAAGGAAAAACTGGATGAGACTCGACACTCTGATGTAGAACAGTACCTCAAGAACCTCTATGACCTTTACACCAGGTAGTTAACTTACTGACATGTAATGATTCACTTCCTGTCCACAAAGTAACCTTAATGTTTACATATTTACACACATTTTTCTTTTCACACAGGACCACTGCATTGGCCACCAAGCTGACGGAGTTCAACCTTGGCTCAGACAAGCACACTTTCCTTTCCAAGCTGATAAAGAGCATCTTCTGCTCATACCTGGAAAGTTACATTGACATGGAGAGGGAATACCTTCGCACTCGAGGTGCCATGATTCTGCAGCGCTACTATGACTCCAAGAATCACCAGAAACGCCCAATTGGCACCGGCAGGTCAGATACTTTTTTTTCCTAATCAAGACAGGTTAGGAATCGATCATTTGAATGTTTTATTGAAAGATAAGATGTTTTGGTGCAAAGAAATAATCACAGTCTCTATCTTTTTACAGTATCCAAGAACTGAAGGAGAGGATCAGACAGCGCACCAACCTCCCCCTTGGCCCCATCATTGATACCCATGGGGAGACATTCCTGTCTCCAGAGCTGGTCGTCAACCTGCTGCAGGAGACACGTCATGCCTTTGAGAGATGCCACAGGGTGAGGCCACTGAAAAGAAGTCCTGAGCCAAGCTGTTTTAAAATAGAAAATCTTGCTCACTAAAAAAGTTAAATGTGTTCTCTTTCTTTGTGTTTGGGGTGACATAGCTTTCAGATCCTGCCGACCTGCCCAAGAACGCCTTCTCTATCTTCCTGTTGCTGGTTGACCATCTCTGTGTGGAACATATTGACTATGCCCTAGAGATTGGCCTCTCAGGTAAATCCAGTTCAGATCATTATAAGTATAATCTGCACTTGCTGTGTGTTGATCTTACCTACTGTTAAGGAGAAAAATCCACCCTCAATCACAATTGGTAAAAATAGTTGCTGCACTGCTCGTGATAACCATATCCTAAATCAGGGAGCGGATTCTTTGATGGATGCAGGCCACAAATGTCTGTGTTCAAGATACCCTAGTCGCAGCACATTATTAAACATACTCAGTTTCATTTAGTCAGTATTAAATATATACCTCTTGTATTTGTGTGTAAGATCCTTTCATTATCATCTTGGGCTATCCTTATCAGGATGGATCATTCAGCCATAGATACTTCATAAAATAATACACTGAAGAGCAAATAACAGGCATCTACTACTGTTTATAACCTTTTATTTTGTCAGGAGATAATGCTTGTTGCCATGGATACCCTTCAATGACATAACAGATTTAAGTAAAAGAGAAATATCCACATTACCTTGATGCAAAGCAGGTTGTGCCTCTGTGGCATTTCTTTGCATTTTATATGTGGCTGAATACACGAGGAAGCTTATCGTTTTCAGGCAGCTCCAGTGGAACTAAACATGTGTATTCATCTCCCGGTGCTCAATTCAAAAGGTATATTCTTCGTCAAAGAAATTCAGCACTGGTATGCCCATTCACCTACCTTTTGGTTCATTTTCTGGACTTATTCTCTTTTTCTTTGAACTACAGCCATTCCCTCATCAGATGCCAAGAATGCCAACCTGTACTTCCTGGATGTGGTTCAACAGGCCAACTCTATCTTCCACTTGTTTGACAAGCAGTTTAATGACCAGCTCATGCCTCTAATAAGGTCAGTTCCAAGTGAAACATTAAAATTGTATATACTTCAGCATGTACATTTTAGATTGAAGGGAAACCTCTGATTTTACCTTTTTTGTTTAAAAAAAAAATTGTCCCGCAGCTCATCTCCAAAGTTGGCAGAGTGCCTACACAAGAAGAAAGAGGTGATTGAACAGATGGAAGTGAAACTGGACACAGGAATCGACAGGTCAGCGCATGTCTAAGTGGCCACAAACTGCATGTACAAACAAAAAACCATAATAGAAAAAATTAATGGTCTTTGAAACAATTCCTGCTGCACACAGAACAATAAACTGCATGGTCGGCCAAATGAAGCACATCTTGGCAACGGAGCAAAAGAAGACCGATTTCAGGCCTGAGGACGAGAACAATGTCATGATCCAGTACACCACAGTAAGACATGCAAGGCCTCAGCCTCCACCACTCAGCTCACATGCAAAACGAAACAAATGTGTAAATGTAACTTGCAAATTGCTCACATCCGTCTGTCTCATTGTCCTTAGAATAAAGATAGAACACTTTTGAATTGCCTGGATTTTGTCAGTTGTTTGATCAGCCTGTTCTTCATGTTCCCCTGCGTGTCTTCCCCGACCTGCAGGCCTGCTCCAAGGTATGTGCCTACGTCAGTCGGCAGGTGGAACATGTGCGGAAGTCCATGGATGGGAAAAATGTGGATACCGTGCTGACGGAGCTGGGCGTTCGTTTCCACCGGCTCATCCATGAGCACCTACAGCAGTACAGCTACAGCTCAATGGGAGGCATGCTGGCCATCTGCGACGTGGCTGAATACCGACGGTGCGCCAAGGACTTCAGGGTGAGTGGGGAAGGGGGGGGGGCATAGGTCCAGGATACATTGGTCACAGGGCAAAACATGACTCCTCCAACAAAGACTCTACCTGTGTTTGTTCTTGCGTAAACTGATCAGGTCAATTGAGGTAAAATCCTTCGCAAATTAAATTCATTCTGTGCATACAAAAGGGGCTGCAATTGAGTATTATTTCTGTTATTGATTAATTAATTAATTTTAATTGTCCCAGAAATAATTACCAGAACTTATAATGTCCTAGTATTATTATTATTATTATTTAAGGAAAAATAAGGATATTATTTTTGAATTATTGTTTAGAAAGGGTTTACATTCGCACATTGGAGACACTGAAACAGTTTGACTTTTGTATCTTAGAAATTACTGCAAATGAGTGATAAAGTATTCATTTGGACTATTTGACCAATCACACATTTTCAAGCACTGTTACTATGGAGCAGGATATTAAATAAAGCTGAGTGTGTTTCAGATACAGGTTTACCTTATATTTTTCACTTTTGAGTGTACATAAGTCATAATGCAGTGAAATCTGATTATCATCTGAAGCAACTGTCATGACAGCTTTGCTCATATGTAGGTAATAGTTCACACTGAACGATGAATTAATGTGTTTGTCTTACGGCAGGTCCCTTTGGTGCTGCAGCTCTTCGACACACTCCACGCCCTCTGTAACCTCCTGGTCGTTGCCCCAGATAACCTAAAGCAGGTCTGCTCGGGCGAGCAGCTCACCAATCTGGACCGAAACCTCCTGCACGCCTTCGTCCAGCTCAGAGTGGACTACCGTTCAGCCAGACTGGGCCGACACTTCAGTTAATGACTGATTCAACACCTCGCTGCCCTCCGTCCAGTAAACCAAGCTTTGATGAGACGATGCACCTTGGAGATACCAATCCCCGCTTCAGAGAACGCATTGGCCGAGCCCCAGCACACAGACTTTTCTGGGATTGCTTTGTACCCACTCAGACAAAAGCCAATGCTTGAATGTGGGAAATGAGCATTTTACCTTTTTTCATTGTTTATTTCTCCAGGCTGAAGAAATTTAAATGTCTGTTGACTTAAGATTTCATTTGTTTTTAAATACTAATCCAACACGAATCCACATGGCTAAGATTTCAACATAGTATAAGTAAATGGACAACACTGATTTCTGTGCTTATGTAAAAAAAAGAAAGAACCTTTTTTTTGATTGTGCCAAATATATCAATTCTGCGGCTGCACTTGTGCACAGGAATAGACCCTAAAGCTGCTATGAAGGGAGACTGTCAACAATCACGCTGTAAAGTCAGACATGAGGCCTCCAGTAGCACTGTATCGGGAACAGCTACCCTTTGTAATGAATTGTAGGGGACCTGACAGAGACGGCCCCACCGAGCGTAAGATGGGGCTCTGTCTGGCTAAGAGAGACACATGACCACCTCTCTAACCTTTGACCTCTGAACACAAAGCAGAGGTCAAGAGGCCATCACAAGGAAGTGTGATCCAAACTATTACCAGATCTGAGAACCTCTTTGGAGGTTTTGGGTGGTCCCCTCTTTGGCTCAGATGGCCGGTGTGATGGGTCAGTGGGTATGCATCACTGTAATTGCACAGATCAACACTTGCTCATCCAGCGGCACACAGTCCAAAGACATTATTGGCTGGATCTGCAGTGTTTCGGGGTCAGGGGGCCTTGAAATGTTGACCTCTGCTGATTAAGGAAACAAACTAGAGGGGATGCCTTCACACAGGGCTTATTTAGGTTCTCAGTCTCTGTCTCCTGCACTATGACAAGAAGGCAGATCGTGTCCCTGATGCCTGAAAGCGTCTCCTAAGCAAAGCTGCTCCCACTGTTCTGCTGTTTACCTTAATTAGTAACTCATTAAAAAGATGTTGCATTTTATATTTTGTCCGTCTTTTGATCATTCCTCATAAACGGGGAGCTGCCAATGGGAAGTCAGGCCAGTTCGCTCTTCGAATGTCACTTTCAAAGTGAGATGAAACAGTCTTCCTTTCTATAGAAGTCATCAAGTATTCATGGGAATTCTTGCCACCAGAGTAAAGTTCTTTCTTAGACTTCAGGAAGTGAGCAGAGCCAGAGGGGATTAGATATCTACGAGTTGATGAATTGTGTGCAGTAGTCATGGACTGGGGAGAGCCAGGGAGATAGAGACGCCTGAGAGCTCGGTTCCAGCTCCGGCTGGTTAGTGTTGTGTAGAAGGTACACACAGTGCTGTGCAAGTTCAAACAACATAATTAATTAGGCTAATATTAATATTATCAATGCCACATAAATTCAATTCTCTCAGCCCTAATCACAACTGGATAGCTTGTAAAAATTATTTTGTTAGGCCCTGATGCAAACAGTGGGCCTTTTCCAAACATTTGAAAACTATTTGTTTTTGCGGCGATTAATGTGCGCGGCGCAGGAAGGGGTTGGGGGAGCGGAGCCGGGCCAGGGACGATAACTGGTGTGGAGACGGAGGCAGAGGCGCAGCCTGGCCCCAGGGACTCCCGGCGCAGGCACATGGAAGAGGGGGAGGGATGTGTTTTTTGGGGTGGCTGTTTGAGCAGGTGGAGGGGATTAGTAATACTGTCAACACTGGAGAGCTGGATAAGACTGTCCTCTCTTACTCGTCGGTTTTAGCAGCTCTCGCATACACATTCAGACACATAAAGACGCCAACACATACAAACACAGGCGTCAGGACAGGAGAGGGAAACTTATCTGTGGTTGAACTGACCACGGACAAGTTGTCCGTGTTCCACCTTATAGTCAGCTTCTTGCTTTTTTTCTGCTGCACGGGTTTTTCTTTACCACATCCTTCCAAAAAGGCCAATAACACCTTCAGGATGTTTCCCTCAGTCTTTCAGATACCAGGAAATATTTGTAATATTACAGGTTTCTGTAATATTCTACAACCGTATGCGCTTTCCCCTTATGAGATTTGTAATTCCTAAAAGGAGGAAAATGCTACTTTAGGACCAAATCTATGATCAATAAATGTCAGAGGAAACAGGTGGATTCTTAAAGTAGAGATTTCACAATGTTGTACTGCTGTTTAGAGTGCAGATATCAAAATTAAATGGGTCTATCTCATACAGATTCAGGCATTCAAAGTCTATAAAAACACTCACATATTCAAAATTCAAATTTCAAAATTCTGCCACTGAATCCCCCTTTCCCACTGACCACAGATACCCTCATTTGTTTACACTTTCTTTCACGCACCTCCCTCCCTTTGTCCCCTCTGCCAAATCATCAACCATACTTTCCCATTTTTCCACTCTTTCTGCACACCCGGCTAGTCCCTCAACATCCCATAAATCCTTGCTTTCGGCACATTGCTGCTACCCCAACTAGGCCGGCCCTCCCTCTGCCTCCTGGAGCACTGACAATAAAGCATTACAGCAGTCAATCCATGTCAACAACAGCTTTGCTTAATTCCTGCTAAACACGTTTAAACTAAATCTTCACCTAATGATGCATAATGATTTGCTCTTTAGTGTGCTGGCGGCTCGTATCAATTTCGGTGGTTTATTTTGCCCGCCATCGGAAAGATGACTCAGGTGGTCTAGCTGTAGCAGACACACAGGGGCGGTATTAAGGAACCCCCTGTTAAAATTAGTCAGGTAATTATGACTAGACACACTGCAGAGTGTGTTGCCCTCGTACAGAACCTGAGTTTCACATGCAGGCAAACGTCTTTTTTTTGACTGTTTTCAGACATAAC
Source organism: Terapon puta (assembly GCA_028564955.1). NCBI lineage: Eukaryota > Metazoa > Chordata > Actinopteri > Centrarchiformes > Terapontidae > Terapon > Terapon puta. Next base: position 13,138,729 of record JAOXYL010000113.1, on the reverse strand, counting down.
AAAATGACGCATTTATATGTCATGCAACAGATGTGACCAGTGTTAAATGTTAAATGCTTGATAATTATCCAGTTAAGCCACGAGGAACATCAGAGTATAAATCAAAAATAAAACTGCAGTTTAGATGAGAATGGTTTGTCCATAGAGGGAATTTTGCACTTCTTTTCAAACCTATTCTTTAGGATTTCTCTGTGAGAGACTCTCATGATGCGGGCTCACAGCCAGGCCCTCTGATGTGATGCAGATGTTGCCCTGGCCTTGACCTCATGCCCATACGATGCTGGGGCCAAAATGGCACAGGTGCCGCGCCACCTTCAGTCTTGGGCAGCCGGGCACTGCACTGTGCAGGATGTAACCGGTGCCAGCTCTCCTTCTTTGCTCACTTTTCTCATTATCAAGGTCTAGTCTGATGGGGCTTAAAGAAACTCTCACTTGATTCCTGCAATCACACACGATGCTAAACCGGTGTGCTTGTCCTGCTTTTTTTTTCCACCCTCCCCCATGCTTTCTCTCCTATAAGAACACTATTAATTCTCTGCCATAGTGGAGTGTTTTCCAGTGCTATTTCCTGGCCCGGTGCCTGTGCCTTGCTCTCTCTTGGCTGGGTTTGTCTGGTTGACTGCTCCACAGGAACAGACTGGCACTCTAGCTGAGGGCTCCAGGGTCTACACACACAATCCACTAAACATGTCTCTGTGTGAGGAGCTGCACTGCTTCCGAAATATGAAGTAGTAGTCCTGATTTACCAGAAATTAAACCTGTTTAATAGGCTGTAGTTATAATTAATATAATAACCTTGGTAAGTAATCTTTATTATTATTATTCTTAATGTATAAGTGCCATTATTAATAGTCTTAGTGGTAGTTACAGTAGGGGCAGCAATATGCAGCATAAGTGAAAGTCTACAAATGCATATTTTAATTGTTATATCATATAATATGGCTCCACGCAAGCTTAAAATCAAAACACACCACTGGTTGTTGAATTGGCAGATGTACAAATACTCATGAAAATGCATACAGTATACACTACATATTAAAATCACACAGTGACAGTATGAAGAACAAATTGATTCTGATGGTTTAGGGACTTTGGTGCTAAACACATTCACTCACAGGGCAAACAAACATCTGTTACGTTTGTAAGGCCTATGGCCCTCCTAACCCACTGATGTTGAACCAAGCCTGCACACATGCCAGAGAAACAAATGAGGTCTCTCTCTCCTCCACTGAAGATGAAACACTGCATCACCAAAGCATGTGCATTCGTCTAATCAAGCTTTTCGCCTGCGGCCACAGCAAATGTAAATGAATAGGCTTGTGTGTGCCAGCCTCTATTTCTGTTCGGGCTGGCTGGTGTTTGATGATGAAATGGTGCGCTGAACATCAGACAGAAGGGGGCACTAGTGCTCCAGTGTTGCTCTCCTCCCCTGTGGAGCCCTCTCTTCCTCAGAGCTCCTCACAATGGGGATCTGCCTGAGGGGGGAAATGTTGCTTTTTTAGGTCTGTGAGCCCATATCCCTTAATCCCCAGCCATGATTGACAATCATGATTTAGGGTATATGGTGTCCCATTCTAATCCACGAGCAATGATTTCATTTGCATACCTTCCGTACGTGGCCTCATTTTGGAGGAAACGGCTGCCTTTGTAAGTGATACAGAAAGAGAGAGGGAGAAAGCTGAACAGAGTGAGTGCAAGATAGAGAATAAGGAGGAGAAAGAGAATGGATGGGGGAATGTTTGTGGGGTTTTTTTCTTCTTCATTTTTTTTTTGCCAGAAGGAAGATGATAGCAGTCTCCATGCTTAACCAAACATTCTCGTATATATATGTCTTTCCTCTGCAGCACTTTCCTCCGACACACACGCACACACAATAAATGTGCATATTCAAACTCTCAAGCACAATCACAAGTATATTCAGAAAAATAAAGATATATGGAGACGCGGGAGCACGGAGGAACACACAGAGATGCTCCCTCACACGATGCAAAACTAAATTGGTATTTGCTCATTTTATAACCAAGTCAGGCTTAATTATAATCATGGGAGTTTGGGAGTTACCGTATAATCTCTAGAAGGTATTAAGAATTACCCAGAGCACACCACAGTGAAAAAGAAACAAATACAAATACGTACAATTATTTTCCAGTCATAACACCCAGGGGAGTCTGAATCAAATAATGCTCAGTGTTTGGTATGCCCACAGAGACCATTCATCCGCGCTTTTATCTACTGAGGAAGTGGAACAGAAGTGAAACACTGGATAAAAGGTCAAAGGGGTCACATTTCACTGTAAGGTAAAGGTACAAATTAATTTTAGAGATGAACAAGTTTAGACACATCTGTTGTACCCTTACATATAATCTAATACTGGAGATCCATTTTTAAGTTTAAGAATAATTTATGTTGCTTATAATTACTATATGCACCCAATCTTTTAGACTTAAAGATAATATTGTGGAACATGAAGAAATGTAAAATAATGACTAAAAACATATAACTGCAAAATTACACAAATTTTTATCTGTAACTTCTTTAAGTATATCCAATACTGAATAATTATTTTGTTCTCTCATATTGTTTTGCTATTTTTCAAATGAGAGAAAATATATTAACTACTTTATAACTATTATATTTTAGAAATACTGAATTAAAAATTGTAAATGCTCATTATAAATTGTCTCAGATTGGATTATCGAGATACAAGGTGTGAGTTGA
>JAOXYL010000113.1:13107994-13133674 GCA_028564955.1 Terapon puta | reverse complement strand
GATCAACGGTATTACAGGGCTGGTTGGTGAGGTAAGAAGGGTTAAGTCATGCACACACACACACACACACACACACACACACACACACACACACACAGACATACAGTTTGTTTCATTTCTTCTTTCATTTTACAAACTCTACTATTCTTACCGGTCTACTGGTCTACTCTCTTTTAACATGCCTGTTACATGTTTACATCTCTGTTTATGCTTTTTATATCTCCATTTATACTCCATTTATATATTTATTACTCCCATTTTTAGATACATACCTACTTCATCTGTGTTATATTTCTATTCAGATTTTACTTGTGTTTACAATCTATTTTAATTTTTTATATTTTTTGTATACTAGGTTTTATTTTATATACTATGTTCTTATCTAATAGTTTGAACTTTTGCACTGTTCTATATCCTATGTTCTATGTCCTAAGTTCTCCTTTAATTGTATGATTTTGCTATACATTTTCTTGATTGTTAGAGGGAGCCTGACTTAAGAATTGCATAGCCAACGACTGATTTCTGTAATTTCTGTGCATATGACAGTAAAAAAAAAACTTGAGTCCTATAAATGCTCTCATTTTCCACAAGTACAAAAATCTACAGATATCATCAGATCCTCACATCTCTCTGTTGATCTTAGGCTCTTGGTTAAGCCAATAAAATGCCACAAGATTCTGAATATTTTCCTATCTAGGACAAGCAAGCGAAGGCAGGTTAAACGTGCGCATCATCCGCAAACCATAAAAATCCTGGTAGCTTAAGCTGACGTGCAAAACTTTGGTCAATATTGATGTTTATTCAAGAGCACTGATGAGGCCCAAGTCCAAGTTAATTAAACCTTAATAGAAAAGGATGAAGAAGAAGAAGGGGCAGTCTAGATGATAGGAGGAGGACGGCCAAACGGGAGTTGGCGATGAGGAGGTAGAGGAGGAGGACGATGGCGGTGAGGTACGGTGTTAGTAACAAGGCCAGTAATCTTATAGCGGGAGGGGGAGAGGTTCCCAGCAGCACCGGTGGCATCCTGCTCCAGCGTCGTATACGGCACTAGAGGCAGAACAGACAGGTTTGATGTTAGCAAATATTAGCTTTGTGCAGGACGTGGGTGCATTCTCTTTGACGCGCTCATTGCATATTCAGAGACAGATGTTTCCGAGGACGAGAAGGAGGAGGTGGGCGGGAGGCTGAATGAAAGGCCTGAGATGGCAGAGTTGCTCTCGGAGGAGCAAGTAATTGGCCCCTCGACGGTAGCGGCGACAGAGAGAGGCACTCACACACACACAGATACACACACACACACATCCCTTTCTCCCTCGCTCATCTCCTCTGCCTCTCTTCCCAGATCTGATAAAGGTAAACGTGTAGCAAATTTGTCATTTGATGAGGGAGGATTTCCACAAACAGAGCTGACATGATGAGCCTGTGATCTGCCTGTATGAGAGTCAGCAGGGGCCCAGGCAGGCAGAGATCTCAATCCTCCCTCTTCCTCCCCCCGCGCCCCCTTCCCCACCCTCACCCACCCCACCCTCACCCTCTCTCGCTCTGTGCCTCTCCCTGCCTCGCATACTGTCACACACGCACACACTTGGCTGTGTTCACATGGAGCCTCAGTCTCAGTAATTGCTGCCTGCCATCCATATCTTTCCCCTTCTCTGTCTCTGAGTCCCTCGCTCTGCTGCTGTCTATCTCTCCTCCTCAGAGACATCCTCGTCTCCTCTTTCCCCCGTTTCCTCTTTTCTCCATCAAATAAAGGGCCCGGCCCTCGCCTCAGCATCACACTCAATTTCTGACTCTTTCACTTATCTCTGGGCTCCATGCCTGCAGACTGCTCAATTATCCACACTCACCTAGCTTCCTTCTCTTCTTCTCACCCATGCAAAAAAAAAATATATATATATATATAAAATAAAGTCAAATATTTCCCATGCCATATCAACTAGTTAAAGAGGTTAATGGTCAAGAGCTCAGTCGTAAGACATGAGCTGAGCGATACAGTTGCAACACATTCAGGTGATAACAGCCCCACTAGTATAATACAGGGATTTATGAACAGGTTTTTGAGGGGACTCGTATCTGATGGATATAGAAAGACTAAGTTAAATGAATTTTTGTGGCAATGGCCCATTGAAAATGACTTTCATAACCACAATCATTCTCACTACAGAACACCCCCCCCCCCATAGAGATTATGAACACTCTTTCAAAGTGATCACAAGACTCTCCTCCGACCATAAAAACACATCTTCCCCATCCCACTACACCTAATTGCTCTGCACTTGTGCAATCCTCTTCTCGGACGCACACCCCCTCCTCCCGTCATCCCGCTCCTCCTCTTTTTCCCTCTTCTTTATCTGAGTCTTTTTCCCTCCATCTGATCTGAGAAGGAGTCACTGGGTTTGAGCCTTTCCACTCAGAGGTAATGGTGCTGCCTCTGCCTAGTCCCATGACTCTAATCCTGGGACTCGGGACCCAAGCTAACGCTGCGCTCCACGCTGCCTGCTCAATGCCCCTCTGTCTCTCTCAACTCCCCTTAGCAAAATGTTAACCCTTTAGCACAGGTCCTGTATGCAAATATATTGTTTAGCACCACTAAAGTGGATAGGGTTCAGCCTTATTTATAAGAGGAAAAGTATTAATTAAACTATTTTTTTTGATGGGTTCCTGTTTTGTTTTTTTTATCTGTTGTATTTGCCCCTTGTGCTCATAAAAGTCAAGTCAGTTTCATCTGCATGCCCCAAATATGCCTGAAAGGGCTTTACAGTCTATGACGCTGTCTATCCATGAACCCACAATTTGGATATGGAAAAAAGGGGGAACAAGTAAAAAGAGTCTACAGAGACAAGGCACAAGTAACAGTAGAAAAATTTCAATTAGGTGTATACAGAATTACATGATATTATACTGTTTTAGTAAAATGCATCATATTCAATACTACAATTACAGTGTACAACTAATTAGATAAATTATTATTCAAGGTGATATGAGGCCCTGTAGCACTGCAAATTGAGTCAGTGGTCTGCTGGGACAGAGTGAATGTAACTGATAGCAGAAACACTGAATGTCAAAATGACATTGATGAACAAACAGTTTTTAATGTGGATCCATCACATTTGATCCTCTCAATAAAGTCTCTATTGATACTCTTACTTCAGTAATCTGGCTAAACCATAGATTTTAACTATCTTTCTAATAATTTAATGGCTTGTGTTTATTGCCCCAAGTGATGATGCTGACATGTTATCATGAAGGACAGAAATAAAATACTTCATCAGTCAACTGTTTACTGTCTTATACACATTCTTCCTGTATATTAAAGCACCCTCAAACATCACCAGAAAAAAACCCTGCTGCCTGGGAGAGGTCTTCTGTGGTGGGAGAGGGGGCTGAGGAGAGGAAAGGGGGTGGGGGGCTCAGAGGAGAGCTGAACTTTGTTAATGGAGTGTTTCTCCGTGCAAGTCACTCAGCTTTGAAAGCCAAGCCCCCCGGGTGAGGACTCTGAAGCGCAGGAATCAGACATGCACAATCAGTTCCACTCCTTAAATCTCCTTCAGAATCATATCTTTTTGAGCAGCCATTCCTTAATTTATTTCTCTATCAGTTAGTGGGTTGTGATCTGGCGAAGTGCTTCGGGAATAGGAGGCACCGCTGAATGGTGAAATGGAGAAGGTTCCCTCTCTTTCTGTTTTCTGCTCCCTCGCTGATTTCCACACACACTCGTACTCCCTATCTCTCCCCCTGTGCCCTCACCATCCATTTAGGCAGTGCCTCTGACTAATTTGCCCATCACGCTTGCTGTCTGGTCCTTTACGGTTGAAGATGTTTTGACGTGTCTCTCTCGGCTCGCTCTCTCCACTGGCACTGTCTCCACTATGATTAAGAATATTCTGATAATAAGCAAATGCCAAGAGTCACCGAACGGCTGAGGAATCTGGAGTGCCACAGCGTGAGAGAGCGTGTTCCTCTGCATCAGTGGAAAAAATGTTTAGAGTGAGCAGTGCACGCACAGCATTTTCACTCAAAGGAAATGTAATCCAAACTGCAGAAAGAGTGGGGCTTCTAGAGGGCAGATTCTTTATGCTGCAGATGAAAGACACGCACACTTGCAATGTTCATTTATATCTTCGATTTCACATTTAGATCAGTGACAAATGGAGTCATATCTCTTGTTAATTGCAGCCATTTGTTCACACAAGTTCAGGTGGATTTGTAAGTACCAGCTTGGATGTGGGTGCCACATGCATGCACCCACGTGGCCTTTCTGCAGGGCCTGAGTCAACGCCTCCCGCCATCCAGAAGCTCACCCCGGAGGTCGCCCTGTTTGACTCTTCCCACAATCCCCTTGGAAAAAAGGGCGTGTCACTGACAGGAAGAATGTGCCAGGCCACCGTGGCAGCCCCCCGCATGTAGCCCTCAACACCCCCTCCAACCCCAACCCAATCCCAAACCTCCATCCACTGGACTCACCAAGTGATTAGTTGGGGATTAAAATATTTGCTGGGCAAATATCTGCGTTGGCTGTCTGACCCAACATCATAGTTCAAAGACATGGGCTTAACCAACTTTTCTCTTTACTTGACAAACCATCAAGACGTCCCCAGACCACACCCAGCAGACAGGCCATGAATCATTTATAATCTCCAGTTAGAATAAAAACAACTATCATAATTTCATATAAAGCTTTGTATTTAAAGAGTAAATCATCTGATCACGCTGAATGTGCATGATGGGTGTTCTGCACGCCGAGCTGAAATGCTGAGAATGCAAGTGAAGTGCTGATGGATCATGTGCTCCATTGAAACTGAGGTAATTACTACTAGAGGGATCTAAAGAATGTAAACATGTATACTGTGGATTACTCAGGACAAACTCTCACTGGCTGCTGGAAAACACTAATCTTTGTGCAACAGTGGAAGAATGAGGCTCTGTACTTGAGTAAAACGATAAAATCACAATGGAAAAATGCTCAACTAGCCAGCTAGGCTAAAATGTTACTTAAGTAACACAACAATAATAGTACACAATTAAGTTTTAAATTTAAGTATTAAAACAAAGGTGTATGTAATATTATATGTACTATTACAGAATTATTACTCATGCATAAGTAAGTACATTTTAGTGTTACAGCTGATCACAATGGAGCTAATTTAAACAAATTTACATTCTGTTGTAAATTTAATCTGTAAGCTTTTATGTAATTTTGCAGGACAGTCATACGATTTGTACATGAAATCTTATCGTACAATATTTACAACTGAAATGTAGTAGCATATATTAGCCTGGAATTGAAATGTTGAGTAAATGTACTTCGTTAATTTCTACAACTGAGTTTGTGACATAAAGTTAAATACTCTAATGTTTTAGAATTTATCCAGTATATTCTGCTTCTTTGTTTGGAGCGTCTTCGTCTTTAGAATTGTCAATATCATTAAAGTTGCACTGCTATTACTACTGTAATTAATCAAAATAAATTGGTGTCTCAAACAAAAATAATATTTGTGGCAAAATGTTAATCCTCAGTCTAATCAAGAACTCTGAAATGTTAAAATTTATCTTCCAAAAATGTAATATATGAAGACCAAGAATATTTCAATATTGTATACACCCCATCTTAGTTCTGTGTAGGGCTGCAACCATCATTTTCATAATTGATTAATCTGATGTTTACTTTCTTGATTAGCTGATTAATCGTTTCCCCTTTCAAAAGTCATAAAATAATTGAACTACTTATTTTTTCTGACTAATGGCTGAAAAAATTAATTGATTTAGCTGATTTGTTTTTCTCTCATTCAACCAATTGATCAAAGTTAGATTTATGCATAATTACTGTACCTATGCTGAAAAAGTTTCTTTAATTTCAGGTCAGAACCAACCACTGGAGAAACTGGAGGGACCCTGCCTTTTGATGTTCTTTAATATATATATATACATACATACACACACAACATTTATACGTATTATAAGCCTCTAAAAGCACTTTGAGTGGTGAGGAAACATCTTTTTTCCCTTTTTTTAAAATTTCCAAATAAAGTGCTGAATTCAGGGTAGACAAGGAGAAGTTGCCAAGTACATTATTACCCCTCAGGGCCAAACAACACGCACCCCTGAGGACTTACATCACTCAGCAAATTAAGAGCGGGCCCTGTGGCTGGGGCCGTCCACCTCAGCAGCCTCCACCTCTCCGTCGAACAATGCAACCTGCACTGCCACCGCAGAGCATTCATCTCAGCTCTATGCCTGGTCTTGTTATTCCTTTATTATGAGTCCTGGCCACTAACTCAGGGGGCTAATATTGTTTTGCTTCCGACGGTCATTTGGCACTGAGTGTTCTTAATTTCTTGCGCCCCCACTCTCCATCCTACCTTTTCTTTGTGTCTGTGTGAGGGTGGGGGCAGACGAGGCATGTCGGCAAAATGCAGAGGTTTAATTACTTTTTGTTGAATTAATTAAGGAGGAAAAACTTGTTCTTGGGGAACAAAAGTGAGGCTGGCTGGAGGCAGTGGTCGAGAATGGGCGTGGGGCACAGGGAAAGCGTCATAGTAGCCTGGCAGCCTCTGAGGATTTAATTTAGAGTGGGTCTCCTGGAGGGCCCATCTACTCCAAATCGACCACTTGGCGGCTCTTATTGGTACCAAGCTTACAGCTATCCATCACTGTCACGCCACCCTCCGAAAACCGGGGCACACTGGGGAGAAAGTGCATCAACACTTGTGGCTTCAAGAATCTAGGAGTCACTGTCTGCAGGGTGGATGCTTTAAACCTGAAAAACCTCTTCCTGCGCCTGCAAAGACTTTGCAATTTGTAAAAATCAGAAGTTTGCTAAGTTAGAAAGATATGACTCTGAATTGATGTGTTACTTTGACGCATTGCCTGGAGCTGCTCCATTGACAGGACGAAAAGTGAATCTGTTGATACACCAAATGTTTGTTTTAGTTTTTACACCCTAAGGGCCTGTGAAGTAAGTTAACAGAAAAATGCATTCATTCTCCAATAAAATCTCTCTCAGTGCTGCACGGTGACTTCACAGATTGGCAGGAAAAGGAGGTTCCTCTTTCTTCTTTATGCCCAAAAAGTGACATTGTGAATGTTTGTTTGAACATTCACAGTGCACAAATAACTCAGAATACCTCTTGTAAAATAAAACACCTGATCACACCTGTCATCCAACTTTCAGTGTCTTACCATATATGTACCATCACACTTCACATCACACTGATTTGATACACTTTAGTGCACCTTGCTAATTGTTTTATGTTTTATAAAGGTGATCTTAATGGTGACCTCCTCCTGCCTCTTCCTGCAGAACAGTTGTTCAAATATGACTCACCTGAGTATACAGTGGATGGATGAAGGACATGTTTTGTAAATTAAATTAATTGATAGTCACCTTTAATGCAAATCTTTTCTGGCATCTGTCAACCAGATCTAATCTGCTGATTGCAGTTTGAGGCCTTGTCCACATCTTTCGGTTCTTTTCATTTCTCCCTCTTATCTGGATCCACTGGCTCTCATGTGTGCTCCAGTGTGCCTCTGCACCCCGATTTCATTTTGGAAATACTTATCTTGGTGTTGTCGCTGCGACTTCTTTTCCCTCCTGTCCCTATTTTGAACTCTTATCTGCCTATCACACCATAGTGTAGATGTCCAATAAAGACACAAACATGAGATTCTTTCAAGCACATGAGATGATACTTAGCTTGGCAAGCAAGATAACTACACGATGTGCTGCAGTGTATTTGTTTTTTGTGTTTTTGTGCTTGTGGCAAAGGGGGAGGGGAAGACTGTTTGAATACTACATCCAAAGTGTGCATGACAGAAATATCACCAAATTAGATGTCTCTAATCCCTAAGGAATATGAATTAGCCTAGAATGAATCAGTCCTCAAATGAGTAGGTGTTTTGAGGAAAGAGAGGCACTGATATAACACGCTGAAGCCAGTAAACAACAATCCACAATGAAAATACAAAAAGGAAAGCGAGTGAGGCTGCCAGAGGAAGATGCCAATGAGATCTGAGACATTACATTCAGTATCACAAACAATGAGATACTGCCATTGTCAGCTGAGGATTTTTAGTCTCATGTTTCTTACCTTTTTGGCTTAATGTGAACAAAATCTTTGGGAAATATGGCACACTTTTTGCTCAGCTTCTTGGTGAGGGTTTTACTTTTGTTTAATTTGTCAGTGCCTCTAATATATAGTTCCAAAATGACACTGAATGGCACTTTGTCTTTATAAATAGAGCTGGAACCTTGCTGGACGAAACAGCCTCGTGCTGTTATGCTACTTTGATGTCGAGGGGAAGGGGGGGAGAAATGAATTTGAGTTTTTGTGATTTGGGGGAAGTGGGTTAAATGGAACTGGTGGATGTGTTCGTGTCGTCACTGCCAGTGATTCAGTGATCAAAGCTGCTACTTCTGCAGCCTTTGGGTTTGTCAGTGTGTGTGTGTGTGCGCCGAAGAGCTGGTGCTGAACTAATGCCTACTATCGCCGGGGTGTAGAGTTTCTCCTACCGGGTGGCCGTGCAGCCCCTTAGCTCTGTGTCTCTCCATGTGTCTGCCCACCCACAGTATGGAGGTGTCCAAATCTCCATTGGGACAAATCTGCATCTCTCTGGCCCACGGCAGACTCTCTCCCTCCTCTTTCTCTCTCACTTTCTTTCTCACACACACACACACATAAAGATCCACTCCTCCCCTATGATGGCTGGTAAGTGGCTATGATGGCAGCCAGAGTTAGCGCTACCTCTACAGATTATCCGTTTAAGAAGTTTCATACTGTTTTTTTTTTTTTTTTTTTTAGGGGGGGTGACCAAAGTGGCACGAATCCTTTACGGCTCTCTTCTTCTTCCCTTACTAAAAAAACGCATAAAACTGCATGCACAGAGGTGTCCGAGCTGAAACATAGGGGGGGACTTTCCTGCCAAGGCCTGCAGACATGCTAATGAGTTTCCAATTAAAAGCAGTGCAGCGTAGCCTGTAATCTAAAAGTGTGCACTTTTTTAGAGGCACCATCTTCCTCCTTAATCACACTATCAAGTTGTAAGATCAATAAAGCTTAGTGCCTAAGCTCTGTTTTATTTTAGGGAGGAAAATGGAGGCAGTGTACTCTGTAAATGTTCTTACTGGCACATGTGAATTTCTTTGCACTCAAATTAAGCAGGATTAAGGAGTGTGCAGAGGGGGATGGAGTGGGACAGAGGGGGAGCACCAGCATCCTCAGACTAACAGCTCATGTGACAATAGCTGTGAGTGTGGTCAGCCAGACTGTGTGTCCAGCAATAGGCGGACACAGGAGTTGTGAGGTTGCCCTCTGTCAGCACACAAGGACCGCCTCGCGACAGTGACATATACACACGGGATGACCAATTAAAGGAAAAAGCGACATAAAGTATCTATGTAAGGTGAGTAAGCCGGAACAGCTTGAACGCACCTTGGCAAAGATTCTCAGAGTGTCTTAAACCGAGCACGACAGTCCGTCTGAACCGCCAGTCCACATTCATGTCATTTATTCAACCTGGATGACATCATGTTCGTGTTTCCCCAATTTCTTGCTGTGAGGAGGGATAATTTTTCTTTGTTCTGTCCTGACCAATTGGTAGCAAGCGACACATCCATTTGCAAGGAAACTATTATTTACTTTTATTAAATGAATATGTTGATTTATGTCTGTATGCTGGTTTAAAACAACATGTTCATCTGTGTTTTTTAACAAATCTCCATTATTAAACCCACCAACTAAGAACTGATTGGTGTATGTACTCATCAATCATTACAGGGGAAAATATGGACAGTAAAAAAAAAACTTGAGAAAGTGAGTTTGGAAAATCCGAGACTATGATCTGTATTATTATGTGAGTCAATGTCGCTCCTCATGTGCCGTCAGGAATATTTTACCATTATTACTGAGATATGGACAGAACTGTGATATTAAAGAGGACCGCTGAGTACATTTATTTCACTATGTGGGGGAACAGACTCGCAGTAGAGGTGCCTATAGGAATATCATGGGATTATTACGGTTATTATTAGCCATATATAAAAGATATGCGTACCTGTGTTTTTCTGAAGCTACACTAATCCCGAAAGTATAAGAAGAAAAAAAGTGGTGCAAGTCATCTTAAAGAACGGTGCAAGGCTTTATGTAATTGTCAGCTATGTTCAGTGTGACCAAAGAAGGATACAGTTGCTTGAGGATGCCTATAGTTTGGCGCACTTTAAAGATGGATGAGCGTAGAGTGATTTCTGGAGTAACACAACTTGGGGCAGTTGTGCTGCAACCAAAACAGATTAAACTCTTCAGCCAAGCCTCGTTATTACCTTCCCTCTCTTTTTCCGTCTTTCTTTCTCCCCCATATACACACAGAAACACTCACACACACACATCCCCAGCTCGTGTTGACCGAGAGCAAATGAAAGCAGGCAGACCAAGAGAATGGATGAGGCTGCGGCCATAGTGCGAGGAGGGGAGGAGGCCCCAGTGTGCTGAAATAGCTTAGGCTCCAAAAGAAATGAGATCCAGGCACTTATTTGTCAGGGTGTCTGCCTGCTCTTTCCCCGTCTCTGCACTGTGTGAATATGCATGAGGATTTGAGAGGTATAAATAGCGGAGGTGTCCATATTGCCACTGCGTTTTCCATCAGCACAGAGAAAGGCTTTAATGGGCTTATTATGAACCGCATTACATCACCAACGGCAAATTACAAATTCCTTAAGGGAGAAGGAAAGGGAGAGCTTACTCTGGGGCAAAGTTTATGCAGCTGACAAGTCACATGGCCCCATGTTTTGGTTGAAGTGGAGGCATTGGTCCTATAGGTACCATGTAATAGCTGGAATCTACCACTGTTTGTACCCGTAGCTGTCAGTGTAGGTCAGTTTGACTTTAAAGGATCATTGCACCGAAATGAAAACATCAAGTTTTGTGATGTCCATCTCTGAGATTTCCATCTCCACAATGGAGGTGAGTGGAATCTAATTTGTGATGCTCACAGCAAGATCTCTTTTCAGAGACAATGTCCCTGTTACTCTGTGCTTCACCGTGAGCAATTCGGTGCTTCTCTGATTCTGGGTAAGTTGTTTGAATGCAATCGTCAATGCTAAGAACACCACAAATTAAATTTAACTGGCCTTGATTATGTTAAAGTGACAGCAGGATACTCTGATAGATATCACAAAATGTGGGCAAATAAAACTTCAAACTTAGCAGAAATTGAAGCTAATATACTGTTGAAGTACACTTTAAATTAGAATATCATAGCAGCACTTGCCACAGTTGAATATAATTTTTCAGGTGCACTCCAGTGATTTTACAAAAGATCAAAAAATCTTTTATAATCTCTTCTGTAGCTCTAAAGGGAGTTTTTTATCTAAATTAGACAGGGAATCCTGTTGAAAAACATGGACATTTATTCAGCACAGAGAACAACGATATCTACGAGTATTGTGGGAAATGTAGGATCCTATAGTTTTGGAACTTGACGCATACCAGGGACGAAAAGACAGCATATCTCTGCTTTGATGTTCACCATTCTTTCTTTCATCTGGACCTCCCAAATCAACCAAATTAATAAGAATACAGAATTCATCAGGGAAATCTTGACTTGTAATTACATATTGCATGTCAGAGAAAGCCTGGGCCTGAAGTGAATCCAAAGTTGCAGTGACATAGCAGTGATTAAAAACTCAACAGCAGTTTTATTTTGATGTCACTGCTGTTTTGACGCTTGTTGGCGAATCAGATCCCCCTTCGTGTTTCTGAATACATCTTTGCTTATGGTGTTTAAATTTGTTTAGCAGCGTGCACCCTGGCCCATTTCCACCCATAGCTCCTGATGGGGATTCACTCAGTCAGACTTCTGCTCCACTTTCTCCTCACAGTTCTGTCTTTGACCCACTTTGATTCACCTCACTGTCCCATTAGAGCCACCTCTGGATGAAACAAAATGGGGTTACTTATGGATATATAAGTGGAAATATTCAATATAGACAACCCTTGAGTGGGGTGGGTGGGGGTGTTTTGGGGAGCGCGAGGGAGGGGTTGAAGAGATGAACATGAGGTTGCGTCATCAGGGGACTACACGATAAACGGTGCATTCAAGAAGAGCGCAGAAGGTCAGAAGCAGAAAGCTCCCTTTATGGCTGAAGAGAATGAGTATAGCCGTGGGAGATTAACATGTGAGATACAGCCGGAGCCAATGTAGGAGAGAAAGAGAGAGTGAGAAAAGTTGCGGAGGGTGGGCGAGGAGGAGATGAAGCAGTGATCTCGTGATAAGCTTGATAGAAAGAGGGCTCAGAGTCCTCCCAGGGAGCAGGCTGAGGGAGGTGGATGGATGCAGCAGACAGCACATCGGGCACCCCTGCCATCAGCGGGACCCCGGCATCGGCAGAGGGCCCGTGGCCGGGTAGGTGCCAGTGCAGATGCAGATGAACGCGCGTCAGAGAGAAACAATTGGGCAGGGGGCAGCGGGATGGGCATGAGGGGAGGCAGATAGAAGGAGAGAGGGAGCTAGGGAGAGGGTACCATCCCTGCTGCTCTTTATCGCAGCCATTGATCGTGGCGTGTGTGCATTGATCCAAGTCGACCATCTGCTAGAGTTAGATAAGCGTGCGAGGGCCTGGGCATTGTGCTGTCACTCATGGAGTGTGCACTAAGAGAGAGAGAGAGAATGAGCGAGATAGAGGGAGAGCGAGATAGAGAAAAAGGGAGTGGTGATGTTGAGGAAGGAGGGGTGCTTTGGCTGCAGGGAATTATGGGGGCAGGATTAGCCTCCTCACTTGCAGGAAACAGAATTTTAAACGGCTGTCTCCTGGCTCCCTCACACAGACACACACACATACACACAAACACACACACACACACACACACACACATGTCTCCCTGCCCCCACCCTGACTCCTCACACACTCTCTATTACAGTGAACTTCATCAGAGCTTCTTCAGTGTGTGTGTGTGTGTGTGTGTGTGTGTGTGTGTGTGTGTGTGTATGTCCATGTGTATGTCTGCGTGCCCCCAGAGGCCATACGGTGGATCGTCTCGATGACTTCCTTGGCCTTGAGCTCCGGTCCTCATCCCTCATCTACTTCCTCGCTCCTTTCCCCTGCGTGACTCCCGCCGTCATAAAAAAAGGGAACCCCACTTCATCAAGACGTCTCATTTCACATTCAAGTCTCATCATCATCAACATCGTCATGGTGACTCTTATCAGATGCCAATGAAACACATCTTTCACGTCCCTTTTATTGGGAGATTTCTGATGCCGTTTGGTTTCTAGAAATGGCTCAAAAGAGATCAAATTTGGGCAAAAGTACAAAGGCATAAAACCAGTCTGTCTCATATGGAAATATCCAAGAAGGTAAGTCTTGTTTAAGGAGCCTGAAGAAAGATCCACATTTAGTTGATCATGTCTCCAAAATCACTTTTGATCCACCAGAAAAAAAGAGCCCTTGGAAGCTACAATCCCCACTCTTTTTTAGTTGTTCACATTTGGCTGCCTTTTTGTTTTACTGGCTAATCCATCAGGATTTAGAGAGAAACAATATGGTGTATCACAGTCGGTATTTGTGTACAACGGTAAGCCCATGTGCATTCGGCTGAGTGGCACCTGTCCCCTTCCCCCTGGCTTGTAGTCGTTCTAGAAAATGGAAAATACGGAGGATTCTGCAAAAATTTCGGTTGCCAGGGAGACCTATAAAAGAGCAACTGCAGCAGCATCAGGGCCCGACCTGAGGGGGAGAGTGGCAGCAGAGGGAGTGTGTGTTCTTGCGGTGACGGAGCCTACCGTGCCCCCACCCTCACCCCAGAGCCCTATCTTCTGTGCAACTGTCTTTAAGTCTATTCTGCTCTGTTGTTGCAACTTTTTCTTTGCTCCATTTTCCTCTTTAGAATTTGCACATTGGGGTCCAACGCACAAGGCCGCTGCTTTGTGGGAGGGTGGGGGTGTTTTTGATGTGAAGGCGAAAGTGGTATGGAGGGATTAGTGTGGCCGGTTGGATCATCTTACAGCCGCCGACCCCCCCCCTAGACTCGTGGACAATGGGGATTAAAACTTCTCTTATTCTTCGGCCCCAAACGGCAGGATGACAAAGACAGTATTCCTCTGGGTCTTTTAACACCGGGCTGCACAGCTGAAGTTGTGGATGGGGCGGGGGTTGGGGGCCTGGGCAGGGGTCTTATACAGAAAATTAATCCTATGGAATTTTCTCCTCATTGCAAATGGAGATTTGTAGCTTTTGCCTTGCTATCTTGGCCAATCCCACATAACGCATCAGTGTCACTCAATAGAGGATAACAGCATCCGGTGGAGTGAATGTTTATATCTGAGGCACCCAGGGGCCAGACACAGCTGATACGCATCTACATCCATGCAGCAGCACAGCTTCAAAGGGAAGGTGTCAATGGCTCATTTGGAATAGATGTGATAGATTAATTATATTTCACTTACACCGACGTCCCACAGCACCAGCAAATTATGAGGCCCAGGCAGCAGTCACCGTATCCAAACCATTGAACGGGCCTCAATTTCTTCCTGATCATTTCACTTAGCAGAGCAGAACTGTAATTCTCAGCACAAGGGAGTGAAGGTGTTTCTCATCTGAAATTGACCATTAAATGCAATGTTGTGTATTGTGCGTGCTAGGTCATCACACCAATCATCTGAATGTCAATCACCTGACTATTACAACCTACCTCCCGCTCTCTGGCTCTACCACAAGTCAACAAAAGGCTACTTCTAGGTTCAATTATGCCCGGGTCTGAAATCACTCTGCCATCATCACATTGCATTGTGTTGTTGTTGTTGTTGGTTGGCTTTATCCCACCAGAGGAAACTCACAATGTCACTCCGTTCTCTTTCACTGATGAATGGAAAAATGCAATGTTGTCTTTGGGGGTTGACGGAGAGCAATTTCCAACAACAAATGACAAACTACCCCCTCCTCCAACTGGGTGTGTGGCAAAATTGTTTCTCTAATAAAAAAAAATGCATCTTTTGATTGTGAGGGTGGGGATGTTTTAAATATATGCATATTATCTTTCTCTCTTTCACCCTAGCCCCCCCTCCTCTCTATCCTATCGCTCTTCCCTCTCATTCCCCCCTCCCTCTCTCTCTCTTCTCCCCTCTCCGTCTCTTGCTCTCTCGCTCCCCCCTCCCTCTCTCTTTGCAGTAAATAAAAGATTAAAATGACTGTTCTAAAAACACCGACTGGTCACCAGAAGATAATTGTTTCAGCTTTGTTTACTGTGCGTGAATGTTTTCTCCCTTTTTAGTCCTTTTTTCTTTTTCATTGTGTCCATAATTAAAATTCCTTTATTTTCAAAGTAGTTCTAAAAGAGGGAGCTAAATTGCCTTTTCTGTGTTTATGTTGTCATTGGCCCACTGTCGGGAAGGGTAGAGGAGGGGGAGGATGGGAGACAGCAGCAATGTCCTTGGGCTGGATGGAAGATCAACTTTTAGTGTATAGTAAATGGCACATATAGCACAAATATATGTGTGTGTTCTGTTGCATGCCAGGCAAGCGAGTCAATGTGCATTTTTATGTATAACTACATTCAGAGTTACACATCTGCTGCGATCAGATATTGTGTGCTCATTTTAATGCTAAGATTCTGAATTAAATTCCCACCTGTCTTCAGTGAGGAGGTGCATGCTGGGTGGGCTAATCTAATATCTTCAAATTGGTCGTTATCCACAATTGAGGTGTTGATGGATCCCAACAACAACAGTATGTAAATGTGAGTGAAAATTACAAGAGCCACTCTAACACCTTATAATGAACACGGCGCCTCCTCCAAAACACACTGCACAAACACTGACCTGAAACATGCTTATCTGGCACAGGCGGCAGAAATGAATTTCCGGAAGCCTGACTTTCATGCACATTGATGAAGCCACAGCGCGGCTCCCATTCGCCTCCCGCCACAAGGCTGTAAGTCTACACCTCCTCCTCCCCCCTTTTCCTCAAGCAATGTCAAGAACTGAGAGCACATTTGATGATCAGGGAACTCATTAGAAAAAGGTGACAATGAGGTTTCACAACTCTGTATTTCCACCCGCCAATTTTCCACATCTCCCTTTGCTACCCAGAGCACGGCTGGGGAGCCTGACGTGGGCTGCCTTTGAATGGCGACAAGACTCCAGGAGAAAGAGATCTGTGGGCCTTTTGCCCCTGGCTCAAGCCACACTGCATTATAAGTCCTCATATATAACTCACCCACAGGTCCCAGACCAGGAATGTTCACGCATACATACACTTCACACAGATACAGAAACATACAGACAAGCTGCACTATACAATCACAGCCTCCTCACCCTTCCTCACCGTGCTATCCCTCTTCTGCTTAGCCAGGCGCCCATAATTGAATCTCAGGTTGGGATTAATTCTAGGGGCTGCACTTGACTCGGTCAAAAACAACTATTACAGGGAGGCAATGTATTTTTTTACACAGCACTTCACATTGATTAGGCAATGTGCAGCGATGAGAGATGCATTGGATTCTAGATGACTGTCATTTGCATTAAATGAGGGGTTTGCTGCATCCAGGGGAGAGGGGCCGCCTGACACCAAGCGGAACAGGCTGAATGGCACTTTCCATAATGTAGCAAGAGGAACACACACACCTGCATGCACAAGTGCACACACAAATACAAGCATATGCGCAGGTTTGTACACACATGCCAAACCAATATACCACATATGCAAACACAGCTGCTTACATTGTAGGGGTTTAGTAATGTGAATAATGGGTTAAACTCAATAAAACCAAAGGATTTTGAATAAGAACTGCACTGTGTTTGGTGGAGGTGGGTGGGGTTTGCAGTGCGAGAACAGTAAATTGCAATGGCATGATCATAGTATCTCCACATGTAACTCCTCTGTTGTCATTCCAAGGATGAGCTCAATGAAACGAAGTGCGATCTCAGGGGAGCTCGTGGTCCAGGGATGGCTAGGGCCTGTTTCATTGCAGGGTGAAAAGAAGAAGAGGGGCGAGAGGATGGAGGGAGGCAGAAGTGGTTGGCGGAGAGGTGTGTGGGGGGTGAGGGGGGGTGGACTGAAAAAGGCCCTCTTTCAGTTTTGAATGAGAGCAAGGGAACGTTTTTCTTGCCTCCTCCCGTCGTGCTGTCAAACTCGATCAGCACTGAGGAGCAGTGACGCTGCTCGCCTCCCAGACTCCCCCTCCGCACAAAAGAGTCTGCGAGGACCCACCATGCATTTCACATTCAATTTAGCCCTCCCCAGGACATGGCTGTCAGGGTCAGCATCGGCGGTATGAGACAAGGCTGGGGGTGGAGGCCAATGTCTTGAACTGTGGCAGGTTTCGAGGGGGAGGAGGGGTGTAATGACAATGCTGATGGGTTTGGGCTCATAGTCCAGAGAAGGGGTGCTGGTGCTGGTCAGGTTGGAGGGAGGTCGGGTGGGACAGAAGATCCAAGGAGAATGGACAGGAGGATTTGGGGTGAAAATGGGGGTGATGGAGGGTGGCCTCTTCCCAATAATAAAAAACTCCAAAAGAAAGGTCTGGCCAGAGCCTTTATTCGATGGAGCTTATGCTGCTTTCCATGGGGTCTTCAATGGGAGCTAGGAGACTGTTACTCTGCCGAAGCCCATTAGCCAGCATTAGGAGCGTCCACACATCCGCACAAGGAGATTTGAGACAAACCCTAAACAGCCCACAATAACCGCGAGGTACAAGCCTTGAGCCTTAAGACCTCGGCTTGGCCCAAAAGGGCCTTGAATAGACGCGCCCCAAATCATGTTGTTGAACAAATCAGGTATTAAGGAGAGAGGAGTTTGTCTGAATTTACTTTCCCTAAAGACTTTAGTTAAGCTAGTTACTGCGGAGCTTTAGTTAGGCATCGGTTGCTTGTGTGTGATTGTGCTTGTGTGAGGGGCCATCATTCTTCAGACATCTTACACTATGACACCCAGAAACCCCCCCTGCAACATAAACCCTTCCATCTCTAACCCATCTCACCCTCACACATATAAACACAGGCACACTGAAGCCTAAATTCAGCCACTCCAAACAATAGGCTGCTATTGGCAATTAAATGGCATTTGGCTATCCAGGGTGCAAGTTAATGGTATTACTGTTGCGATTCTTCTCCTGAATGGCAAAAAGGATTTCCCTCTCCACCAATAAAGCACTACTCACTGTCTTACCAGCATTACATAGCTTACCTTAGGCTTATGATTCACGGCCTTCCGATTACCATTTGAATATTTCCTTTTTCCCGAAGCACTGGCAGATGTAGTTTAAGGTGCCGCTGGGTCTCAAGCTATTCATGGCCGAGGAGGCCGGGCTGTCGTCGCCCATCGCAGGCCTGTCGGTCAAGCCAGCCGGTACTCTCCCACAGCTTGTCACCGGAAAACCACCCAGGTAGATATGCTGTACTCACATTGCTGTTGGGATTTGTCACTCACGCCCAATAGACGCTTGAAGCTTCAAGACAAACTGTTAAACACACATCAGTGGCCTTTTGTGAATGCCGTAAACTCTTTAGGGTGTTGTGGATGCTTTGCAATCTGAGGAGTCTTTAAATGTAATGAGTTATTGACTCATAAAGGCTTTTTTAATATTACATTTATAGAATTAAAATCAGTCCCATTTCTTTTCTTTTTGTGACATTTTTTTTTCTCTCTATTACAACAAGAGACCAAGGCAGAAATAAGAGGAGGCATTTTTATTCCTCACCAGCGGTTAAATAATTTGCCTCCAATAGGTCTCCCATCTCTCTCTTTCTCCACATCTCTTGTTTGTCCAGAGATCCGGTTTGGCAGGCGCCTTTTCTATGGACAAGATGCTTTGAGAGGAATATGAAAAGACAGATTTAAAGGTGACGGCTGGTCAGAGGGTAGAGAGAGGGAGAGGTGGGAGAAAGAGAGAGAGCGAGAGAGAGAGAGGGAGCCTGGTTATCACCGTTATGCGACTACATTTAGACTCCCTCCCCATTTTACCCTCAACTGAAATGAACAAGAGAGGAAATATAACAAAGTCACAGCAAGAGGGGTCTGGTCCTCACAAAGATGAATGAAATGATGAAAGGACAGAAAAGCTCAGGGGAAATATCTAATGTATTTCTCCGCCGCTCTATTCATTCACACCTTTATTCTGACCTGAGGCACATTCTCACAATATGAAGTGAGCCTCAAACTTTATTACAGGGCTGCCACCAAATCTCAAATGCACATGTGCTGAAATATAATCTCCCTACTCCAGCACGGAACAAAAAGCAGGCCATTTTGTTGCATGGGCCAATTAAATAATGATTCCCATTGAAGGAGCAGGGATGATGGTTGGCCAAGGACAATGCATAGGAAAGGCTTGGAGATCAGTTGAGGGTTTGTTTATAGATTTGGTTCCCACAAGCACTAGAGGGGCTCCCTTAACTTGACAGACCAAACAGATCAGGCGGAGAACAGAGCAGGCCCTGTCAATAGTGAGGATTATGGGAACGGCTGTTTGGCCTCCAACCATTTTGCCCGCCAGAAGACACAAGAGGGCTCCAGTTTGATTCAGTTCCACTCTTATTGTCAAGTGTCTCTGGCGCTAACAGGCGCTAGCAGACAGACTGACAGAGATTTGGCGATTGACCTACTGAATTGCAGTGACTCAGACTCCTATTTATGCCTCTTTTTTTAATGTAAAAATCCCAAACAAATGAGGTGGGCACCTTGAGCTCAATTATTAATTAATATTAATTTAAAACGTATCATGACATTGACTTTGAATTAAATGTCATTGCAGCGGTGCGCTGGGAGCACTTCTCCTTCACGCTTTGCTAACTTCCATAAATGTAAAGAAAAATGTATGCAATCGTGCACGCCGCCTCCCTGGATCCCCCCCTTTAAAACTGCCTGCACCCTAATCGCCAATATGTGCGTTCATGGGCTGCAGAAAGATGGCGTCTCACTGGCATTGTTCGCTTCCTCTGGGACCTGACTGGTGTTGCGGTGCAGTTTAAGCCATTTCAGCCACAGCTATGATCTTAATTAGCTACACCTAAAGCCCATCTCTTCCCCAGACAAGTCTAATTAAGCCCAGCGCCTTTCCCCAGCCAGAGCCCCTCTGCTGGCTAAAAGGGAACCCGCAATCTCTTGTCCGAGGATTACAACCTGGGATACATCACAGGCAATCATCTTCCCCCTCAGCCCCAAAACCCTTGGTCGTTTCCCCCCCACACCCCCTCCACCTCCTTGTTTCATGAAAGGCACAATACCATTTCCCCACTAATTTGCTGTGTGTGTATTAAACAGCCTCTTCACCCAAGTCAAAGAGGAGAATCCCTCTTACAGGAGTCTTAATAAGTCCGGGGCAGAGGGGCTAACCGTGTAGCAAAGAGCAGTCGTTCCTTTGTACGTGGCAGCAGTCGCTCAAGCTAAACGGCTTGTTATTAGTGGATGGGGGGGGGTAGCTTTTCTACATGAGCCCGAGCTGTGTCTCTCGCCTCGCTTGTGAGGCTCTAACTTTGTGCGAACGCGTTGAAAGGCGCTCTTCCTTAATTGGATAGTTCCCTGAACCTTGCGAGGATCTTTGATCCTTATTGTAAACTTTCATTGTTGTCCATCAGTCTTACGGCAGCCACTGCAATTGCTGGGTCTCATCTTAGCATCCTAAACTCCTTAGTGTTAGTATCAGCTCAAGCTCTTAGCGCTGGATAAGCCCTTGCTAATGTCATAATGGTGATGATTTGGCTGAGCCCTCCGGCGTTATGTCAATTCAGCCGAGGGGAGTAAGAGCCACAATTAACAGAAATTAGCTAAATGCTATTGAGTGGTGCTGCGTGTTTGAGGGCAGGGCGCTGACCCTAACAACCCCACACTGTGTTTCCAATCAATTATATTTTTACTGCTGCAGGCCAACTTCATGATTGTGAGCATCAGGCGGAATCATTCAGTCAATTATCCAAGTAGCTGTTGGCGATTATCTGTGGAGTTTGGATGCTTTTTGCCTCATCATCACCTCCCCCTGAGCAGATATTTGTGCACACTGGGGTGAACGATGCATAATTCTGGCCCCATAATTACATGAATGTGTGAGACAGAGAATTTACTAAAACGCCGTGGAGTGAAAGTTAAAGTGTAAAAATTCAACATTGAAGTATTTATAGCCAAGGCTCACGAGTGGAAACACAGTGGAGGGTGTTATTGGCTGCACTAACAGTTGAAACAGCTGAAATGACTCTCACTGCACTCTCACTTTGAAGTTCCTTAACAGACTTGTGGGTCAGACCTCCTGAGGAGAGAGAAAGACTCAATTCATCGGGGTGCAACAGAAGTGAAAGTAGAATACTCTTCATGTCCAATCACTGGAGGGGGGCCTGAGGAAGAGCAAGTGTGTGAGGCTGGAAGTGAGACCGCTGCAGGAAAGACGGAGCAGAGCAGAGCAGAGCAGAGCCGAGGAGTGTGTGGGGATCTCCTGCGAGGAGGCCAGCCCTGGGTGGTTCTCACTGAAAGCCTATTTGTGGATGAAAGTGCAGCAGCCCTGGGGTCCACTCGCACAGAGAGACGAGGCCAGTGATTAAGGGGGCGCGAGGGCAGGACGGCCCTTTAATTTGGGGCTGCGGAGAGAAGGGGGGCCAGCGCTGGTGTATCTGTAGCCAGACAATGGCGATTACCTTCCTCTTTATCTGGCGGAGAGGGGGCTTTGAGAGAGCAATCTGAGGAGCGGAGGAAATGGCACGACACAGGATTAGTGGCACAACAGGACGGTAAATTAAATGTTGGAGATGAAAGAATGAGGCTCTGACATGCATCAATAGAGAGCATTTGCTGCATTCTAATAACAGCAGCCGAGGAGAAATACCTGTAGAGATTAGTGTGTGTGTGAGAGAGGGAGAGAGACAGAGGGAGAATGAGGAAAGATACACAATAATATAAATGACTTTAGACTTTTTTTTTTGCCATATGACAACCCTCCGAGGGGAAGCAAACAGGGAGGGTGTGGTTGTGACCATGAATGCAGCATTTACATTAAGGTGTGTGCGAGAGAGAGAAATGGTGCCAGCAGGTCATAACTGCACAAACACACTGATTGTATAAATGTGAGCGCATTTGAACCCGGTTAATCCATGACACAATCCAATACCCTACCTCTACCTGGACAGGTGAGATTAAAGTCAGTTTTGTTCAAGCTTCATGAAAGGCGTCGATTAGATTTCTGTCTTTATTCCTCATACCACCTAAATGTTGTTAATGGACATGTTGGGGGGGAAAAACAGAAAGAATGTAAATAGAGAATGGTACTTAAATGAATTTACAAATAAACAATGAGGAGAAAGGCACCAATGTAAATCTCTCATATTCTTACCACTTAATGATTTTCCAAATTTAACACTGGTTGGATTCATATTATAGTATCATGTAACTTACTTAATAACTCCATTATTCTTAAAGATAGGACAAATGAAAATTATGAAATGTGACACTTCCCATCACATATAAAGTATGTGGTCTTTGTCAATTAGAAAATATATATGTTTAAGAAATTATGCCCAGACATGATTGATATGAACATTAATAGCAAGTTTTTAACCTAAGAAATCTATTTTCGCTGACATTAACCATTGTTATGCAGTTTCTGTGGCAACTGAACATAGTACATTATATTTTTTGATCCCACTATTTAATATTTACTATCTGCAGTGTCTTTGTGTTTACTTACAACAAATGTTTCTGGAATTTCAAAACATTTCAATTTACTCAGTATCACTGGCATCCCACATCTCACTTCCATACAGGAGGATTGGCACAATCATCTGGTCAAATAACATATTTTCCATTTTTACATAACATTTAAATGGTGTGATGTAATCCAGCGCCATAATTCAGAGTTAGTATTCATACAGGAGCCCAATACAGATGTCAAAACCCCCCAAAATCCAAAAAGACATGCAGTACCGTTCCATGCCCGCCTAATTTGAATATGAGTGTGTGAGTGTGGGTATATCATTATGAGGCTGGCACCTATCAATAAAAACGTTGCGCCACATAAGACCCACAACACCTCCAGAGGGATCATCGGTAAGTCCTTGTCGACTCCCACATGACACCAACACGGCTAAAGTCTCCTACGCAACGCTGCACCTCACGTCAACCCCCGACATTATTAAAAAATCCTGCTCGTATGGAGTCCTTAGCATAACTGCTCAAATTAGTTGGTGTGTCTTACAGCACCCATGCATTCAAAGTGGACCCAAACAAACCTATCAGAGAGCAGACGCAATTATAACACAGTATTGAAAGTTCTAGCAAAAGTTATCTTCTCAGTGTCAGATGGAGTTGAGACATTTACAAAATAATCATGACAATAATAATTAAACATAATCAAGTCATCATTAGTGAAAAATCAACACTCACAAACATTCTCATTAGCGTCTGGCATTGTGACTGACAGGTATTATAGATAAAAAGTGAGAAAGTAAAAACACAGTGGCAGAATTGTGAAGAGGAAGAAAGAGTAGAAACGACGTGTCTGACGCACAAGCAGCAGCTGACAGGGAGTGAGCGAGAGCAGGTCCTGAACGCGGGCAGAAAATGATTCAATCAAAGAGTAGCTTTATCTAGGTTATTACTACACTGAAGCAGGATGATGAAGAGGAGGTTCGCCTTAATCTCAGCCACAATGGAAGGGAACAAAGGCGTACTTACAAGCACTATCAGCCACAAATATCAAATCAGCTCTGGCTGCACCTAATCCTGCCAGACAGCATTGTTGATTCAATGAACCTGCGGTCAGAGACATACACAGCCATATGTGCAAAGTTGGTGCACACACTGGCTCACACACACTCAGACATTCATACAGATGGTAGCAGTTTATCTTTCATTCGGTGAGAGTTACGATATGTCTCATGTTGTCATTTCCTGCTTTGTTTCAAAGTGACAGAATTGCCTAAAAAGAGAAAGTACATGTATTATTCTTACATAATTAAAATTCATCTGAACATCACATGGATGTTAGACTACACGTGATATAGGCTCCTTCTTATTCACTGCTGTATTGTATTGAAGTATTGATAAAAATGACTTTTCAGGCACCACAGATCAATTTGCCGCTATGCCATACAATTTAATGATAACCTCATCACCATTTTTACAAGACAGTATGCAAAACCTTATACAACAACTACAACTATTCCCTGACAATAGCCTACCACATATCGATGATATACCTTGTGACCTGTGAACTTCTCAGCACCCTCATCCTCATGGGCCTATCCACAGTAACAGCAGCAGTGGTGGGAACGTCCTTGTTCAGGATGGCACTTGGCAGAGGGAAAAGGACACTGGCAACTTCATTATCCCACAATAACAGGCTAATTATTGTGTTTGTTAGCAACAAATCAGAGCACAACAGACTGCATGTCCCTGTCCTGTTTTGAGCATCTTAATTACTTACCCCCCCACACCCCCGTCCCTCTCTCTGTTGCCACTGCTGCTGTTGTTATTTAGCATATAAAAGGCAACAGCTAATTGTCTGGACTATAAATATTCGGCATGCAATTAGCGTCCTGGCCTGCCTCTGCGTTGTGTTATCACCTCGCTGTTTGGTACGCGGTGCAGACCGCACACTCAATTCTCCATATCTAATGGGAGTTTGATAGCAGCACAGAACCTTTGTTTCTAAGAACAAATGACAGCGAGCGCCTCCCTGTCGTCTCGCCCCTCCACTTGGCTTTGAGGAAAGAACACGTCCACATCATCACTTGAGTAAGGGAGCACTAGAAGGTTAATGCCACACAGATTATACCTGCGGAAGATGTGCCACAGGAGGCAAGGCAAGTTTATTTGCACAGCACATTTCATATGCAAAAGCAAAATGCTTCGCATAATGCATTAAAAAACATTTTAAAAAGAAAAGAAAACAGCTTAAAAACATTCAAATGCAAATGAAAAAGAGTGGAAACCTTTATAAAGGAAATTAAAAAAAGGTCATGGTGGGGTCTTGTTATAGCAGCAATAAAAAAGAAGTGCAGTGTATGACAGAGAATTAGATTAAAGAGAATTTTTGTTGTATTCTGAGAAAGGACAAAACAAGGTAGACTCATATTTGAATGGTATGAACAATCAGTCTTTCTGCTCCTTAGTATTGCAACAAAGAGGCAGTTCACAGAACTCTTGGCGACAACAAAGTCATAGCCGTCATTGCAAGGGAAATACAGAAAAGGAAATTTCTCATTGGTCAAAAGTAGAAGGAAAAAGAGCAAAAGCATGAAAGACATGAGGAAGGGCTGAAGAAAAATAGAGAAGTCGAAACACCAGGGTATGCAGGCCCTCTCCTCCACCCTACCTAAAATCAAAGCGGGGGTGAGATGGGTGAGAGGGCCTTCACGGATGATTGCAGCCTAGTTTGAGCTGCTAAAGTGCAGACGTGAACTTCTTTCATCTCCCTTCAGGGTCACTGTCCATGGAGGGAAGGGTCCTGTCATCCTGCTCTCGCCTCCCCACAGCAAGCTTCCCAGCTCCTCAAGACTCCCACCTAACAGAGTCATGGCACCCTGCGAAAACCCAGCAAGCACAGCAGGAGCACCGCCACCCCAAAGCTGAGAGCGGGCAGCAGAGAGTTAAGGCATCACATGGCCCTGAGGTGGGTTAGATAGAGGTTCTTTTTTAGGGCCCGAGCACCGAAGGGCACCGTCGCGGTGCGAGGCCCTATTGAAATTCACATGTTTATTATTTTTTTTATT
>JAOXYL010000113.1:13094972-13107894 GCA_028564955.1 Terapon puta | reverse complement strand
TGCCCCTCCGACGTGCTGCCCCCCCGACATGCGCTGAGGTGCGAGGGCCCGTCCAATGCTGCTTGCAGCTTTAATTTTTTTTTTGCTTTTTACAGGGAAGCAATTAAGAAGTTCACTTTAGGATGAATCAAAATGTATAGGCAGTCCAGAGTAGGGTCAAAATGGCCAACTGAATGGAGAATGTAAAACAGAGTGGTTGATAAGTAAAAATACAAAAGAAAATTCCTGAGACCACTACTCTCCAAAGTGGGGGAGACCAAAAATGATTAATGAAAGAGGATAAAGTAGGTGGAGATTTGGCAATTTGGGAGGTGGTGGTGGTGGTGGTGGGGGAGAGCATGGTGAATGAGTCAGACTGACCCCAGTCTGTGTGGAGAGGCCAACTGGAGCCTGGAGGCTTGTTAGAGGCAAGATCCTGAGGGCTCCTAATTGGGCCGGCCAGGGCCAGGCAGTCTGGGAGAGAGAGAGGGGAGTCAGTCTCAAGATCTGGGTTTGGAGCGGAGGAAGACGGAGGGGTGTGGGAGTTAATGGTGAAGGGGGCTTTCCAAGTCACATGAAAGTTTGTGGGGATGAATGTGCCATAATTAGATTAATAAGTAGCTTAATTTATCGCAGCAGAGGATATCAGCGGCTCCACATTAGAGGCAGGCCAGAAGATTAGCCTCGATCGGCGTTTCCAAAACACGATTAGCCCCCCGGCACAAAGACCAGGCTCTTTCACAGGTTCCTACCACAAGGGCTGGGATTAGAGAAACATGTTGAATAATCAGCAGTGCCCCTGCGTGCTCCTCTCGAGTCTACACCGCAGCCAGGGGTGCAGCACAACCCTTTGCCCCCTCCCTGTCCTGCCCACAACACTTATCAATTAGACCATTACAGGGCCAATTAAAGTCAAGAGTAGTCACGCTAACACCAGGTTTGCCTGTACCACCCAGGTTCAGATCCCCACCACTAGCACCTGTTGATTCATGGGTCTTCCTTTAACAATAACAAGAAAATCAATGCGTGGGTGCTCACTCAGTGGCATTTGTCCATCAAGTCAAGCCCAGTCAATTAGCATCTTGGTGTGTGTGTATGGCCACTAAGTCATTTGGATATCCCAAGAGCCCTGAGGGACCCACAGCTTCATGGCTAATTGATTGTCCCTCCAATCTCCTCTAGAATGCCAATAAAGACCTCAGCATATGTTTGCTGCCGTCCAGGCCACCAGCCACATGCATCATGAATGCAGTGCTCTTACTAAGCTTTAGATCCCTTGATCCTCTACATCCTCTACATCCTCCAGATCCGGACTCTTGTTTGAAGAAAGAAAAAGTGGATGAAAAAAAAATGATGGGCCTTGAGCCAAGATCTTTGCAGAGTAGCCCAACTATAGCAGAGAGGTTGCAGCTGTTAGTCATGTCCTCATAAATGCTCGAGTAGTATCTGTTGGATTTGTCAAACAGGCAAAATGCTACCCGGGCCGACACAAACATATTTTTTAGAAGAGGACACTTGACCAATATTTATTTCTGTTTACCTGGATAGTGAAATAATTGCAATGGACATGGAGAAGAGAAGCATCTCAGGGGGGATATTCATCCTAAGCCAGCTGGTGCATATTACTCCTCTGTATTTCAGCTCTTCTAGGCACCACAGGTGCACATTTACAGCATCTAATGCCACTTCTGTTGCAGATAAGCTATTCTTCACATGGTTTGTAGCTCTCAGAATCACTGTATTGTTATAATTATACAAAATATCTGTCAGAGTTTAACAAGGGGTTGGTTTTGGCGACTACTGGTGCAGATCTTGGAGCGTGGACATCCCGGCATGAATATGGAACCCTCTTGCCCGGATCATGTTTATAAATCACTCAGTTGTCACCACCTTGTCAGGGAGACAAGTCCTGTTTACCCTTGAAAAACCAGCAACTTTCACATTTCCCCGCTGCTGTGCCGCCACTGCAGGCCAATTATCCTGTGTGACTATGCAGCGCCATGCATTGGTGATAATGTGCGCAGAGTCAACACATCCTACAGACTGAGCTCGCCGGCAGGGGTTGGCCTCAGCAAGCCCCAGCCCACACTGCCATGTAGGTCACTACAGCAGGGCTCACCTCTGTTAGCTAAGCTGGAGGAAGGATATTGCTGGATCTGTGTGTGTTTAGAAAACCAGTTATCATCATGCATCCTTTTTAGATAGAGTATGTGATTTTCAAAGAGTACTGTTCAGTATTATTGTGCACAGGACCTGCACTTTCTGGTCAACAATGTGTACGGTGGAGATAACAGTACTTGTTATATTTAAGCTATGTTGTACAACTACTTACTTACTTATTTCTAGTGTATACCATAACGTTTACTCTGCATTTCTTTGATAAAAACATATAATAAAATATACAATTAGTCGTATTATTATTCAGAAATTAAACAACGATATACAAAATGAGCTTTTCCTAAACAAGCTACATTATAAGGTAGTTTAGACATAATCATAATCTGTTCATATCTAAAGATGAATAGATTTTTTAATTTATTGTATTTATTTATTTTAGATTACATTTTTCAAAAGCATTTTCAGTGTGTCGTATGTTATCTAATCTAATGTAGATTTTCATAATATTTACTTCACTGATTACAGCATGCTGTGACTTACATATGGATAGTGCTAAAAGTGTATAGAACTTGAGTTATTTTGTCTTTCTGGTGACTTTTTTGTAAATAAAAGTCTCTGTTTAAAGTGCACTCTAGTGTCAGCAGTTTCTCATCCTCTATCATCTTAACTAAACCTTTAATACTTCCAAGCTCTTTATTCCACTCTATTATATGAATTAGTGCTTGAAGCAGAAATCAAGCTTAGTTTGACTTTTTAAATTGGTACCTTGACCTTTGAAATCCCTCAGTGCCATCAGATTGTCACATTTAAAGGGCTGGCTGGAGTTGAGATGAGGACTTACCAGGCTGGAGCTGCACCTCCAAAGGACTGATGGATGGTGTTGTAGATGTGCTGAGGCGAGAAAGACACTTTGATGAAACATCATCAGTAACTTTTAAATCCTTCTTTAAGTGTGACTGAAAAAGGGAGGGGGAAAATCTTGGATGGATTAGGTTGGTATCTACAAGTTAGCATTGATAATGTACCGCACCATGCTTGCCTATGTTGCCAGCTTCACCAGCGGTCAGCCAGCTATCTCCAAACCCTCACCCCAACACCACGGCCCAGCACTCTCTCTGCGCTCTGCTTGTTAGATAGCAGCTGCTACACTCTTTCCTGGTGAAGCAATGTCTGTTGCTGAACAAACGAGGGAAAAACAAACAAACCCTGGGCTTGATCGAGCCATGTGCAGTGCGCGGCGTGTTGTGCGCACTGCTTCGCTCCGTTAGCTGCCCCGGCAGCTAGCCTTCGCCATGCACCAAATTAGAAAGCCTCGCCATCAGGCAGACAGCTGGCAGCCTTCCCCCGGGAATGCCAATTAAGTTTGTAAATCATTTAGATAACAAAACTGTACAAGAGAAAAAACATCCCATAGAGGCGGACGTCCCCACAACTCCCAGCAGTCCTCACCATGACCTCCACTGCGCCCCCCCCACCACCCCTCCCCATCTGCAGCAGCCTCCGGAAACACCACCTCAGAGCATAGACGGGCCCAAGAGATCAGCAAATATGCTCAGAGAAATACATGAATATCAAATCAAAGCCATTGATTTTGTCATGCTAATGTGTTGTTATAGCAAATTAAGAGATGATGTTTTATTAATAAGTCGGCGCCCGCTCCATTAGATAAAGACCGGCAGCGCAGTCTCCTCCTAAACAGGAACATGATAATTGACAGCTCCATAGCATTGTGGTTCTGATCACTTATTTTGACAGTAGAGCCAGAGGAAGACAGGGAGGTAGTGAACACCTCAAAACTCACCATTGTTGACTTCTTATGCCACACACAGTGTTGTAACAAACTTAGCCATGGAAGACAGCTTCAAACTTTAGCAGCGCGCCTGATCAAGTGTCCAAACTGGTAACCTGAGTTTTTGGCCTTGAGGGGGAAAAAAATCGGCGGGTAGGGATTAGAATAATACCTAAGTAGCTTTCTGAAAATTGAACCCTTGAGTAGGAAAGGAATATGGTGGCCTTAGGCGAGAGTGTGACCCACGCTCCCTTGCCGAATGCTCACACTCAGACTTGTTGTTTGTTCATCCAGGCAGCCCACTGCACAGTTGTTCTAGTGTGACACACCACGATGTGACAGACAGAGTGACAGCGTGAGTAACTAATTGAGACGGGATGGAAAAGAGATCCTCTGAGCCTTAAGTAAATGGAAGTGGGAGAATGCCCTCGTCTCCCAGCACCCCCCAAAACCCACCCCAACCCTCCACACACACTAACACACGCACTATCCCCGCTCAGGGCATCTCTATCAACGTTAATTAGCAGAGCAATGATTAATATGGAAGCTAAATGAAGTTATTTCATGTAATCGGTGTTTCCTTTCCGAGAGAGCGTTCATTATGTCAACAAAACTCTGAATTCCTTTAAGACGACATTGTTACACCAAGAG
Source organism: Terapon puta (assembly GCA_028564955.1). Lineage (NCBI taxonomy): Eukaryota > Metazoa > Chordata > Actinopteri > Centrarchiformes > Terapontidae > Terapon > Terapon puta. The sequence goes on along the minus strand of JAOXYL010000113.1, from coordinate 13,103,357 downwards.
GGGAGAGGTGACAGAGCTGAAAGACTGAAAATGAAGAAACGCAGCTATGAGGAATGTAGACTGCAAATTACCAAGTTCCCCATACAGGCCCAATTTATTCATTCATGAAGGAGATTTTCTTTCATCTCTTTTATTTGAACCAAAATGCCCTTCTTCACACTCTCCTCTCTGACGAACACTGATCCATAAATGTTCACCAGTTAAAGTATTTGAAGTACTCCAGTGCATGTTTGCTATTTTCTGCGGCAGGTCGTTCATCATTCACAAATTCAAACGACACACTTTGACAAACTAGGCACCTTCTTACAAAACTCTTTATTCACACATCAATGCAGTGATTATAAGTTGAATTCAGAGAATATCGAAAGTAGACATCATGCTCGCTGAAATCACAGGGAATTGGAGCCACATGGGAGGCAGTAAAAATACATGTACACACACACACATAGCTCTATTTTGGTCACCACCATCTCCAGAGATAAAGATTTTATTCCTTTGTGGTTAATTGTTCCGTTGTGTTTACCAATTAGTCGGTACATTGTTTTCACTGAAAACAGCTACATGCTGCCAGAAATTATGGAGCTGAGCACAGTGAGAGTGAATCAAACAAGTGAAACTCCAGGCTGTAAAATCAAAACAATGATCTGAAAGTCACTGAAACACCGTAGAGCAGCAAATGGCCGATGGGCTACGTACTGGGAAGACCCCATTTCACATTACACACAGTAATCTGATCCGTTGTTGACAGTATTGGTCACCGCAGCTTTAAGCGCAGAGATAACGTCCATTAGAAATATGAATCACACAACAGCGTTTTTGCAGCTTTGTTTTCTAACACTAAAAAAATGCTCACTATCTGCTTCCTCCAACCAGCAGCCCTTCTGCGCCCTTATAATATCATCTTCCTGACTTGAATCGTGGCAGAGAGCTTTGGTCACTGGAGGCAGCGCAGCACAATGACTCAAAATCTCACTTTCCAATGTTTCAGCTCTCTTGTAAATCAAGAGCAGCAATCAGTAGATTAAACTGCCGCCATTGTCAGCGGCTCCATGCCCGATTTTCTCCCCCTCCCTCTCATCATCGCTGCTATCAGATGACCTCTCTTCTACGGATGGCACAAGAGCAGACACTGACAGCTTCATAATTCTCCGGACAAACAGCTCAGTAAATGATCACTTTGCCCCCACGTTAACTGCCAGTGCGAATGTAAAGCACTCAGACCCAGGAAAGGAGTCAGAATTTAATTTCAGCAGGCTGCGCGCTCCATCTAGATATACTTTTATTAAGAAATGAAAGCTGGTAATTTTAGATACTAGCAGTGTAAATGCACAGACAGCTAATAGAGTTCCATTTTAGAGAGGCCTTTTCCTTTTTGGGGCTTTTAGAATCTAATCTCGGCCTATTGTTAGGATGGTCAGGGTTTCTAATCGCCCTTAACCTTGCATCAGTGCCATAACCCCCTTCTTTTTCCTTGCCTTCCGACAATTTAAACAACATTTTAACATAATAACGGCACTTTTAGCATCCTAGTGACTGCACCTTCTGCCAGAATCACCACAACTAATGGGATCTAATCTATATAATAAGGGACATTAATATATATGCAAATCAGCCGAGGCTACATCTCTCAGGGGGGAGATAGACCGAGTTGGCATACACTTGTATCATTTCTGTCACATGTGTCACTTAGTTGTTAATTACTGTTAACATTCCTAAAATGCAAATATGTAGTTCTGCAAACACCGCAGCACATGTTTCCTTAAGTAATAATGTTCTGGGTAGAAAAAGACCCCTTCCCCCCTTGAAGGTCCAGCAGTGTGGGGGGAATTTGAGGCACTGGGGGTTGAGGGCTGCAGGTCGGCTGTTCAAAGCCACTCTGTGCATTGTTGGGTAGTAGGGGATTAGGTCTCTCCAGGCTGCAGAATTTGCTTTCTAATTAAAAGGGATAAGATGTAGAAAAATAGTGAGGGGCATTACTACTGTAGAAAAGAAGGGGGTGGGGGGGTTGGAGAGGAGAAATGCTGAAAAGAGGGGATAGAAGTTTGTAGTGTCACCACTGGTGTTTGATCACAAGACTAAGCAAGAGTTACCAACCTCTTGTTCTGACTCTCACTGCCCATTTTTTCCCCCTCTGCACTCCATCTTCAGCCTCCATCTCATTAACTCGCCTCACATTGTCACACACACTTTGAAGCTCGAAACAAAGACTATTTTTCCTTTTCACTGACTTCTGTTATGTGACGGCAGTAAACATGCATTCATATTAGAAGACAGGCTGCAGAAAGTACAGTGGTCCCCAGGTCTCTGTTCCAGTGGCTTTGTTCAAAACATTTAAAACCTTATGTGGTAAAATGAAACAGCACTCACTACATTATCCTGTTAGTTTCCATAATAAATACTCAGTTAATTGACTATAGAGGTTCATTTGTCGTGTGCATTATTTATAAAGATAAGGTGTAGAAGCAGCAAAATGCATTTACTAGTTATATTCAAGCACAACTTTGAAGTACTTTGTTGTAGTTTGTTTGACTATTTAAACACTATGCTAAAAGTAGTTCTTACACTTTGGTGAAAACCACTGCTATTTTTCTGGTTAGAGAGTTTAATGAGAAGCTCGATATTGCCCTCATGTGTGTCCCTTAAATTTTAGCCTACAACATACAGCCAGTTTACTTAGATTAACATGAAGACTTAAACAGTCAAAAAGGTAACCAGACTCCATCTAAAGGTAACTAAATCTGTCAGCCAGCACCAAGAGATCTCACCACTTAACACATTGTTTTTTTAAATCTGAGGAAAATTTAAATGTATGCTAAAGAAACCAAGAAATAGTGTGGCACATAACCTCCCATAAAAATGGAACTTTGTTTTTACACTTCAGCCAGCTGTAGCTTCATATTTACCTCATTAACGTGAGGGTGAATATTAATCCTCTCATCTGAATTCATACCGCTTTATTTTTTCTAATGTAACTGAAATTTATGGGTTGATACTGGTCCTTTTGATTTTATTAGTACGTTTTGCTTCACTATATCTGTCCACCTATAGTAAGTTTTCAAACCACTGTTTTATATATCATACGTGTGCTCATCTTAAAACACTGTCAATAAATAAAGTTTGCACCACCTCAAACACAACAGTAAAATACCACTAACATTATTAAATATGATCTTTTTGGATGTGTAAGGAGTACTTTTATTTCAATACTCGAAGTATATTTTCTCATAACACTCTAATAATAAATACAAAACAAACATTTTGAATGTAGGACTTTAATTTGAGACCTGACTGCATCTTAACACCTCTGCCAAAAATAAGACAAGATCAGTAACAAGGAGCATTGAGTTGAAGTGTTGAGGATCTCCAGAATATTGAAACTCTCCATCTGAGCCACTTCACTGTATAATACTGAACCCAGGGGGCTGGTCTGTGACCCAGCATGTGTTTTTATTTAACCCTTCACTCCAGCGTCCATCCCTCTTTCAGTCGGCATGCTGCTGTTTTGTTACCTTGTCCTCCAGCAGGGGTCCAGCTCTCCCCAGGCACCTTACAAACGAAGTCCGGGTTTTAAAGCACACAGAGGCTTGCTTATTTTCTCCTGAGCCCTGGGAGGTTAACGACATGCCAGTGGAGAACAAGACCTCCGCCTCACTCCCCTCCTCTCTTGGCCAACCCCCTTACCAGCACACATGCACCGGGGGTTTTGTGGTTGTTCTGCACCAGCACAAACCCCTCTAAAACCTCCAAGCCCTGGAAACTCCATCTCAAACAGGGCTCATTTCTTGGTAGTGTCTGGCCGCAGAGCCCCCTCCCCGCACGCCACCGCCTGTACCTCCTCTATTTTTACCAAGCTCTGTGAAGCTCTCACCTTTTAGTCCCAGGCAATCCGATCCTATTTGGAGTGTGTGACGAGGCCCATTCTCCATCACCTCACTGATCAAGAGCCCCCCTGTAAAGCGGGCCCAGGGATGAGCAGGTACAGATTTGGGGAGAAGAGGGAGTGGGGCATGTAGTGAAAGAATCTGCAGCGAGCCAAGGAGAAGATTAAACGGCAGCTAACCGTCAGTGCTGCTCTACGCCTCCCTCTCTCTTCCTTCAACACTCCCTTCTACTTCACTGGTGTCCTGAGGGGGAGTACCAGGGTGGAGGGGAGGGCAAGGGTAGGCCAGTGGCACAGTGGTGGCTGAGCCATCTTGTCATCATAGCAGGACAAGCACATTCAACCGTGTCCTCTGTACCCTCCCATCTTATTCCAGACACTGTATTGCCCTCCACTGAAATCCATCAAAACCCCTCTCTCGGCCCCTGCTACCCCCCAACCCCCACCCTCTTGTTGGAAGAGTGCTCTCCACTGGTGTCTTTTCTTTTTTAAAGGGCAGAGATGAGTCCTGGGCTCTGCTGTCTTTCCAGGCGTCCAAATTAATTTGCGTCTGGGCAGCAACATAAGCAGCACGGGGCTATTTGATGAGAGTGTAGGGCAATGACATGCACTGGCAGTCACGCCTTGATCTCTTGCTTTCTTTCCTTGTCACTTTCCACCTCACCTTAATGCCAGACTCATGGCAGCCTCATCCACATGGGTGGCACACGCACACACACACACACACACACACACACACACACACACACACACACCAAACCTTGTGTTTCTGAGCGGAGGAATAACAGGAGTGACTGAGAATACGCTTCAAGTCTCTGCTCAAGTGTTTTTTGTTTTTTTGTTTTTTTGCTGTTTTTTCTTGCACAAGTATCAAATATCCTTCTTCATGCAATCTTAAATTACCAAACCACTAAAACCACCAGTACCCCACCACCACCACCAACCCACCCCCAAAAAAGCACAAAAACACAGCAGTCAAAAACTGCATTGTCCACACAGAGAATAAAATGAGGATGTGCCGCGTTGAGCAATTTCTGAAAATCCCTCTGCTAATTTTCTGATCAATACCTCAAGAACAGATCAGTTTCATAATAATAAACACACTAAGGACATCTACAAAACAGCATTCCTTTAGTTTGATAAATGGATGTCAAAGTGAACTTAATGCAATTTGACATGCATTTGAAGTTGTGATCCAAAAAGAGGACCACAGTTAATGCCTAATTAGCGTCCCTAAATAATAAAGCAACTTAGACTAATAATTATTGCATGTACCCATTCTACCAGTTGCACTGACAATTAACCTTTCTCAACTGGTGATTCGCAATTTGAGTAAATCCTGTTATCAGCAAATATAACACATGGTATACACACACATACGCATTTCAAACACCACTCAAGGAAATCTATGCAGTGTTTACGGTCGGAAAGCAGAACAACAAAACAAACAGCAGATATCCACTTTCAGTAAACACCACCCATCCACTTATACAGTATCTTCCCAGTGGCTTAGAGTGGGTGGGGAATCAACTTTAGGTGGCTGCTGTGGATGTCATTGAACTACTTGTGTTTACGCAGGCTTAATGTTGCCATGACAAGGTCTCTTTAAACACACAACGAATGTTTCAGAGTGTCTCAGGTCAATTCCGCCTGACAGTCTGGTTTTATAAATGTCTGCCGTCGCTGTCAAGAAATTGACAATTAAAATTTCACAGGCTAAAGAGAGGTGCAAGAATTTAAGTAACACTGGGCAGTGGTGGTGAACCTTGTGGGGAAGAAAAGTGCGGTCGTCCCTGCAGCTGCTGACCACTGTTCAAATAACAAATGCAGTCCAAGTCTCTGATATTAGATCACTGGAGCCAAAAACACGATTAGCCAGAGACAAAATAAAGGTGAAAAGATTCAGGATTGAGCATTCTCCCAAAATGTCTCTCCCTCATCCCAATTTGGCAGCACTTGGCTTGTTGCCCACTCACATTGTGTGGACGGCCCTGCCACTGTTGCCATGGGGATGTGTGGACCTGCGCAGGCCCTGAAGGCAGAATGGTCTGGTGGTGAGGTGGGGGTTATCATCAGCAGCAGACTCTGCTGGGCCCCCATCCAGATGCCCGGGTGCAGGAGGAGCTGTGAGGCAGCAGAGGTAAAACCCCTCCCACCCCCCCTCTCTCCACAGGGCCTCTCTCCCGGTGGATGCTGCCGCTGTTTCGAACCCAGCAGAGGCTCCGAGATGGGACTCAGTAGCGTAGGGCTCCGGCCGCCTGTCCACTGGGGGTCGGCTGCCTGACTCCCATAAGCCTGGGCCAGACGGGGTGGGCTGGGGTGGGAAGGGGCCAGGCGAGCTGGACTGTGGCCCAGTGCGGTGACTGCCTGTCTGCCCAGGCGCTGGGCCACGCTGCCACTCCTCCCTGGGCTCGTGCCCCTGCACTTGGATTTCAAAGGGATGTGACAGGGGGACTGGCTCTCCCTCTCCATTGCAGGATCACTGCCCCACCAACTTCTCCAAAGCCCCCCCACCTCCACCTCAAACAGCTTTCAGCCCCCACTCTCTCCCAGCCCCCAAATGCCCCTCCAACAGCTTTTCTGTTTCAGCCATGAACCCAGGCTCCCTCTCACACTGTGCCATTCCCACCACTGCTGCCTCACATTTGGGAGGAGAAGGGGGAGGTTGTGCTGCTACACTGCACCCATCTGCCCCATGTCTTTCCATGCTGTGGACCATGATGCTGCAGCATGGCTCTCTGGGCGCCGTAAAGACTTTGGCAAGTGAGTTGGGCCTTCAAGCACCCCTCCCTTTGTACTCTCCCTGTCCGCCACATGCACACACTGGTGCACGCCATCTGATTTAAAATGTAGTTACATAAAAACTAGTGCATGTGATCACGCTCATGTATCGCAGAGACAGATGGTAGTTAGCACAGATAGATGAGTTACACTGAAACTGATAAACAACTATTTAAAACAAGCCAACTTCACTTTAAGCTACCTCAGTTATGCCAGCCGGACACCAAGTCATCTGAGGAAGATCTGAGTCAGATGCGGTGCCACTGTGTCTGTGTGGCAACCGGCTCATTCAGCAACTGGCCCATCATCAGTAAGCATCCTACAAAACCGAAATGACACTGACAGGCTGCGTTTCAATTGGCTGAGATCTCCTTTTCTCTCTCTCTCTCTCTGCCTCTCTCTCTATCTATCTAGGTTTCTCTCTTCATCGCTCCCCGCATGGCATTTCTCTGGCAGGTCCTCCAGTGAAATTCCTCCCCTCCTGGTCTCGGCATTCCCGCAGCCAGCCTCCCTGCCTGGGCAGAGCGGAGTGGCTGGGGCTTTGGGTGGGATGGCGCTCCCCCCGAGCTGGTCCCAAGCTACCGCTACAGCTCCAGCCCACAGCGCATTCCTCCAGCTGCTGACCAGTCCCCCCAGCAACCAGGAGAGAGGTGAAGAGAGGAGGGACGGTGGCTTAGCGGTGGTTTGTTTTATATTATCTGCCAGGCTGCTATATAAGCATTACACTGGTCAAAGAAATACCTCACAGGAAAAAGCCCTTACTTATCCACAAGTTCCCCAAAGTACTGTGAATAGCACCCAGATCATTTCGAATGATCAGGTTCTTTGTGTTTTCTCTACAGACTTCAATGAAAAGCCGACTCAGTGGTTCACCGATGCCCGACAAGGTACAAATGGAAATCTGATGTCTCCCAGCGTGTGAACTCTCCTTCACATCTCAGTCCTTCACAGAGATGTGACGGGGTGCATATCACAGTCTGTCGGCCCAAGGTTGCTCCTGGACAGCTCAAGCAGCAGCAGGACGGGAGCCGGACCGTCCCCTCCTCCGATCCCCTCCCACTTCACCCCCAAGCTGAGCCAGGCGCTGTGTTTACTCTCCTAATTACAGGGGAGGGGCCGGCTGACAGGCGAGCCATCACAGATTCCCCACAGGCCTGGGGCTGGGAACGCTACAAACACCCGCCGCTGTCTCCCAAATGTGACGGCGATGTCCAACTGTCACGGGGGAGCCTTCACTGGCAAAACCCAAGGGCCCAAAGAGAGATATTAAAGACATGAGAGGAATTGGCAGAGTTGGCACTAACAGGGGGTACGCTTGAGAAGTCGAAGTGGGGAGCTGGGGGCACCGCCAAAGTGTCATTCAAAGCAAAGTGGGGTTTGGACAGGGCACAAACACTGATTTACACACACACACACACACACACACACACAGTCAGACAGTACAGTCACACACACCATTGCTCTCGCTCTTATCGAACCAAGGCGGGAGAGTTGCATTTACCAGACAAGACATCCAAGCAGTGGAGCCACCAAACCATGTGATGCACCATGTTCGTAAAGAAAGTTAATCCACTGGATAACATTATTCACTCCTTCTGGACTATCGAACACAGCATGCTGCATTGTCACTTATCTTTGTATCTTATCTTAGCTATTTCAGTAAAGCACCTGGCAAAAGATTGTTGATATTGCAAACTAACAGCCCCCATTATGAAAGCAAAAGG
>JAOXYL010000113.1:13068613-13080389 GCA_028564955.1 Terapon puta | reverse complement strand
CTCCTTTCAGTGTCAACAGCTCCTCCAGCCAGACTGCTGCAGGGACAGACAGACAGGCAGACAGACAGGCAGACAGACAGGCAGACAGACAGACAGACAGACAGGCAGACAGAGAGGGTCACTTTCAAACGTCAACTGTAGGAAAAAAAAGATTCAAGGAGACTGGACAAGTGGCTGAAACCGGCAGAAGAAAAGTTTGAGGATGTGCCTCATCTGGACTCCACCAAAACACTTTTAATCTGGATTAGGAAAAAAAAACAGGCAAAAAAACAGAAGTCATTATTAGAGGGAAAGTCATTAGGAAAAAAAAAAGAAGTGCAGTTAGTAAAGAAACAAAACTGCACAAGCTGTTGGCAGAGGTCGTTTCAAAATAAAAGTCCAGGCCTCCGCTGTGTGTGTGACAGCGGCCGATGCGCACCGATACATCCGATAACAGCCTCCGTCCTGTTATTGTAACCTCGGAGCCTCGTGTCTTCAAAGTGCACAAGTCATGGGGAGGATTAGACGTCCGGCCACCGCGGCACTTCGCACATACAATGAGTTTTAATCAAGAGGGAGGCAGCGCTGAGGAGCATATGGGGCCAACAGACGCGGCTTTAATCCCTCCTGTTTTTTCTTTCTTTTCTTTTTTTTTTTTTTTGGTCTAACAGCGCCCCTCGGCCCCTGGTCTGCTAAACTGTCCGGTCGGTCTCAAAACTCCCGTCATCCTCCTCAGACAGCGGCCCGATCAAGATCCGGTGATGAGGGGGAGGGAGGGGTTGGGGGGGTCCATTTATTATGAGTACGTGGTCTGATCGCCAGTTATGAAAATGATGTGAGAGCAAGTGTGATTTGACAAAAAGAAATCCACCCGCCTGTCGCAGTCAGGCTGTGGTGATTATGACAGGATTTCTCTGCAATAATAATAAAAAAAAAGTCTGCAGGTGTTTCCCCACTAAACCAAAACCTCCAAAAAAATACAATCCACTTCTGCTGCTGAACTTCTGGGGATTTTCAATAAGGCTAAATATTGGCGATGAAAAGGCAAACCGGTTTTTAGTGAGAAAAAGGGAAAAGCAGACGGATAGTGATTATATATATTTTAAAAAAAACTGCCCAGGAATGTGGGACAGTTTGTTAAAATGAGAACATACAAATATATTTATGGCTCGAAATGAAAAATCACCACATGCTTTTTGGATCTCACCACTTGTTTGATAGACTGCATGGTAGGCTGCTTGATATATACAGTGTGTGCATGTGTATTGTAATGGAAATAAAAATAAAAGCAACAGCATAATGATGTGGAAAAAATGTGCCAACAACTAATAAAAAATAAAAAAATAAAAAAAACACACACACACACGCAAAAAAATAAATAATATTTTAAGCTAATCCAGCAGTATCCCCTTGAAAGTGTTTATCCAGGCTTAGTCGACATTTTCTGAAATTATTTAAGTTTGTGACATCATCAATGAATTTGATAATCTTGTCAAAGATTAAATTAAAAGGGTTTTGTGTAGCCTACATAATAACAGATTTAGATGTTTTAAAAAATGAAGTCTAAAGAGATTTGAAGTAAGCGCAGTAAAAAGCATGTTATTCTAATTTCTCAGACTGCTCACACAAATCCATGGATTTACAGAGATCCCAAACTGATAATGATACCAGCAGCCTGACTAGCTGGAGGTCTGATGAAGCAAAGGGCCACACATTCTTTCTGCACCAGCCAGCATCCCACAAACCTGTAAGACTACCCCAGAAAATACTCCAAATAATTCAGCTTCCCTCACGACCTGCAGTGATTTAGCACACGTGCACATGGAAGCACAGTCTTGCACTTCTCTTTATTTCTCTCCTTTGCTCACATAAGTGCTCTTCATTTTTCCCCTTCTTTTTAACAGTCTCGCCAAATATGCCTAAACATTTGGCTTATGATGTTCATAAGCCCCACAGGACACAGAGGGCTTATCAGTTCATTAGCCACTTGATGGCCTATTTCAAGTTATAGTAGGTGGGAGGAGGGCGATGGATGAGGATACAACCATCCATTACTGAAGCATATTTTGTTAAGCTATTCAGGGGCACAGGAAAAAAAAACCCTCAAACCCATAAGAAGATTACCAGATCTCAGCATATGTTAAAAAACACATTATTACTATGCTTATGGGTCGAGTTAATACCTAGTTAGTTAAAGCTCACCTCGTTAGTACTAAAGAGGATGTCCATTTAAAAGGACATTTTTGCTGGAGAATTTTATTTTTCATAGTTCAGGACAATAAAACATTTGCAACTCTTAAAAACATAACAGATATCATCAATTTACCTCTGATGACTACTTTGTTCTTGGGGACAGCAGCAGCATATTAAAAGGCTGTACTTTAAGCTTGCAGGTTTTTCCAAACTCCTTGGATTAAATATTCCTCGACCATTAATAAAAATCTCCTTATGAGACAAATGGAAATATTTTCATGGTGGATTAAGCATCATCCTTATGGTGATGTCCCACACACAGCGGGATGGTAAAGAGTAAAGTGCTGAAATATTACCAGCGTAATCGCCCCTAACTGATGACTAATGGTCATTAATAATGCCGAAGTCCTGGAGGTCAAACACACAATTTAGCCACTCAATGTAAAAGTCGCATTAAGCTTCAGAGCAAAGGACAGTTGTCATTGTTGTCATGTTGGTTTCTGTCATACAGTTTATGCCACAGTTTGAGACAACATTTCTGCTGCCCCATCACAACTACGTCATTTCTGCAGTGGTGATTTGCAGAGAAAGAAACTATTCCTGCTGCTGAAGAAACATTTTAACACTCAAAATATGAAGGCTGACAAGGAAATCCCCAACAAAAGGTCCACATTTCTCTGCCTTCCTCGGCGGATGGACTTACACAGTTGTCATAAAGATGTCAGTCGTTCCTGCTATTCACCACGAAATTCAGAAAAAGGAGGGCTACAAGATGTAGCTGAAAGCCCTGGGAAAAGTAAGTTGGACTTTATTTCAGGATTTTTTTGGGGGGTGGGGTTGTTTTGGGGGGTTCTAAGCTGTCATTTCCAAGGTCAAGAGTGAACCTTGAAGCTCCAGATATTCCTGCACGGTTTAAAATGCACAACATCAGGGCGTGTGGTCTGAGCCAAAGAACTGATGGACATAACCCACACTAATCCCACTTGAAATCCCACTGAGTCCAAGCAAAGTGAGGATTTCGGGGCATCAAATGTGAGGTAGAAACAATGCAGAATATAACAAACTTCAGTAGTGGTATTTAACGACATTTACATAGCAAGCTTTTGATATTCTCCTCCAGCTTAATACTTACTTTCAACTGAAATTGGGGGGAAATAGCAGGAACAACTGACATTTGACACTGCACGTAAGCCGTGATCAAACTCCATAGTTAATGGCCTCAAACACACCTTTTGATCACAAATAGCTTACAAATTTAATGACTTCATGGTGAACGGAGCCAATTTCTCTCCATTCTGCCAGTATTCTCACCACAGGCTACATGGTATATCAAAAACAGCCGCAGTGTATCTCAAAAGAGAAAAAGTAGTGCAACAATATCATTTACTAATTTCACATTAATCCCTGGCCGCACAGATTCAGCAACGTCACTGAATTAATTCATAAAAGGCTAACTCTCTTTGTGAGTAATTCGCCATCACCAGCAACATAATGCAACAATAATGGCGATTTCTTTTTCTTTAAGGTGCGTTTAGGCCACGCAGGCACACATGGTTGCCCCATTTCTGCTGAGCCACATAGTTCCCTGTGAGAGACCCACTTCTCTCCTCCTCACCGGGCCGCCGAGCCCACGAGACTCCTCATTATAACGATTAACGCAGGTGCACGATGAGGCCTCGCTGATAATTTACACCTTTCTAACAAACACTCTATCTCGTAATCTCCCGCAAACACTGTTCTCTTGCGAGGCCTATAGGAGGAACCAAAAATTAATTAGCTGCATCCAACAGATTAGAGCTTGGAGAGCACCCCCCCACCCCCCACCCCCCCTCCATGCCCTTCTCCCAGCCCCCCAGATGGACAGCAGTTAGTTAAACCACAGCGCCGCGAGGAAAGACAAATCAGCCCAGAGGCAGATTTCTTTTCTTTGCTTATTTCAATATTTCATTGAGTGTTATACATCAATGAACTGTTTCAGGGTGTCATCGCGCGGAGGCTAAGCCTTTGGGATTCATGGCCCGCAAGTGTAGGGCCTCGTCCAACGTGCCTCGAATACATGAAAGCGGGCGTCTCTATCACACAAGTTCAAAACACACTTCAACTTCCAGAAACAGCACTTTCTATTTCCTTTTCTCTTGCCAGTATTTACTATCTATTGAAGGCTGTATATTAGAAGTTTTTGGGAGGTATTGTGCAGCTGCATTAGCGCCTTTATATCGGTGGTGCATTCAATAGAGGGACAGTAACAATCAACAACTCTAATCTTGTACATCAAGTTAATTTAGCAGGCATAACAATGTCTTTGAATTCAGTTAATTTGGTCTCATTTCCAGTGTGAACACACAATCTAAATCTATACAATCTACAAAACCTAGTTAGGATACGTGTGTAGGATGGACAAGGGACAGCTTCAGAGTTTCTTTTTTTTAAAAAAAAAAAAAAAACAGTGGATGCTGCTCCTGTGTTTACATCTTGGCCCAGTGATGCCATCTTCAGCATGGGACTTTTCAGCAGCAGGCATTTGGTTCATCGAGGCAGGAAATGCACTGGTGCAATTGAAAACATCAAAAATAGGTCTGTTATGACAAGTCAACAAACAAATATTCAGAAAGTCGCCTCACAAAAATTGAGGTGTACCGTCTGGCACAATCTTCATCCAGACACGACATACAGGTAACAATCTCCCATCCTGATGAACACTTGTCTTAGTGGTTGTGGTTTCATGAAAGGAGAGGAGGCCTAATAATGAACATCCGGGCCTGGGAGCCAATAGGGCCCAAAGGCAGGGACTAGAAGTGATTCTCACGATGCAGGCCACACATTTAATATGGCTTAAGGGTTAAGAGTCTCCTCTAAGTGAAATCTTCTGGGGACAGTCAAATCTCTGTCTTTCCATCTCATACAGCTAATTTGACTGTTTCAAAATCCCTCCATCCCAACCAATTTTACCTCTCTTAATCCCCCTCCTTTCCCCCCTCCACCTGTTAGTCTGGGTCTGCATGCGTGGCTCCCTCTCTCCTGAGAGCATATGGGGCAGTGGCTGACCCAGGGAGTCGTTGAGTGTGGGGACAGATGCAGCCTCTTTTCCCCCTCCCCCCCTCTGCCCTTTCCCTCCCCCTTCTTCATCCCCCCCCTTTCTGTCCACCCGCCACGACCAGCCCTTCCCTCCTATCCACCTGTTTAGGTCGCAGACCAGGGGGATGAGTGGCTGTGCGCGTGCCACACCAGCGGCTTGGCCACTGCATTATTATCCCACCCAAGACAAAAGGGTATTTAGGGAGGCCGGCTGCCTGCCCAAGAGGGACACAATGCCATGAGGCTGGCAGGCCCGTGGACTCGGGGCCGTCGATCACGTGCCCGCTTTATGTGAATGAGCGTCAGGGGGCATCTGGTGTGGGTGTGTGTGTGTGTGTGTGTGTGTGTGTGTGTGTGTGCGTGTGTCTAACCTGAGGTATTATGCCAGACAAGGGGGCATGAAACAAAGAATATGACGTGTGTGTGAGAAAGCGGCGGGGGCGGAGGGGGGGTCTACATTTGAATACATTGTGCTTTAACTAATAACGGGTCAACTTCTGCTGCTAATGACACTGACAGTGGGGCGCTTACAAATTTCAGTTTAAAGATGTGCACTTCTAAATGATGAATTGAACACAACCCTGTAGGATAAATATCTTGGCTGGGCCTTATGGTGAGTTTATGGTGAGCAAAGGTGCAACAGTTGAATTGTGCTGGAGTTTAAACAACACTTAGGAACTTTCACAGTAAAACGTAACTACATGCACTATTGTATAAATCACATGTTTGTACACTTTGACTCCAATTAGTCTCATTTTGACACTTGCTTTTGTCCCTGCTCACTCATATCACTTCACAGATCAATTAAATTGATTTGTTCAAACAAGCAATGATCAGCTGCTCCCCGTGTGGAGTTTATGAACTCAAGTGGAGAGTGACATTTTAATCATTCCCATTTGACCTCTTTGGGTTTCTAATATTTCTTATAAAAGTATTTAATGTGAGATCTCTTTAATGTGGCATTCTTGTTATTTTGTCCATTCCGCGTATGCCCCGTAAAGCTCATTTATCTGTGTGTGTGTGTGTGTGTGTGTGTGTCTGTTTTTTTTTTTTTTTTTGTTTAGTCTAGACAATGTTACATCATTCTGGCAGGGGTGTTTGTATGTTATTGTGTCTATTGTGGCTTACTACATCGTGTCATGCTCTCTCGTCAGGCACGGTTACACATGGCTTGTGGCGCCCTGACCTACAACTCCCCCTCTTGTTTGTCAGCGGTTGTTTGGCCTACTTTCATAAAGACAAACACAGCCATTTGTTTTGTTTTGCATTTCCATGAAAATGGAATAAACAAATGGCAGGGAGGGGGACAGTTGGAGCAGTTTTTTTTAATATGGGGTGGGGGTGGGTGAATACATAACTGGGCAGAGAAACACTCCTGATAAATAATCATTTGATGGTTGATTAAAAAAACATGTAAGGTAAAAATAACAAGTCATCACACTGTTTGCTGAAGTAAAAAAGAGTAATACTAAATAATATTAACATTAAGCTACATTTAAATGAACCACAATGTTTTTGACAATCAACAAGGAAAAACCTCAACGTGCTAACTTTATTTTTCATCTCAGGGGGTCCTCCCTGACACCAACTGAACCACAGGCCATGAGGCCAGCAG
Organism: Terapon puta; assembly: GCA_028564955.1. NCBI lineage: Eukaryota > Metazoa > Chordata > Actinopteri > Centrarchiformes > Terapontidae > Terapon > Terapon puta. Next base: position 13,073,527 of record JAOXYL010000113.1, on the reverse strand, counting down.
ACCACCGAGCTGAATCAGCCCCTCCCTCCCCTCTTCTGTCACTCTGCGGACAGTAAGGATGCTACAGTTCATTAATGAGTATGCTCCATAGCTCTTAAAGAGTCCTTAATTAGTGGCACACTGACACTGGCCAGCCATGCACCAGGAGGGGCATGCTGGGAAGATGGGGAGTCACACTGGGGGAGGGGAGTGAAATAAGCACACTGCTGGCTTCACTGATACAAAAATATGCCTTATAAATAAATTTTTAAAAAATCAAAGAGGACATCTAACCTATTTTGAATTATCTGTCTACCAATTGGATTCAGAAAGAAAATCAATGTTTTTTTGACACCAGGGACTTGATCAAACAAAATTGATTAGGTCTTTGAAAAGGGTGTGACATGGATAGCACTCCAAGGCTAGGCAATGGACTGTAGCAAACACATGTGATTGAAAAGCTTTAAATGGGTGTCAAACAAGCGGGGACATAATGTTTGACTTAAATTATCAGCAGTCCCACAGGAGGCTTCTGGGACCGCTCCCCAGAGCCGGGAGTGTGTGTGGAATACAAACAGGGGATTCACCAGTGACCAGCAGGTCAGCACTGGAAGAGGGACAGGGTGCCGGTCGCTCCTGTGGGACTTGGCCACATTCCTACAGCAGCTTTTTTAATTTGCTGGACATGACCCCTCCACCCCACCCCACCTAGCAGGCGCAAACGGGACAGGCAACACTTCTAACATGCAGCCACAGTGGCTTTGAGCGTGTGTGTTTGTGGGGCAGGGTGGCGGGGAGGGGGGTTATTGGGGGGGTTGGGGAGGGTGGTATGGGCTGTTGTAGGGTCCCAGATGGGCTAATGGGAAGTTTAGCATCAGGATTACAATGCAACAGTGTGGCTTCGGATTGAGTAGTTATTACCCCAAGCGCTCATTGGCTACCCCCTTCTGCTGCTCACCAACACCACCAAGAGGCCAATAAGACATGGTGAGAGATGTGCAAATAAATAAGATATCAAATATAGATTGGCCTAAATAACCACAAAAAATATCACCTAGGGATATGAGGCCAACTTTAAACCCAAAACTATTGAATGGCAAAAACAATGTGTAGAAATTGTTGTATAAGCAAAAGTTTTAACTATCATTAGTGGTCGCTGAGTCTAAGTGATAAAACAATGTTACCCACTCAAGGCCAGAGCTGGTTATGTTTTTAAAGTTAGGGCTCAAGTTACAATAATGTTCGGACCCTCAAGTGTGTTTAGGCCAAAATACAGTCTTTATATTTTCCAGCTCTCTTGACTTCATCCTCCCCCTCCACCAGGAACACTCCATCAGGGTGTCCAACTAATCTGTTTGTCAAAACGTGCCTTGCCTCTGCACCCTGCACCTCCCACCTTCCCTCCCTCCCCTTCCCCAGCTGCTGGCCATCACAGGTCCAGCTCCAGCACCGCCAGCCAGCACAGGGAGATTGAAATGTTAAGGGCAGGGACGACAGCTCCACTAATTAAATTCCCCAGGTTAATCCCTGCCGATCCCCTCATCGCACTCTCCCACCAGGCCCTGCAAGGAGACGGGGGAGAGAGACCGGGGAGGAGGATGGGGGGGACAACAACAAACAAACACGCGATACTTACAACAGGCACGAAAAATTCAAAATAAAACAAAAAAGAAAAAATTAGGTGAAAATGAAAAGCCTGAAATGTTGTAAAGGGGGGAGGTGGTTTATACAAGCAACTGTGTGGACAAACATAAATGTGTGAAGCAGGACGCACTAACATCACCAACACAAAAGCAGCCCAGGCAAAAAAACGTCACGGTGCATCATGATGATAATTCATTTTCATTAAAAAAAAAAAAAAAAAGGAAAGTAAAATTTCTACTGATTAAGGCATTTTCTAACGTATACAGACTTATTAAAGCTGACCAACAACTCCCATGTTGAGAGCCTCTGCCCTCACATTCCCAGGACTAGCCTCAGACCTCTCATCATCTCAGCATGTACAGTGGCCTTATGTCTGACCTTGTGCCACTGTATCACAGAGGACAGCTGACATGCTGACCGACAACTAGCAAAATATGTGACCTTGGCATCGTTGGAAGAGGCGATACATTCCACCTCCTTGTCATATCCCAAGTGCGGGGAGCACAAACTACTTTCAAACTGGTCAGAGAATATAACCTTTTTTTTTTCCTCTTTCTTTTATTCTGAAAGAGACCATGAATTGGCCATAAAATCATCTTCCAAAGTAAGGCAAATGACCTTGAAGAAGTTAGGAAAGCTTAATTAGGAGGTCTTTGATGCTTGCAGCACTTCTGGGGCATATCAGTGAACTTAGTGAGCAGACTAATTTTATCTACCTTTGTACAGAAAAAAATATGATATGTCAGTATTTTTGCTCCCTCGCAGTGAATGCATGTAGTGGGCACAGAGAAATAGACCTAAAAAGAAAGGAATAGAGCAGGTGCTTTTGTACACAGTGGGTGTGGTGATGGGGAAGACGTGGGTGTATTACACAGTGTGGGCGTGCTGCGTCACAGACACCACGCGCCTGCGTTGTGGCTTCGCTCAGAGGTGTAATGCCTGATTAGGGGATTACAGGAAAGTGCTTCTTTGCAGTTCTGTGAGAAACAATTATTAACATGTTGGTGTCTCTAATCCTGGATAAACACAGCTTTTCAAGAACAACAGCAAGTCTTTCTTCCCCCCTTTTTTTTAAAAAAAATCCGTGTTTAAACCCCGTAGTCACTTGAACTCCAAAGCCTAACTAATACCAGCGAAGGAGACAGGCCAGTCGCGTGGAACACTGTCATTACAGAGGTTGTGCTCTTGGTGGAAGACATAGCTGGCCAGCAGGCCTTCACATCAGAGGGGAAATCCAAATTTAGCTTGGGGAGAGAAAAGCATTGTGCTGAGCATTGCTTGTTGAAAGGGCATTAGACTGAAACATGTTCACAGGCTGTAATCTTTTATTTGTTTGTACACTTTACTCATGTAATCTGCTTTCTACTAACACTGAGACGATTTCCTAAGTCATGCTGGGGGACCCATGGATAAGAGATCCAGGTGGGGTATCACAAAGACTCACAGCAGGTTGATGCTGCATACCACTCAAAATGTACATAAGAATATGAACACGTTTTTTGTCTGCTCCCAAGAGTGTGGAACTCTGAGTATGTACATTGGTTAGTTTAAACCACTTTTTAGGTATGATAAGCAGCATAGCTTCTATGGAATCACTGCTTTTATACATGTTCTTTAGTTTTCACAACAATCATAACCAGTAGTTGGCTAATCTGTTACAGTAAATGGCAAAAGGTTACCATATCGACTATAAGACCTTCATGCAACCATAAAATCAGAGTTTATGCCCCTGTAATAGCAAATGAATGAGGTGGAACAAGATGGATGTCTTGCAGAGATCATAAATGAATGGATAAATAAACTAAGAAATGAATGAACTCATCTAGTGAATCATGAGTTCAACTGGAGACAATTTAGTCAATTTAGTGCCAGCTGTGTGTGATAAAAGTCAAGCGGGAAGCAATCAACACATTGCCGATTCCTGAGCCACCAATCTACCCACACACCTGCACACACACACACACATACACACACAAGCACTTTATCATTTCAGTGTTGCCTGTGGCTCTGAAATACAGCACATCAAAACAACCTGTAAGTTTCATTTCCGATACCCTTGAACCTGCTGACTGGCCAAACTGTCCACTAGCTGACACTTTGAAGAGTACCTCATCTCAGGCGTCTCTCCTGCCGCCACACTGAGTGGTCCTGTGAGGAGATGAATGATGACACGTTCCCTCTCATGGCTGCTATGAACAAACATGTCATAATCTGAATACCCAGTTCAAATTAAGCTAAAAAAGAGGAATACTAAACTTTAAACAAGGTTGGGTGAGATATGCTTTAAACACAACAATCAATCTTTCAAATGTGTGATGCTGGATGCATTGCACGGAGAATTAATTGTGATCATATCAGCAGACTTTTATTGACCCCTCAGCATACCAGTGAGTGTCGCCATGGTGCCAGTCACCTAAGATGGGGGCAGCTTGAGTGTGGTCACGAAGGTGCTGGTGCTGGTGTGCGATGTTGGGGATGTGTTGTGCCCATCTGGCAGGGCAGGGTTTAGCCCTAATCCCAGAGCCCCTCAGCGGGGGAGCCCCAGGCTGTTGATCACTGCCCCCCTGCTGGCTCCTCCACGCTCCTGACCTCCTCAGCACACAAACACACAGACCCCTGCCACAAGAAAACAAGTCTGCACACAACATCAGCAAATAAACTGCGGGGCGCTACGCAAGATTAGTTTATGAGACCTTCATATTCCAGAAACCTTCTCTCATCTTTCGAGGCATGCGTCAATATTGGGTGAAGAGTTGTGATGTCCTGTGGAGACGTACAGGCTGCAAACGTGCGCTGTGAAAGACGAGAAGGAAGTACGACCCCGACCAGCGGGAAAACACAGAAAAACAAATCCACACACATGCAGAATGCGGAGACTTGTTTTTGTGAGGCAATGTAGAATAACACATTTATCACACACGCGAGCAGAGACCGAGTAAATATACACACACATAATTACAAAAACATAGACAGATAGGCAAACACACAAAGAGACCCAGAAGCAGTCACCCAGCCATACACACCACACACCTAACCACTGATAATCCCCTAGACACAGGAACACACTCACACACACACACAGAGCATCATTATGTTTATCACTGTGAACCAGCCCACCGACACCCATCACTCTAATTCCATTTGTCTGTTTAGATTCGTTTTGCTTTAATCCTCCCTTGTTTGTGCACATCTGCAAGCACTGCAATAGTACAGACACAGAGACCAGGGACGAGAGAGGGAGAGAGACAGAAAAAAAGAGATGGAGAGAGAGAGAGAGAGAGAGAGAGAGAG
>JAOXYL010000113.1:13055379-13068513 GCA_028564955.1 Terapon puta | reverse complement strand
GAGAGAGAGAGAGAGAGAGAGAGAGAGAGGGAGAGAGGGAGGGGGAGAGAGAGAGAACTCACTGGGAGCACTCTCCCTCCTGACATCCTGGTCCCTGTAGCTCCAGCAGAAGGGGCAGACAGGCATATCTCCTTGCCCAGGGAGAAGCTCCCTGTCCCAGCCACGGAGCTGCCGCCAGGCCCGCAGGCCCCTGTAATCACTGCAAACAGTCAAACACCCAGTCACACAGGCTCTTACACCAACACAACATTACAGGCTTTTTACACAGTATTACACCACATCTTATTATCCCATTCAAGTCCCTCTATTAGCTCAATTGGATGGTGGGATTTTCATTTGTAAATTGGGGGATTTTAGATTAGCTTGTCTGTCAGCGATGAAATGCCCCCTGAGACTATGAATTATGTGACCAATCACATATGAATCAATGCTTACGCATGCAGTGCATGAATGGATGGTGTCAGCGAGAGGAAATGAAACAACTTTAACCTAGATTATGTACTGTACGTCTTCTCCATCACAGATTTTATCAGTGGAAGCATCACAGTTATGTGGCTGCACAGTCACAGATTAGATCCACTTTGGTCTTTAACTGCTCTCAAAATGTTAAATGCAGGGTTATGAATTAGCCTTAATGTATCAACAAAACGTGAATGACACCATTTTTGTGCCGCTGACAATGAGCAGTGTTAGCTTTTATATGGCAAATAATATTCAGGTCTAATAGGGAATTATTAAAGAGATAAATATTAGCTGCTATACACACCTAGCAGCAACATTATGCAGAACTGAAGCCGGTTGGTTGAAAGGAGGCGAATGAATTACCCTTCTTCCTCCCCAGGCCTTCCATTCAGACACGGAGTGAGAGAGAGAGGGAGGAGAGAGAGGAAAAAAGGCACCCCGAGCTAGTCGAGAGACCCGGCAAATTATGAAAATGCCTCTCTGTGTCCTAAATGGAGGCCGAGCTCTTTAATGTGGCACAAAATTAGAACCTGGGGGAGGAAGTGTGGCCCGCTTGATTGGCGAAACCCCTCCTGGTCCACTACCCTCCTCCCCCTCCCCTTCTCAAAGCACAGAGAGATATTATCCTGTGGCTGGTGGCACTCTCTTGTATTGGGGAAACTGAAGGACCCCAAAGAGAGCCCAGGGGCGTCCATAAAGGTGCCTAATTTGTCAGTTTACTCCTCAATTATTTAAATAGATCTAAGAAGGGAGCGGAGAATGGGGCTTTTTCTGCCTCTTCACAGTCAAAGCAGAGAAAGACCTTTCTCCACGGTAGCCATTTTCAATTGCGCTCTGCGCTGCTGTCTTTGATATACAGAAGTGCAGTAGTGGAGAGGGGCTGTATCAAACAAACAAATGTGTGTACACAAGATAACAACGGGAACTTGGGGATAATATTCAGTTTGCTCTGAAGAAGTTATTTCACATTTACAAATTTACAGATTAGAACAAACTTTACAGGCGTGTGCGCACAAAGTACACACACGCGCGCAAATGTTCATGTTGTGCGTGCGTCATACATGGGCAAACACACACACAAATGCTTTTACTCATCTATCAGTGAGGATTTGAGTGAGGGTTTGGATATAAAGCGAGGACCCTTTGCTACTCATCCCCCAGTTCCACCATCCATGTACACCGTCAGGTTATAACCTCACCCCCCACCATCCTATCAGCACCCCACACCCAGGGGGGGGTACCAGCTCACACAGCCTGGCAATGCCAGCTCTCAGTCAGAGAGACCACTGGAGGTATGTGGGGCCTGGGGCCAGAGATTACTAAGCGGTCGAAGATTGATCCTGGAAATGGAGATGTCGCGTTCCCCAACCCTCTGACCTCTAATCCCTCACATATCTGCCTCTATTGTTTGGTTTGTTTTACTAGAGGGGTGAGGTTGTGCGGGCTGAGGAGGATGAGGCTGCTGTGAGGGTGGAGGGCTCCACACAGGGTCCCAAGGTGACCTTATCTCTTGTATGCATCTGGCGGAGCCAGGTGAAGGACCCTCTCTGTGTCTGAACGCTTTGCCGTAGACTCCTATTGAGATGAACTCTCCTCTGTGTAGTAACAATCACTTTCAATAAGCTCTATATCAGCAGCGATGGCAGCACTGGGTCCAGCGGCAGCACAATAGTCTGGGTGTGCCCACACAAAGACATGAGCACCAAGACAATGGAGTGGTCTTTTAATTCAGGAAAGACACTTACAAACAGCGAAAAACACTTTGTCCGTTTTGACACAATAGACGCAAAGCAGCCCAAATACAAACAGGAACACAAAGGGGAGCATTGCAAACACCTGAACAAATAAACTCACCAAACCTGCAAACACACTGTACCTGACACACACACACACACACACACACACACACACAGTGGCTAAGACACACTGAGAGACACACACACATCAAGAGTGACAGCAAACAAAAACCTAAGACAAGTCAATCATAACATCATGTCAACACAGACTGACGTTAATGGGTCTCTTCTTTCCCAATACACATCAGTGACTTGAAAAGGAAATGTTTCATTTAGGTAAAATAACAATTGCTTTAAATATGTGAGAGACTTTACAATTAAGCTTCCACTTCGTTCCGGCTGACAGGAGTCACCAGTTCACTTAGACCTGCAACTTAGTACAGTGGAATAACAACAATACCAAGCTAAAAATATCTGTGGAGTTTGGTAGCAGGCATTGGCAACCTTGACAAAGATGGGTGGCACCTCGTAAACACCCTTGAAACAGGTTTCTCATGCTTAGGAAAGGGATCTGTGGGCAAAGTTTTTCAGAGTGTGAGATTCTGCAAAATCTGTGGCCAGCTCAGTATATCATGCCTCTCACACCCTCTATTCTCTTCCCAAACACTAACCAACACTCCCCGGCCCTCCACCCCCCCATCCCCTCCTCCCCTCCACTCCAAGCTTCCATCCAGCCAGAGAGAGGAGAGGAGAGGAGAGGAGATAGGCCCAGTTGCTAAAGCTGTCTTTTCAGCCACTGCTCCCGCTCGGTCTATCTGAGATACACAGCAAGCGGAGGTGTCGCTTTTCCGCTGGCATTTCGGACAGTATCTACTTATAGACGGGAGAAAAAGAGAAAAGAAAAACAGAAGGGGTATTATCAGGGAGGGATGAGAGCAGCAAAGGCATTTTGTCTTTTTATTCCCCTCCTAAGCCCTGGGCTTTGCTCCCAATCCGATTGGTCGATACGGCCAGGGATGTAAATGAAATGCAAAGAGGAATAAGGCTGGCTTCCCATCTCCAGTGTGTGCCCCCCTAAGTCCTCCGCCCCTCTTTCTCTGTCTTGCTCTCTGGGCTGTTTATGGTGTTGTGTTTCTGTCTCCCCATTCACAGACTCGCTGCTCTCCCTGTTTCCGTCTCACCCTCCTCACTCTGCCTCGCAACCCCCCCTCCCCACCCCACCCCACCCCAACAACCCCCATCTCCTCGCTCTCTCGCAGCATCCCTCCCCTCTCCCTGGCTGGGCTCACAGCTCTTATCTCCTCAGACGCCCCACATTCCAGCGTTGCCGTGGCTCCCTGCCTGCATCCCTGGTCACGGCGATTCCATGGGTTCCCACAATCCTCGGCAGCTTGCTGATTTAGGGTGGGCAACTGACTCTCAGAGACACGGGAGAGGAGAGGAACAGAGGGGTTAGGGAAAGACAGGGTGGGGGGTGGGGGGGGATGAGCGGGTGGGAGACAGGAGGGATGACAAAGGGGAGGACAGGAAGAAAGTAAAGTAAATTAAGGCAAAATAAGGCAAATGATTGGGGGGAAAAAACTAAAAAATACCAAACACAAATATGTAAATTAGGTTAAAAATGCGTTAACAAATATGATCAATATTTGCGACTCAAAGGTCTACTGTAAAAAAAAAAAAAAAAAAAGGATCCATAATGTGTTATAAAAAATCTTTATTGAAATACTTTAATCTGTAGAACGCAGAGTGACAGTTTTGACTTTTTTTTCTTATGAGAAACTGAACCATCTGTGCTACAGCAGGTCGAATCTCATCATCCAGCCAGCTGACAGCCGTTAACCAGGCCTGCGAACAGAAAGGGCAGATTACATTCTGAGAAAACTACACACGCGCTCGCTGTCCTTCGCTTTCTAGTGGTATCTCAAACAGCAGGCTCCTTCAGCAGTGTTTTATAAAGCTTATGGCAATACACTGGTTTGACCTCTGTGTAACAAATTTCATGGCACAAGGTTCATTAACATCAGCAACGGCATTTACAAAAACAGTGTGTTACTGACAATGCGGACTCTGAGAACACGCCAAAGACAAGCGACTCTGGTCCACTGGCTGCGTTTCCAGCAACCCTCACAATTCATTCTTCCTGGGAACTGGGAGGCTGAGGGTCTTGCGTGTCTATGCGCGTCTCCAGAGTTTGCACGATTTTGTGCTTCTCGCTCTTTTCAGTGCGGCGATCTGTTTATTGACCATGTTTATATGCGGGTCCAGCAGGGAAAAAAGCTTGGGTGGAGATTTAAGCATGTTCTCTCTCTCATACACACACACACACGTTAACATGCAAACACAAATCAGCACACATACACACATTGCACACAGAAACGCACCTCTAAAAGGGTCCCTGGCATTGTGACATTTCACATTTCATTTAAATCCATGAGGGATTACAGCCTTCCCGTTAGGAATGAAGAGAGAGAGAGAGAAAAAAAATATACTCATAGAATCCATTAGTTTTAAACATTTAAAGGACCATCTAAGATAGACTGATGGAAGGATAGCGGGGTGGGTGGGTAGTGCTGGTTATGGGGAATGAGGACTGTATGGCACAGCACAAGTCTGTCCTAGATTAAACAGCCGCTCTAATCCCCCATTTCTGCCCCCAAATTGGTTTTCCCTCAATCTCGGCCTTGCCATCCTAATGTGAGAAAAAGAGAAGTGGAGCATTGGCTGAGGCAAAATAATCAGCACGTTAAAAACTGTGAGAGCAGAAGAGGAGAGGGGAAAAAAAAGAACGAGATGCAACGATAAAGCAATCTAATGGGTGAGTTTTAGGGGAGCACGCACAGCTTGATTGGGGTCAGTCAAGGCTTCCCGAAGTCAAGCTCTGTCCCTGGTCAACTGTAAACGTTCATCAAATTAAACATGGCTGAGTTGTAGTTTTGTGTCCTTTGTGTAGACTTCTGTTTGATCACTTGAGACCAGTACTTTCACATCAACATTCCTTTAACTCCAACTACATCATTCGGTCCATCTGGAGCACCACCTTTAAACCACGAAAAGAGGCACATCCAGACCTCATCCCCAGTGCCTCGCAGCTCGACTGGGATTGCGGCACACCCTCAGTGTGTCAGCTCCGTGTGGGTCTTTTCTCGGATGTTGTCACGGAGTGTGCCGCCTGCTCTGGCGGAGTCTGTCTCTCTCTGTGAGCAGGTGTGTTATGGCCGAGCGTATGGCGGCGGCCTGGGGATCAGTGGCTTCCTTTTCTAAGTAGAGACTAAAGTGCTGGGTGCTGCAGGTCAGCAGGCTGTCTGGACTGTAGCCCCGGTGACCCGAGCGGAGCAGTCTCTCGCAAGCGAGCGCCAAGTTCTTGTCCCAGTTTGGAGGGTAGTCCGAGTGGGTCTCTACAATCTCCTTATACAGCTGTATGGCAAACAAACAGATAGACACACAAAAAAGTAGATGTTACTGCAAATTAAATGTAAAAAAAAAAGAAAAAAAACAAAAACATCTGAATATGTCACACTTTGACTTGTGTGTCCCTTAAATCTGCACCATTATAGTAAATGAGAGTATTGTTTCATGTTTGTTGGGGTCAGACTCACAGTGTAAGACAGCTCAAAGAGGCGAGCTTTCCCCTCTCCCTGCATCCTTTCTGCCAGGTCAAACAGAAAGAAAGCCGTCTTCATCCTGAAACAAAGCACGCAGGCTCAGGGCTAAGTGCTGGATGGATGAGCCATGCAGATCCACACTCACAGACGCACCACTCCAATGGAGTGATTTATGTAGATGCCGATACCAAATAGAATGTACATGTAGATGCTCTACCACACAAGACTGGTTTATGGAGATGTTCTAGCAGGCTAGTATGCATCGTGACACAGCTTTTTATCTGCACAACTAAAGTACGCCCTCTCTGAAGAGGAAACCAGTGTCTGTTGGGAAAAGTTTGCTGTACCTGGCTTGCCACATCTCCTCGTTAGCGACACGCTCCCAGGATGCAGGATGGAAACTGTTCACACATGAAAAAAAAAAAAAAGAAAAAAATTCTTTATCTAAACAGCTGCAGGCCTTGGCTTGTGCACAGTTCCACTAACTATAAATGATTATTTATGTGAATATATTGTTCCACTCAACTGTGCAGGTTTTGATACACTAAAACATCAATGTTTGCTGCATAAACAGTAAATGACTGAGCAACAATACCAGCCAGCACATTAGACATGGAGTAAAACCACATCTCCCTTTTTTCACTTTGTTGACTGTAAACACTTGACCTCTTCTTCAAAAGAATATTTTAGCAGGGTTCCCGAGCTAATATTTGGCTTGTGGGCATCGGCGGACACGCTTGTCGTGAGGGTGCGGGAAATAATGTCACAGTATTCAGCCGTGGATATCTGAGTGAATGAAGGGCTGCTGGCAACAGCAACAGAATATGGAGCTTTGACTAATTCCACTTTTGACACAGTTATTGACAAAATGCAATAAGAAACTCATTATTTTTCATCTTCAGTCTCATTTCAAATGGCTGAGGGCCTAATGTCTTGCTCTGGTTGAATTCACAAAGAGCTGGATCACAGCATGAAGAACAGAGGACAACCTCACTGAGGGAAGCTCTGTGGAGTCTGCGGAAGGATGAATGGAGACCACAGAGGAACGAGAGGATGAGGAGGTGCTACCGCTGAAATATGTGGTGGGAAGTCATTAGCGTGTTTAGAGTTTAGAGTCATTTAGAGTGTTTATCATATTCCTGAGTTACTATTTCCAGACTTGTTTTACACAAAATGCAGGTTTCATCCAGCAGGCCTCCTGGAAATTACATTCTGCTAAATTAACCCCTAAAACCTCAATGAGTTGCCACTGAAACAGACTTTTTAAACAGATGCCCTAGAACTAAAAAAAAATTAACTTGATTTAAAATCATAATTGAGCTTTTACATTTTCCAAAAAAAAAAAAAAAAAAAAAACATTTGTTATGATCCACAGCACATAATACATCAATTCCAGCCAATACATATAATTGTTTTTCAACCTTAAAGCTACTCAAGAGGGAGTTAACGGTTAAACGCATACCTTTCCAGAGATGTTAATGATTCTGTGTGTTTGTGTATGCACCTGTTGTATGGCTCACTCCAGTTGTATATGTTGCGAGTTCGATGGGCCCACTCTTCAGGGTAAAACTGCTTCTGAACTGGTACCAAGTAGTCACACACACCAAGAGGCCAGCGTGAGAAACTGCGCTCCCAACTCTTGTCTCCGTCGGGCAGCCCAATGCAGGTAAACACGTCCCTCCTGCAGAAAAAAATAAAAGAGTCTGGCTCACATCCTCAATTACCACGCATGTAAAAAGGCTCTTTCTCCTCTCAGGTAGGTGCTGGTGATGAGACGCACACGAGTACCATGTAGACAAACAGTTCCTCATGTCCCAACACCTTCGAGCCCTGTGTTGCTCACTAAAGGCCCGGGCCCAGAGGGTTAATCCCTCAGGTCAGTGTTGCCCCACTGAGAGTCAGGCATGTTGTCCTGGCAAACACTGCCCCCTGGTGGGCTTGGTATTAACAGGCCTCCAGCCAGTTTCTGGGTCTCAATTCCTCCTGGAGGAGTGAGTGATGGGAGCAGGGAGCAGCGATGAGTCCGCCAGAGACTGTTTAACCAAATCGAGTAGATTAGTCGACTTCCGTAGTTCATCAAACTCCTTTTATGGCCTCGAGAGTTCTCTGGGCTTATCTTCTCCCTACACTCACCGCTGTGTCGACCATCCCACTGATCTCTGCCTCATTAGATCACCCACTTGTTCATTTGGACCATTGTTGCCCTCTCTTTCTCTCCCCATTTTACAGCCTTCTATTTATCTGTTCAGCCCATCCTTTTATCCTCTGTCTGCTCTCTCCCCGTGTTTCAGTGACTCACTGTCTGTTGTGGAACAGAAACTGTTCCAGACTGAAGGTGTCTTTCCCCTCAGGGTGCTGAGGGTCCCACCAGTGGCCGGGAAAGTGGACTCCAGGGTGGTGCTGCGCCAGCTTAGCCACATACCAAGTGTATGTCATCATCTGGAGGGAAGAAAGAGTACCACCAACTCAGTCAAACTCTTTGTATGCAGTGTGATTAGCGGTTAAATTACCACTCAGTGCATAATTCACTAAAAGAAAAGGATTTATCGACTATTGCAGTGGCTTTTGCTCCATATTTGAGGTTATCAAAGGGTTTTTTCTCTCCTTTCTTTATAGTCTAAATTGTCAGGCTCATGTTTTCACTTCTTATTGCCATTACAATGCTGTCTTAAAGCTCTTTATGATTGCAGTGTTGAAGGGATATACAAACGTATGATGTGCATAATGACTACGTACTTAAATTACAGCTTGACGTCTGGAATTCTCTTGCAGGCTTTCTGAATGATGTATTTCTTACGAATTTCTGTCCGTTATCACACAGCCAAGGTACAATGACAAATTATATTTTTTCCTCCACTGGCAGACAAATCTTCCTTTTCTTCACAAAATCTTTGTTCTTTTTTAATTTTTGAAAATGAAGACATAAAGAAGTTCTCCTTTTCTGAATATTATCTTCCTTCCTTGACAACCCAAAGAAACCGAAGGTATTTTATCATAAATTTCAAAGGACGTAAACTAACAATACAAGAATGTGAAGCTCAGTGTTTTTCCAGTTGGTCATTGAGTATTCCTGTTTTTACAGCTGTTTGTAATTCTCCTTGAATTCAACTGTGTTCAGAGAGAACTGTTACTTGAGTTTTGGTTCACAAATTAAACTGTAAATTCTTACTAGTGATTGGTCTCAAATATCAGATGTTTGATGAGAACAGTCTGGGACTAAACAAAACCGAGACAGTGGAGAAATCAAACCCCTGACCTCCTGGTCGACCAGGCGTACATCCGGTCGCACACCCTGGCAGTAGTATAAGTAGCGCAGAGAGTTTCCAGGAAGATCTCCCCTGGTCAGGATGATGGAGTCTTTCGGGACGGAGGACAGAAGCTCCCTGCCGAACTTCTCGACCACACTGTTTCTGCTCTGGTCACACTCCCTAGGATCATGAGCAAATATACCATCATACTGTAGATCGTCAAACAACAAGTTATGTTTACTTGAATTTAAAAAAGTCCCGAACACATCCTTACTCCTGCTTAGAAGTGTGTGTGATGTGTACAACTGTGTGTATGTGAGTGATTCCCTGTTTGTAGTAGCACCTTCAAGGTGCTCTGAGGGTAAGTTGTCAGTGCCCCCGCCCCTTCTCCTCCGCAGAGCGCTCTGGCTGCCTATCTAATCGTGGGGAGACAGGTGTGATGGGTCTGACAGCACAGGCCATGCTCTCCCCTTGATCAAAGCCGCTCAGTGATGGCTGTCTGGCACTCCCCAGCACTACGCTGGTGTAATCTGCCTTCTCGGACAGCTAACATCTCAGACTGAGCTCTGTGAGTGGAATCTATGTGCTAACCGTGCCTCTCTTTAGCCCGTACCATGGGGTGAGCAGAGGAAAACCTGACATGTGGAGTTCAGACCTGCAGTATGAAGTACAGAGGAGAAACAAATCAGGTTGACTCAGGGAAAACTTATGCATGGGGATTTTAGAAGGAAATGGAAAGAGAGGAGAGTTCTTATACTTCAACTTTACCAAACAGAAGTATTTAAAAGTAACTGTGTGTAGTTACTGCAACAGGAATACTGTGAAGTAAAACTCATTTCACAGATAAATATATAAAGATTGTACAGAGAGCTTTTTGAGATGATCCTTTTGACTTTTCTTTCACTTGTGTAATTTGACCACAGTCTTTGCTTTTATAAATTGTTTTTTAAATTGTTTGCAAATTGTCAGATAAGACAAGATAAAATAAACTTTTAAGAAATTAAATAAACAAACTATTAATCCCACATTGGGAAAATTCACATGTCGCAGGAGCTCAACTGCAAGACACATAAGAAAATAAAGAATAGATATAAACAATTAGAAGACCTAGATTACATAAATACACTGTAAACATAAATACACAATATACTCCTTCATATATACAGAAACAAAGATATACCTATGTATTATTATTGCTGATATGGGTGTGGATTACACTAAAAATGGGACCATTCGCATGAATGTCTAAATAAATATGTAAATAAATAGTCAAACGCATTATAAATTGTATGGTGTAAAGTGATTATAGTGACAGAGGTAACAGATGGTGATGATAAACAATAGTGCTGCATATGCTACAGGTAACAAAATTGACTTTATATCTTCATCCAACAAAATAAGAGCCTTTAACTCCAACTCTCAAACAGTGATATGCTCACCCCCCCATGTTCATTTTAATCTCATAGGCACTGTATCGTATGAACTTACTGTGCAATGACAAATAATGACAACATATAAAAAAAAAAACAGTTTGACTATTTACAGAGTACACTGTATGTTTTTAAATCACACCCAACAGGAAGTTTGTTACTGTAACTGAATGCATTACTCACCTGTGATTGGTGTGCACCATCTGTGCCAGCAGAGCCATGGTGAGGACCCAGCCTGTGGTCTTCCACACCCCCCCATGGCCCAGCCTCCTCTCCAGCTCAGTGTGTGCCCGGCTCAAGCCGAGGCCTGCCAGCACACACACTGCAGCATCACTCTGCAGCCAGAAACGCTCAACCTGACGGAAGTGAACGTTCATATGGAGAGAGAGAGAGAGACACACACACACACACACACACACACACACACACACAGTTCTCAGTACAGTCTTGAGTTTACTCATGGACACATTCCAGCATCACCATGCTTGAGTGCTTTTAATTCAAAATGTCCATATTGTGTGTGTACTTATTGATCACTCTCTCTTTAAGTGATGTCAAAATGAGCTTTAAGTCTCATAGCTCACCACTCCAAGCAGAAGGGGTCTGCTGATGTCCAGGTTGGCTCTCCACGCAAAAAACAGCGAGTAGACCACCAGCATGGCCGTCAGCAGCCAGGACACCGAGCGACAGGTCCTAAGATAGGAAACCCATCAGTAAATCAGTACACAAATACTGTTCTCATTTTGCATACTCCTGAACTGCCATCCACTAATATCTTGTGTAAAGTATTATTTTGTCTATTTACACTGTAAAAAAAGAAAAAACATTTGTCTTGAATAAGCCTATAAAAAATATTAATGCAGGATAGAGATCACAAGCCTGAGAGCAAATGTATACGCCAGCCAGCTAAGAGGTGCATGATTGATTTTCTAATGCAGACTGAGTCATAATGAGCTGCTGCCAACCGCTGAATCACAAACTCATTACAGTACAGCTGTAAAATGTTCTTATACACTAAAAAGAAAACATGTTACCCTCATGGCAATAACAAATCATCATCTGAACCTGAAGAGACACTTTCAAGCCAGAGAAAATTACTTTAAGTGTTCCTGCCAACACATTGATCTGATGGGTTCCACAGACTGGCCACTAACGCGTACCGTCAAAAATTCTGTTTTTGTCTGTATTTTTCTCCATCACAATATGCACAGAACGTTAAAAAAATTTTGATTCGATTTTTCTGTAATAAAATGTTCTGATGTCCGTTACAAATAAACCCACTTAACATCTTAACATTAGGTAAATAGCATTTGTATGGTTTCCTTTTGGCATCCTATGAAATGACCTTGATCTTTTTCATCTGTGCGTGAATGCAGCCAAGTTTATCAAAGTGCACCCCAGGAGAGGGTTGAAGCACGGGATGACCGGTGCCCTACTGAGCCCAGGGGTTTCATTCAGCTTTATCAGCTCCATCCCACAGGCCGCAGAAAAGGCACTGCTGTAATGAATTACTGAATCACACCGCCACACTGCCACATACAGATACATATAAGAAGTGATTTACTTGTACACACAAACATGTTTTTGAAAATCCAAAATAGACATCAGCCTCTCTTGATTTGAATGTGGAGCGTCCTGACAGCTTGACAGTTAGGTGCCTCTGTGTTTTTTTGTATTCTTTTTCTCTAAGATCAGCATTTTGTCAGTGGTTTTGTTCCCTGTCTTTTACTCCAGGGGATTAGATTTTTGGTTGAAGTGGCTGCTGAGATGTGTGTGACAGAGTTTGGGGTTGTGTGTGTACCGTCGCCCCACTCATCCCACCTGTCCCACGAGGAGAGGAGCAGGCCTGCACCTGCCAGCAGCAGACCGGCGAGGGAGAGGTCCGCCAGGCAGTGGTCCAGCTGGGCCCTGTGTGCACACACACACACACACAAGCACACATATAACATATATGACGGACACCAAAGACAAGCTCAATTACCCTCCCTGCTACTGAACCGAAGGACACCAATTATTAAATGCCCTCCATCCCCTATCAAAACAAACTCCTTGGACTGTGCGCTCCTCCTTTCAATCGGATTGACAAATACGAATGACTGTGTCATCCGCCCCCCGCTGCCCCATCCTCTCCTCACAGCGCCTGTCAGTCACAGCGCACTTGCTCAGAGCCGAGAGATAGTTTCCTGCCTCTTCCTTAATACCCATCTCTATTTGACAGCTTATTGAGTCTCTATATCTCCCAATGTACACTATGTGCGAATGTGCTCGTGAGCGTGTGTTGGTGGGTGTGTGTGTGTCAGCTTCTCCAGCGGGTTTACGTCTCCAGTGCGACATGCCTGTCATGTTCGCCTCTCTTCCCCATCTTGAAGGTGTGCTTGTCCATCAAGCAGCGGGGGTGATGAGAAGGGGTGGGTGCCTGGCGGAGGGGGGGCTGGTAGTGGGGGGTCTTAAGACGCACAGGCACCCCCATCCCGTCAGCTGGAGAAAGATACCGGGAGTGGGATGACTGCAGTGGCGGTGGCGGTGGTGGTAGCGGGGAGAAAGGGAGGGAATCGGGTGGAGGAGGTGGGTGGGTGGGTGGGGGGGTTTTGCTGGAGTGGAAAAATACAATTTCTCCAGCTCTATTGCAGTGTCTGTCATCACAGCTTGTCACGCT
>JAOXYL010000113.1:13018738-13055279 GCA_028564955.1 Terapon puta | reverse complement strand
GGGGGGGTTTTGCTGGAGTGGAAAAATACAATTTCTCCAGCTCTATTGCAGTGTCTGTCATCACAGCTTGTCACGCTTAAACACCAGAGCTGAGTGATCATTTCAAACTGCTGGAGAAACAGAACACAGCGATTTGGCCCTCTAAGCAGGTTCAGTTCTGCTTTGATGGGAGAGAGTGGAATGGGAAGAACAAAAGCTGCTGGGGAGAGGAGAGAGAGAGACAGAAAGAGAGAGAGGTGGGCTGCAGAAATGAGTCTGGGCTCTCTGAACAGATTGGACTGTCTGCGGTAAACCTGTGTAAAACACCAGGACCGGGGGCGAGAGGTGGTTGGGTCTTCCATCTATACAACCTGTACCCTCACATCAAATTGAACACCGAGCTTCTGTGGACATCCGGTGAAGGAGCCACCATGCTCATTCAGAAATGCTTGTCAGATGGTTGAATAGTTTCGGAAACCCACTCTACCCACAGCCTCCCAATGTCTGACTTTCCAAAATAGATGATCAAACATTCACACCCACTTTGCAAGTACCTCGCTGATATTCGTACATTTTATCTCTTGGACAGCTGGTCACAAAAAACAAATAAATTGATTATGTCATTTTGGCCATGATGATGACATTTATCACACTTTGGTTATTAATAACTAAGAAATAGTAAAGACTATAATCGGTTTATTAATCAATAATAATAGAATTAATTACTTGCACCCTTAAGAGGATGTAGCATGTGCAGACTTTGAATATTATTCGTAAAATGTTAAGAATTTTTAGCAGTAATTAATCAGTACATGTTGTGGACAACTCATATTCAGGTACATTCACAAAAGAATAAAAAGAGAAACAAACTCACTTTAACATTGTAGTCAGATTTACAGAGCTCTGTGTCTTTGCCTGCAGCCAGAGTAAAATGTTAGTCATTGGTATACAAAATAAAAATTAGCACATATACTGAATGATGACACGTGATTAAAAAAAATACAGTGGTGAGTTTATAGTGGAGCAAGCAGCACATACCAGACTAAAGGTGCCGTATTCAGCCCTCAGCAGGTGGGTCAGGAGCCCCGGCAGGGTGGTCTGATCCCCCCAACTCCAGCGGGCTGTGTTGAGGTAGGAGGAGATAGGCAGGTAGATGTACGGCAGAAAGCCAGCAAGGAAACACACTCCAAGGGACACGAGGCCATGCAGAGACAGCTCCTGTAGAGATTGTTGGAAAAAGAGATGTTCTCCAAAAGTGGATGCGTAAAAGAGCCAAATTTTAAAAAGCAGCAACCCAAAGGAAAAACATTTTTTATTTTATAACACAGGACTTGACACTTTACAAACTGTAGGACTATCAGGTCGTTAGTTGTTGACTACAGACAGCTGTGCATACAACTGATATATTTTCTTGTCTTTCTTGAGGTGTCTTTAACACCCATTAGAATCTGTTCTATGCAAGACCTGGGAACTTACCCTGTGTGAGTAAAGTCTGTGAAGGACCCAGGGAATGATGACCAACACGTATAGTACCAGGGTGTGCTGGTTACAGAGTCCCAAGCCACAGCAAAGCGCTCCCCAGTGTGCAATCTGACAAGGTCAAGCAGTTTAGTACAAGTTCAATCTGTAGCAACCTTTACAAGGAATGAAACTGAGTTACCTTCCTCCTCTGGGTGGTGTTTTCAGCACAGTGGAAGCTGGCAGTCAAGAAAAAGAGCAGACCGACAAAAAGGTTGTTGAGGGTGAAGACCTCTGCCACCACGGACCACTGCCAGTTCAGCCTGGACACAGCAAACAGCCCTCCAGCCAGTACTGCTCCAGGACCAGGACCTGCTAACCTAGAAGTATACACTCAACTTTATAAAATGACTTTCCACACAAACCAAGGAAAATCTGATTTATCTCACACCGCATGCAGTACCTGGTTTTAACCAAACTAAGTCATATGACAGCCCCAAGCAGGAGTCAGGGACTGTTTGTTCCCATGAAGAGATTTCATTTTTTACATTGGACTCATCAAAAACCATTGGACCACACTGAATCTGAAAAATATATCTTAAAATATTTAAATATACCAATCATAGCCTTTTTTGTTTTTAGTCAGTCTGGGCTACAGAGCACTGCGCTGCACTGACACAAAAAGACAACACAACAAAGTCAGCAGCGCCATAAGAAATTAAATTTTTACTGTTAAAAAAAAAAGCCACCATTTCCTCCAGACTAATTTGAGCACCCATTCTAATCTTCACTCAACCCAAGTTTGCTTCTCGGACAAGACCTTGAAAAACACTCAAAGTGAATTGGGCCATTTACATATCACGAGAACTCCCTCCCCAGCAGCCGGTTGATCTCGAGCAGACTGGCACAGAAACCACCGTGGTTGAGATAGCACTTTATCCTCAGCTTCTTAAATATAATGTGTGCACAAAAGTTTTCTCTTCCTCCTCTCCTGTACTGTCTCCATCTCCTTTGCAGTAATTGAAGCAAACTTGGGATAATCTGTCATACGCTAAGACCCACCACTTACTAAAATGAGAGACAGAGGGGGAGCGAGAGAGAGAGGGAGAGAGAGAGAGAGAGAGAGAGGCGACAAATGATGGGGAGAGGGGAAAGAAAAGAAAAATAGTGCAGAGAAGTAAGTGTGCGTTAAAGGGGTGAGACAGTGTGCGGGATAAAGGATGAAATAAAGAAAAAGGAAGAAAAAAGTTCAAAAAGAGAGAGGGGGGAAAAGAGAAAAGAAAAAAAAAAACACAGCCCAGTCCCCGGCATGCTGGCTCTGAAATATGAGCAGGCTCGACAATTAGGGAAGTCAGGCAGTATGGCCCTTTCCGCCATTGTGTGGAGTGGCTTAGAGTCCTCATCAGCCTATCAGCTAACTGACAGGCAGAGAGCTGCTCTATTCAGCACCGCAGATACAAGCTGCAGGCCAAACGGCTGCCAGGTCCCTTATGACCCCACAATCCCTTGCCGGTGACAGCTTCAAGCTCCATAGCAAATTAGGCGCTCTCACATTACAATCGCAGAAGACAGATTCCATTAACGGTATCTGAAATTGAGTAGAGAGCAGGCCCGTTATCAGACCTGACTCATAAGCACCGCCATTAATCACAAGGCATGATACCATTTATACATTTCCAGCTCTCTGCCTGCCGCTGTGATAGTCAGCCACAAAAGGCCTGATGAGACTTAGGCTAGGGGAACAATGGAGCTTTCTGAGGAAAGCGCGGTAAATCAGGAAAAAAAGGAGAGGGAGAGCGAGAGGATGGTAGAAAAAAAAAAACTCTTGCTTGCTGACTACTTCCCCTTTTTTTTCCTTGGGTTTTCTCTCTCCTTCTCTCCGCTATTTTTCCTCTGTGTTCACTGTAAAGCGAGCTTGATGAATGAATGTGTGTGTATGTACATTTAAAGGGGTGGGGGGGGGGTGGAGTGTGTTGATGGGGCGTCTAGGAGTGGGTCTTAATAAGAGATAGCGGCGTCTTTCTCGCCGCACCGCTCCAGGAATTAGTTGTAACTTGAAGGAAGGATGAAGGAGGGTGGGGTGGAGGGGGTGGTGGGCAGATGGGGACTTTTGTTGAGGTGCAGAGACCCCCCGCACCCATAATTTTACCTCCCTGCATGACAATTAACCCGTAGCCCATGCACGTAGCAGGGGGGCTGATTTTGGGGTAGCGCTGGGCGTAGATCAGTCGTGGGGGTCCACGGACGAGGTTATTACACCGAGCGTGTTCCTGCCTCTGAAGCCTTGTCTGATAGCCAGGCAGCACTCGTCACATATTCAGGGACACACACAAACACGCACACACACACACATTCCTGTTCTTCAACTTCTTTATTCTCCCTGAGTGCCTGACAAATCTCTCTGTTAGAGCTTGTCAGTCCGTAAGAGCCCAGTGATGTGTGTACAGTGCGGGGCTGTAAATGACCTGTCTGTCTGTGCGGGACCACCTGGGTCCCAGTCAGCCTTCTCAGCCTCTCCACAGCTCATTCTCTGGGCTGGCTGCTCCCAGGGCGCGTAGATAAAGCAGGACACATTCTGACACCAGTGTGGCCATGTTCCCTGTTATCACCACTCAATGCGGCGCAGGATGCTGCTGTGCAGAAATGTTGTGGCTCAGTGACAATGGCCTGGTTGAGACGTGGCAGGAGAATAACACGGCTGACAGTGAGACTATTCTACCCTGAACTGATCCACCCTGCCAAAATGTCTGTGTCATCACTTGGGTAATTAAGTGAATGACAAATATAAGCATAAAGCCTGGGATGAAATGCAAACTTGGAAATAATGTAAGCGTTCAGAAAAGAAAATAACCAATAATTCAACTTTTTTTTGCAAAACATTATAAATAAGGAATAAATGATGAAATAGGGAAGATGAGAAAATATCTAATACGAGGCAATTCTGAACACAGGTTCAAACAGAAAGATCAAAGGTAAATAAAAAATGAATACATGACAATGGCAATGTCCCCTTCAAGGACACAACAAAAGCTCAGTAAAATCACTTTGATGTGTCAAAATGCCTGCCTCATTTACCCCCTCAGTTCTACAGTATGAGCCAGAGATGTGCCAGCACCAGTCGCCCGTGCTAAATAACAGCACACAAAAAGCCTACACCAGCACTCTGCACTGAATGAGGCTTCACAATGGAGCTGGCCAAGGGAGCCACTGTCACACACCACCCTGGGGAACAGACAATACCACAGCTGTGCCATCACGGATCAGCGCTGCACTGTTCTCTAACTGAGTGGTGGTTTGGGGAAGCAGCGCTGGAAAAGAATCACACATTCCTGAAGAGGGTAGAGAGCCCGGGAGAGGAGGTGGCCTGCTCGGGCTGAGGTTGAGGTTTTCCAGCTGGCCCTTGCTGACACCCCGGGGCTCTCCTCTGGCCAGGACACCAGGCAGGGTACTTAGCAGCTATTATATGATGGTGGTAAGTGTCGAAATTTCAAAGCCAAGCAGAAACTGATATACAAACCTAGGCTTTTACATCATACATTACGCACATGTATCGGGAAATGAAGGTGCTTTAAGACCAGTCACTGAAAAGGCTGAGCCATATTTCAGTATTAGCATCTTTAAGTGGAAATGTACCATTACAATAAGATCATATAATATTATCATTTAAGTAATCATTTATGATTAAGAATTTAAATTGTTTTTAATAAACAAGCACTCCTCCAATTTACACATGAAGTTAGATTTACTTGTAGAGTTCAAGTCTGTAAAAACAAATACATAATGTTATCTGTGTCCAAAATCCTGAAAGCGTCGTCGTTATTTTAGCTCGAGATTGGAGACTACAGTTCTTTTAGCTGGGGAAATGCTTGTGGGTTGCATTTTGGGAAATGTAGGATCCAGCGTTTGGGCTGATTGACATTTCATATCAGGATATCTACTAAGTATCTACAGCTTTTATTTTTGCAACTTTTTTATTCATGTATTGAAAGTCCCCTAACTTTATAGAAGTATAATATTAAATCACTTCTGTTCCCCTTTAAATTAATTTATATGTGAAGGAATCAAGACGCATTATTGCACTGATTATTTTATATGTATTTTTGCATAATTTTTCCATATTGTGATACCTTCTGATCATTAGTATCATTAATATCACCAAGTCTTATAGATACATTCATAATATTGAATGATGTTATCCTGAAGTTGTTAGGCTGTTCTGGGTGAAATTAAATTTAAATTAAATTAAGCCAAAATAATGCTTCCACTTGTTATATCATGTCTTTTTCATTTTTCTAAATTATTTAGTGTGAAATTATCTCTTAATTTCATGAAAATATTGAGGTGAAAACTTTATATCACTTGATTTTTTTCAGCACTAACCAGCCCTAATCCTTTTTTGTGACTGACTTTCAAAATGGTGTATTTTAATATGGGGTGCCGCAGCCTAATTTTCAGCCAGTCACCAAACCAGGCACTTCCCTGTCTTCCCTGCCTCATCCGGTGTGCAAAGAGGAGGCTGTCTGCTCGAACAGAGAGGAGGGTAAATAAGGGTCCCGGCTCTGCCGCTCAGACACCCCTCCTCCAGGAGACCGCTCGGTGCTCCAAGTGCGTGTAAAATTAATCACCACAATTCTGCTCAAACAATGCAGCCACTGACATGACAATTTCTCCCAGAATGCCATCTTAATCTCCACCCAACACACAAAAATTACAGGAAGAGGGGAAAAAAACAATTTACAAAAATCCTGTGTTTATGCAATTCACTGAATGCCATTTTATTGCTGCTTTTTCCAACAAAGTCATTAGGCACACACCAGTGATACATAAATGTTGCTGTATAGATTCCATTAACTAATTCTGGGTGAATTGTAATTGCCGAGTCTGATCCGTCTCCGTGCCTGGTGCCTTATTAAGACCGCCTGTGGTGGGTGAGGAATGTAATATTGACGTCCGAGGCAGACACAATCTCAGGCCCACGGGCGAAAGGAATATTAAACTGGTACTGTATTCTGCTGTCTAGCCCTCCTCCCTCCTCCTCTCTATCCCATCCCATAGCCAGTAATGAGGAAATAACATCTTCATTAGACATCTGTTTAACTGTATTAGAGGATGAGTCCTGAGGGAACCATTGGTCATGCTGAGGATGGGGGGGGGCAGTCTGTTGGACTACAATATGACAGATGAGGATGGAACAAAAGGTCCAGAGATTGGGGCCTTTTAAATAGACAAACCTAAAATTGTCTTTTGCATTTTCAGAAGAAAATGGGAATGGGCAGATTCTCTTTTGCGACTTGGGATGAAGATTTTATCCAACCACAGCAGATGTGAGAGGGAGGGGCAGCCTTGCCACCTGCAGGGAGAGGTGAGGATATTACCCAACAAAACAGCTCTATTCAGCTGTTTCATGCGTACAGTGAGTCACACTCAAGATGTCTAAAAAAAAGAAAACAAGCTAAAAAACAACAATACCCACACACATTGCTCCTGACATGACCCCCAACAAGATTCACGCAACCCCACCCCTGTGGAAAAACAAGCCACCTAAGCAAGGAAGGGAAAGCGCCATCAGGACCATATGGTGGAGGTCCTTATAAGGAGCTGGGTACGCAGCACAAGGCAGGGGATGGCACCGGGCCCACCCTCCGGTCCACTGAGGTATCAGCTGTGCCACATGGGCCAGCTCTTGGTGGGGGAGCCTCTCGCAGGTGTGCATTTCGTTTCGAGGGCCACCAGGGAAAGGGGAGGCCGGGAACGTTTGGTGTGCCTCAACAATCATGTTATGTAATCATGCCATCAAACTAAAAAAGTGCTGATGACTGAGCGTTGCGAGGTTGTTTTTTTTGCTCTGATGGCTGTCAGCACGCTAACGTGTCTGCTCCTGGTTTCTCGGGATAAGCTCGGGAATGGAGAGAGATTCCTCCCAGGTAGCAGAGATTCAGAGCAGCTTTGGCAGATAAACTGTGAAATGAGAGAGCACAGAATACCGAGCTGTCTGGATTATCCCGCTATGAAGGGTGCATTCCTCTAGAGACTCACGGCTGAGGCCTTTAGCATTCCACAAGCCAAACGTTGCTTTCTGTGAACCTCAAAGTGCAATCGATAGTAATTATCATTACGTCCACCATCCTCAAAGGCTTGTCAGGCCATGGTGTGAAAACATAACAAGACATGCAATTTGGCCATCAAACCACATGATCAAGCCAAGAGAACTGTAATTGACAAATCAAAGGAAGGCTAAGTGCTACATTTAAACTTATGCAAGAGAGAGAAGTGGCTTCCAAGCCTATCAAGTTACATTCCCCCACATTAAACACGGCAATCTGGCCGACTAATTTAAATTGATACATCAAAGGCTTCCCATGTTGGGTATACTCCAGATGAATTTCAAGGTCTTACAATTTACTATTTGAGAGAAACTGCCTTCAAGTACCCGTATTAACTCCAATATGTTTTGCCATCTGAAAATAATCACACAAAGCGATGATTTGTTTGGGGGTGGAGGGGGGGGGGTCTACTTCTCCACTGATACAAACCTAAAAATAAGAAACAGCAGAAAAGTTTATGAGGACCTCAAAAACAACAAAAGACATTGCAAAACTTATTCATGTTAGGAAAAGACACAGAAAACTGGTGTCACTGCAAGGACAGAGCAGGTATGAACGGGTGTCAACTGGTCAGTTTTGGCATTTCATCTAAGGGAACGGCCTGGCCAAAGAATCCCCGCAGGGATATGGCATAACATCTATGCCAATCTTCTTGGTATGGTCAAAGCACCCAATGCCCTACGTGCCAGAACTGAAGGGGAGGTCTTGACCATCCAGAAACCCTCTGCCTGCCTTTCACCCTCCTCATCTTTTGCCCTCTCCAGTAACCCCTCACCAGGCAGAGTGTGCCAGCTGATCCACAGCCACAAGCTCATCCCAAACTAGGCCCTGAGCAGATAATGACTAAAACCTTTTATGCTTATTTTTCAAATTGAAAGCATAGATTATACGTTCATACTTAAGAGCTTATATGGTGTGACTGTGTGCTCTGGCTCAAGTCCTCACTACCCATCATCCCTTGTTGGGGGCTGGGTGGGGTTGAAGGTCCTCATAATGACTTTTTATTTGACCATAATCCAAAATTGGATCTAAATCCCCAGAGATTACAAACAGGGCTACAGTTAACATTCACACTGTGAGCCAAATATCGCCCAGACTGCATGGATATTTTCTGGCCTCAAAATAACTGTCTGAAAATGTCTGGCCAAGAGCTGAGTCTAATCGTCCAATTGACTGGTAACTCATCAAACACATTAAGAGTAAGGGGGCTGTTGGGATACAGAGCCCAGGACGCCCCAAAGAAGTACAGTGTTTCCTTACCTGCCGTTCATTTTTCTTTTCCTCTCCTCTTTCCTGTTCAAGCTAGCAGGTTTTGTTTCACCTCTGAGAAGCCGTAAGGCAGAAAAGGTCTAAGACTGATGCAGCCTGGGCTCATGGCCAGTCCCCTAGAGAGCACTTCCTCACCAGTCCCTGGCCTGCTGCAGCAGAGCTTGCCCTGTACCTTGACCTACTCTAGACCACCTGCCACCCAGCACACAGTGGCCAAGCACACAGGAAACAAGCCCAGTAGTGAGCACCTGGGAACACATAAAACTTTTCACCTGTTCCCCCCTACTATCGCTGGGTCCTCACAGCCTGTCACAATGTACAGCAAGAAGAAATTACATCATATTTAACAACTCCTATTCTGGAAGAGTAAATCAGAAGCAAATGACATTCTTGGAAATGCCCAAGTGTGCATAAACAGTGACAAAAAGGAAAAATGTTGACACTAAGCTGCCACCAACAATGCAATGTGGAAAATGACTAAGATCAGCACAAGTGTGATGTAAGGCAGCGCGGCCAACCATGGGAGATAATCACACACAAAGACGGAAAGGGTAAAATACTCTTTTCATGATAGGGTCAGCAGCAGGCGAAACTGCAGGGTGGTGGATGGCAATGCAGAGATCATAAACTGTGTTCATGACAGAGCGAGGGGAGAGGTGGTTGAAGAGAGGGGAGAGGGAGGAGCAGAGTTAGTGATCCTGTCCCTCTCACACCCAGGAGGGAAGAAGGGGGAGATAAAAAAAAAATCGTGCCATGTCAGGATTGGGAGCATGCTGGGCAATAAGGGGGGGGACAGGAGAACGGGGACGCCAGGGTGGGGGTTGGAGGGCGCGATAATTGTGATATACATACACACGCACTCGCACAACGGGTGGTTGATGGGTAAACAGGCAGGGCAGGGTGGTAGGAGAGAGGGGGGCGGCTGGGTTCCACTCCTGAATACTGAACAGAGGATCAGCGACGACACTGCTGGTCTGTCAGGAGCCAAAAATACCACTCTCTGTTCCAGACAGCATCAAGATATGAAATGTCAGTAGGGGAATGTTGGAAGCCAATTCCACTCAAAAAAATTAATTTCTTATTGTCGCTTTTTATTGACTAACAGGCCGATGCCTATGCAGAGTTTGTCACTAGATAACTATTGTTGGATTCCTCTGCTGAGGGGGGAAGGCTTCTCTGTGCTTTCCTCAAATCTAAGTTGAGACATATAGATGAAACAATTCTGTGACATCCCATCTCATGTGGATCCCAATCATAAAAGAGATCTTTAAAGCGAAATAATGCAATTATATAAGATAAATAAGGGGGAATGATGTAAGAAACACATATTTCCTACCTGCAAACTGAAAGGCAGAGGGCACCGCAAGCTGCTGCGCCAAACAGACAACTCATCAGGTTAATGCTGTGTGCAGGAGACAGCGAGGGCAGAAGACACATGGCCAGACGGCCTAGTAAGGTGAAGACAGGGTATCCTGGAGGGTGAGCCACCTGAGAACAAAAAGATGGACGAAGGATAAAAACTGGATCTATAATGACAGATTCACATCTCCAAGAAAACAGAGCATGAAAATCAAGTTAAGATGGTAAAATTGAGGGTATGGTACTTTGTAAGAAAACATGTAGGAAATGCGAAGCACTAGAGACAAAATAAAGGATACAAAGTTGAATGAGAATATGAGAGGTGACCTCTAAGCAAGAGTGGTGTTAAGGTGTAGTAAGGATGGCGCTCTTTCACTAGCCTTTTCTGTCTGAGTGGGAAATCTAGTTCCTCTTGTGCCCTAAGTGGATGCCAGTAGTGGTGTGCTTTAGAGCTGCAGTAATGAAAAAGGCAGACACACCCCGCCTGGCATGACCGCAAACTGACTCTGCTATGATCCCAGAGCTCTCCTCTCCCTCTCTTCCTCCCTCTTCTCACTTCTTTCCTTTGGCCTCTTCCCAAGGACAGTGCAGCTCCCTGGAGCCCATGCTCGAACACGTGGTGCTCGCCAACCCCAGCCCCCAAACCACCTCCGAGCCGCAGTCATTCTCGCCTGGGGGATCTCAGCAATCACAGCAATTAGCCGCTAAGTCTCCTCCACCCAGATAAGGGCTCAGTCATTAAACACAGACTCATTCCCTGGCACTGATAACACGAGCCCATGCAGGCAGGGAGAAGGGGCAGTTCTTCACATGAACAGAGCTGAAAGGTGAGAGTGTGATTACCTCACCAGTCACCTCAGACACAGCAAATGGTCCTTGGCTACAAACATAGAATACAACTTCACCTGAATGAGAAAAACACGCTGGGGTTAGAGCATGTCGGTCAGGAGACCTCAAAGAGTAATAGAGAGGAAGGAATGTAGAAAATAAGAGAAAGCAAAAAAGATAGTAGCTGAGTACAGACAGCAGAACTCCATGTTTGCATCGGACAGGTAAGTGACTCCACCAAAGTGAGGATCAGTTAAGAACATGCATAGGAAGGGACGTTGTGGCCGACGGGAGTGGACAGACGCACAGCAGATGGACAGCTGAGGGATAAAGGCCACAGGGAGCAAGGGGAAGCAGAACTCTGGAGCTCTGGGGATGAGAAGGGGGGGCCAGCAGCCTGGGGCCCAGGGACGGCCTGCGAGGCCCTGGGGAGGCCTGAAAGGCAGACAGGCAGGCCACACGGACTGCAGCACTAACGGCAGGATTACTGGCATAGTGACACCGACACAGCCTCCCTAAAAGGATCACAGCGGCGTAATAAACTTTATTAAATAATAAAACTTATTATAACTGTTAACCCGATTTAGTTCATTCTTCGCGGCTTACACACACACAAAAAAAGAGGGGTGGATATAATAAGCCTTATACCGTACATAAGGCAAAGCCTACAAAAGCCATCGCCTTACCATTGACTTTAATTGGATTTGAAAAACGGGTTGCAAATTATAGCATTCTCTACTTGCAACTTAGTAAAATAAGTGTATAGAAAAGAAGGGGAAAACCTGTGGACTGAAAGTAAATTAATCTGCTTTCTGCCCATGCTTAATTAAACTTCCTTAATGCTTATAAGAGTTAATGAGTGAATTGATTAAACAATACAGCTAATACTTACCCCCAGCTCACAAGCAGTCGTGATCAGCTCTCCTGTGGAAGAGAATAGGGGAGGAAATTAATGTAAACCCAATAATTATTATTAAGAGACAAGTCTGCTCCCAAAGTTTTCCCAAATCAAATACTTGCACTGGGGTTTTGCATTAATTTGCCAGGATCAAAACCTACAAATCTTCCCAGTGTGACATTTCCTAAGCGGCACGCTCATTCTCTTCATCTCTTGCTTCTCCCCTGATGCTCCCCTCCTTTCCTCCATCACATACACACGGATATAAATACACACACATACACACACACACACACACACACACACACACACACACAAACCATTAGACTCCCTCTCCAATGCTCTGTCACACAAAGACACACATATGCTGATCTGAGAATAATGCTTCCAGTCCCATCCTCCCCATGCATCGGGGTCCTTTCCCTTCCCCTTTCTTCTGCCACTCTACGTGCCTCTCCTCCTGCTCCCACACTCCCAGTGTCTCAATGTCTCGTTTAGTCCGTTGGGCACAAACAGAAAGGCAACGTTGGTGACAGTCACAGAATGAGGTAAGCTGTAAAAATAAGAGCCGGTTGCACAATTTTTTGACAAGCTCTGTGTGAGGCACAGCACAAAGTGAAAAGAAAACCCCTAAAAGCTATTTGAGGGAGCTTTAATGTATCTGGGCACAAACCCATTTGTGCCAGAATACACCCAGAGCGTTTCAAATTATACTGATTTCTCACCCAATGTTTGCATCTCCCACTCATGAAAATTGAAATTTGGTTCAGATTAAATGACATTGATAAATGTTTGGGTTCAAGACAGCTCCCTCTACTGGTACTACAGGGGTAGTCATCCGCAACAGCCAACACAGCCCCCAAAAAACAAAAAAACAGACCAAAACAAAACGGTGCCCTTATTTCCTGAATGACAGGATAATCAGTCTATTACTTCACCTGCATACAAGCACACCCCCATGCATCCATGGTTCCTGGCAAATTGATTCATAGAGCCTGGCAAACAAATTACATTAAAAAAGGTAAATTATTTTTTTAACCAAACATTAAAAACAGCAAGTGAGAGGTTGTATTCAAGCATCAAAGCATCTGTAAGTGTTTTTTTTTTTTTACATTTTCAAAATAAATATTTAAAGAGCAATCACATGCCCTGATGCAGCACCCACCATTACAACACAAGACGGCAGACTTTCAGACGGCGTTGGCTGCGTCGCACAAATTGCAACCTTGCCGATACAGTGAATTATTATGCCTAAATTTCTGCCACATGAGGAGCCCTAACTCTTATCAGTCTAATGGACCATGAAGTCAGAACTCCTCCACCTGCACAGCTTAAATGTTTTCACAGCTCCATTTCACCTGGCATGAGCCGCCAGCTACCTGCCATCATTTTACATCACACTTTCTCATCCCCTCATCGGTCTCTCAATTTCACTCATTTTCCCTCAGAAGTGGCACACTTTTACACCATTCAGCACAGAGAAACTCAGGCTAATATTGAGCAAAAACATCCATCTCAGTGCCACAGAGATGCAGTTCTGCAGCCCCAACTCTAAAAAGGGAAAATATTGACTCAACGGGGTAGCAGCACGGGTGCCAAGAGTCTTTGTGATAGTGGAGCATGGGCACCCACACCAGTCTTCCCATAATCCCCATCATTTCCACACTCCACATTCCTAGACAACAGCGTACCCGCGGGGCTGTGCTCAAGCCTCTCCAGGGCATATCACACCTAAAGAGATTAGGACACAGAGACGGAGACCTGGAGAATTCGGAAGGGTGTTCAGCTGGCACTATCAGAGCGGGCATCCTGCACCGTCCCTAAACGCTGTGGAGAAGGGGCTGGCCATTTTTTCAAAGGCCCCGTTCGCTCGACAGCAGCAAACCACAAACCAGCAGGGCTACTCAGTGCTCCGATTGCCGGCTCTCTCCTCGTCTCTGCTTGCTCGTATCTGGCCGAGCTTTTCACATGCTTTCATTTTGCAAAATGTGCATTCCCCTCCACAGTGGTTTGTGTGCCAGTGCAGTGCAAAACCTAACAAGCAGAGCCTTCATGCCCCCAAGTCCACATTTACAAGTTTGTAACCTGGCTATCACTTCTGAACACTGTTTGAAATTGTGCAAGGCAGTCCTTCATAAAGTACATTACAAGAGTGTTGGAAGGTGCTGAGTGAAACACATTTGGGTCTGCTGTTCAGCCCTGAAGAGTGCAAATTAAATGTATGTATATACACTATATTCCATTATAACAAACAACCCATATTATTTTGTACGTCATGGGCTATCTACAATACTTTCTCATTCCAAATGCTGACTATATAATCCACCATGATAGGACATTCAGTAAAAAAAATAGTGCTCTGCTATTTTTTTTTTTAAATAATTGTGGCTTCTGAATATAAATGCTAAAGTAAAGTGACTGAAGGTTCAAACGGGAAATAAAGTAGATGACTTTCTAAATAACTATAAATAACAAATGCTTTATTTCATTGCAAGCAGCTGAAATTAGGCATGGGTCAAGTGATTAAAGTTAAAATTATGATCATTATTTATGCACAAAATCATGTTCATTCATTGGGTCCTTTATATACTGAGACTCATGAAAGAATTTGTTTGATTTCAAACAAGCCTTTTCACATCCTTCCTAAACAATGATGAATTCTTTATAAAAGAATAAACTAGAAATAAAACCAATTAAATCAATTAAATCATCTTAAATGACTATCCAGGGCAGGAAAAGTAACAGTAACAGCGAAAATGAGAAATGCAATGGATACAAAACATACAGACATATGTGCAAAAGCTGACAAAGCACAATTTAAATATCATATTTCGTATTCATATTGATCACACATGGCACAAAGAACCATGTTTATATATTTTTTATTTACCGAGTTAAATTTATGTCAGATGCATTTACTCTACATTCAATTCTACCTTTTACATTAAATCACTAGCTTTGAGTACAAGTGTGAAAAATGCTGCTGGTGTATGAAGTGTGATTGGTAGGTAGGTAGGTAGGTCGGTAGGTAGGTAGATAGATAGATTTATTTATTATTTATTCATCTATTTATTATTTATATGATAATAATTTGGTTGGCTTATTGACCTTTTCGGTAGATCATCCAGCAGAAGTCCTAAATCGATCAGCGTGTGATGCATGTTTAGGCTTCATGTTTAACTGTTTGTTTACTGTTCTAACACAGTTGTGGCTCCTCCGGGATGACGCACCTGTACCTGAGGCTGCTTCAGGCGGGCGTCTCGCGATTGGCCGCCTAGCAACGATATGACAATAACAACAATGTCACGTGACCGGAGAAGCGCGAGCTAGCTAGCTAACACGGACCAACCTGAGTCTCCACCGGGGACGGTCCTCTGCACGCAAGGAACGTACAGAGCAACGACACAAGCCACCGTAGCTCCCGTCAGTATCCAGCTCCTCTTCTGTTCCCAGCACATTTTCGTTTATTTCGCTCCACCGGCAATTTTCAAACGCTAATGTCGACCAACTGGCGAGCTAGCTGATGTTAGCATTCATACATTTCACTCCAGACGCGTTAAGTAAAAGCTACGAGTTACCCCAAGACGATGTAAGTCTAGAGCCGAGGTACAGGTAATACGAAACCGAGTACATAAACCGCTTTACGGTTTCATGTGTGTAGCCTCGACAGTTAGCCAAAATAAACTTTCCATCCCCGGGAAGCTGCAACCGTTTTCTCGCCAACGAGCCAAAATCTCGCGATACATCCGGACTCGCCATTCCTAAAAGTTGCAGCAGTTCTGGGGGCGGCTGTGATTTATATTGTAGTTGGATAGCCATAATAGTAATATTTAATGATAATAATAATAACAATAATTTACATTAGTGTGGAATTGGTTGGGGAGTGCAATAGCTGCCGTGTCTAAGCTGAAATTAACAATGCTAATACATACTTATGTACTTATTTGTGGACGACATAAAGACTGGACGTTCTTTAAGTGGACACCGGAAGAACATAAGATACAGGATCTGTTTTCACGTAAAATGAGACTCCTGACTTTATTTGTCATGTGCAAAACAATTACACTGTGCAGTCATCAGCAATCAAACTTTTAACAGCGCTCAAAAATATGTATGTATGTAATATAGTTCAACATATAGGAATATAAGATATTACTTAAAATAACAGTGCACACCAAATGTCCTCCTGGGATAAACAAAATATTCTGATTCTGATTGATAAAAATATGACATTAAAAATATGAAAATATAAACTAAAAATTCAATACAAACTAAAAATATGCTACCATCCAGGCTGCTCCTGAACTGACCACCACCACCACTTTTGTCACAACCAAACATGAACATGTTTTCTTCTGTTCACTATTGTTCTGTTTGTTGCAGACAGTTGTGCTGTCATAGGAGTATGTGAGTGATGCTCAATGCATTACAAGAGGTTCACACAGAGGGCCAGATTAAGAGTGTTGACATTCCAGGTAAACCCAAACTCAAACATCGCTGCCTGTCTTATTCGTTTAGGAGCTTTTAAAAATAAGAGAGAGAGAGAGAGAAAGAAAGAAAAGCTGCACCCAATAGTCACCGTAGCCCTCTTTAGAGACTGGAAATCGACATATGTTGGATGGATTTGAATTTGAAATTCCAAATATATGTTTTATTATTTTCTAAGAATAAAGGAAGGATGTTTTTGTGGTAGACTGGCTGCAAGCGGGCTCTTTGGGTCCTGCAGTAAGAGTAATACTACTTTATTCAAACATTATCACACTAGCTTTGGCCGCTAATACACAATTAATTGTGTCAGAAAAAGCACCAGATTATAAGTGAAACAAGATACATGCACCCGTGAATGTCTCACAAGTGTCCATATTTCGCAGGTTGAAGGGTGACTGTAATAAAGAAATTGCCCTATTGAACTGATAATAATCCCAGCCCACCATAAATGAGTCTGATCCCTCAGTAAATTGAGCCCTTGGTGAGGTGGAGTGGTGTCAGCACCTAGCCAACTCTCAGATGGCTCTCTAATCCTCGCTTCCCTCTCACCACCACCCTCATCGTCTAATCAGTCTTGAACACACACATAACGCTCACACCCATCTGACACACACACACACACACACCCGAGTACTCACCCTTCCTCACACTCGGGCTCAGCCATCTCTTCAGTGTGATGTCACTGCTAATCCACGCTTGGTTATCCGCTGGGCTGCAGCGCTGCCAGAGGGATATGGGGAGGAGATGGAGTGAATTTGGGGAGGTGGGGGAGAAAGGGAGGAGGGGAGGGGGCAATCAGGCTCGTCATAAAGTCTTCTCTCTCTAAAACCACCTCTTCCATTAGCCCCCGCCACATAGAAAACCAAAGTCCTCGTGCCTAGCCAAACCGAGCGGCCTATGCACAAATGCTCAATGGAATGTTAATGTGAACGCGTATTTCAGCTCTGATAGGAAAGATAAAACACAACTGCGAGCTCATTCACACAGGCCTGTAGCTCCTATTGCAGGCACAGGGGAATCATTAGAGAGTCTGCTGGATTAAGCACCCCCCATCCACCCCCCACCCCCATGCATCCAGAAAATGCAGGGCCCTTTTTATTGACAGTTTGTCCAAACAGAGGAATTACCCACATGGCCGAAGCCCTCGTTCCATATGGCACCAAGCTATTAACAAATATTAGTTGACTGTAATAGCAGTGGTATTAAATTCATTATCTGTTCAGATTCTATGTGAGGTGTGTGATTTTTCTGTGTGTGTGTGTGTGTGTGTGTGTGTGTGTGTGAGAGAGAGAGAGAGAGAGAGAGGGAGAGAGAGAGAGAAAGAGGTGCTAGAGTGCATGTACACACACTGCCAATGTGTGTGATTAGAGAGACTTCTAATGTTCCAGCTCTGGGGATTTGTAGCATGAGATAAGAAAGGGCATTAATAGCGAATTGTGACGGTCCAGCAGAGCAAAACTGTTGTTTGAAATGTGCGTCTGCTTCTGCTGAATCCCTTTTTCGCTCTGCATATTGTCTCACACAGAAAGGCGTCTGTTATTGTTGATTTTTTTTAACTCTGTGCTTCACCAAAAAGAAAAAAAAGCACATGCGCATGAGCAAGTGGCTTATGAGGCCACTGAGTGAAATTCAATCTATTTGATTTTGTATTTTCCTCACTTACCACATATCTGTTTTAATCTTACCTTAAGCATCCTTGAAATGAGGTGTAATCCAGTTAAGCCCTTTTGAATCTGCTTCACAGCCATATTGCACCCATTCATCGTCCTATAAACAGTCTCGATTTTAAAACAGTCACTGGGAGTGTCCACAAGCCAAAATCCACATACTGTAGATGTGAAAAGATCAGAAACAACAGGCTTGTGAAAGCACTTGTGAAAGCGTAATGCAGGCGCTGCAAAAATAACAGTGCCTAGATAAGTTTCCCAGGTTACAAAAAAGTTGAGATGATGAGCAATATACCAACACTTCCTACTTTCTAAGAACAAGGTGATGGTGAAATGCTCATTTTTATCTTCAAATTTGATTTAACAAATGTTTATAGATTCAGTGAGAGCAAATGTCTTTCCCCTTTCACACATGGAAAAACTAAAAGCTATGAGACACACGACAAGGGTTTGCATTAATATTTCAAACCTTGGATCAAATGCTGGGCCAACAGACTTCAACAAAACAAGTCAATTTTCCTGCATTTTCTATAAAATGCGGCAAGGCCTTCAACCAGTGAACTAGTCTTCAGAGAGATTAATTCTCCTCTGTGATCCCGTTCTCATTACGACAAGCAGGAGACTCAAACACACATAATAACAGGGTTGACTGCTGTTCCTTTGTAACATGTGGCTACCTAAATGATCCTAAATAAGATAGATGACAAGGATAAAGCAAATCATAATCGGCATTTTGCACAATGGAACATAATAGTCCGAAGAGAACAAGGGACAACATACGGAGCTCCTGTTTCCATCGCCCGAAGCAACACACCTAGTCGAGAGCAATTAAAATGAGAGGATTCAATTTTGTCAAACACCAGGAACCTAAGATAAATCTTGTATCTCATTTTCCAGCGGAGGACACTCCCTCGTGCCTTTGCTATCATGTTTGTTATGGTATTTTTAAGAAACAGCTGGCCACTGACAGAGTCGGTAAACGAATGACACTAATCCCAATCATTTTGGCGTGAGAGCCAGGGGTGGGAGAGAGGGAGAGGTGCGGGTGAGACTGGGAATAAGAGATGGTCTCGCTGTGGCGTTGGTGGAAAATTTAGATAGAGCAGGAGGGGAGGGGGAGGAAGGAGTAGGGGGCAAGACAGCACGGCGCTGCATGGTTTCCATGTGGGAGAAATCCACTTACTTGAACTGATAAAGATTTAATTAACACAAGACTCTGCAATTACTCCATAATTAAAGTAATTTGCCCCCTTGTTTGGATGAGTAGGCAAGACGCCACATGTGCCTCTGTGAGAGGGCATCAGAGGCTCAAAGAGGTAGACTCTACTTAATGTTTGAATTTAATGCTTGATTTTCCAACCTCTTTCCCCCTCATATGCTCTAATAAAATATTTGTATCAGCTTCTCTTTAGCCCGTGTTTATTTGCCTTTTATTTGACAACTCATTTGTTATTCATTGAGAAAGTAATAAGCTGAGTAGGCTGAGTACAAAGTATCATCAAGAGCCACATGAAATAGTAAATAGGCCCGATATAATCGTAATCCTCTCCAAACTGCACTGCATACAGCTTGAATTGTGTAATGTTACCTCCGCAAAGCTCGCTGGCAGCTAGAGCAGAAGAAATGCTAAAAAAAAAAAAAAAAAAAAAAGCGTGATGATTTTGTCTGATGAGATCAAATTGCGTGAATGAAGAGGGACAGCCCTGTGTGAGGTGTTTGACCTTGGGTGAGGATAAAGGGAAAGTGAACCCAACTTAATGTGAGCGCAGTGGTGGTAAGCGACGGAAAGAGTGACTAACCACACAAGACAGAAATAGTGGGGAATTAACAACGTCGTCCAAAATGTGTGCCACCGTGCCATGGCAGTCCAATTTGCCGGGAGATAAAAAAAAATAAATAACTGCCAAGTTTACTATATTAAAAACCGGGGAGACAAATGTGTCTTGTGTTTGCTTCTGAGGGTTGTATGTGCTGTTACTTAATTTACGCGAGGGGAAGAGCACTATCTCCTATTTACAGATGATGATCTGCATATAATTTGCCTCAGTTGCATGCTGGGTAATTGAGGTAAATATCACAGCCTTCAACTTGCCAGCTAAGGTGTCCTGCTGATAGCTTGGCGCACAGCCCGCAGCCACCTGTGGCATTTCACATGTTAGGTCTCGGGACAGACGGGTTGCAGAAGAACACACAGAACTGAGGCTGAACCCTTTAAGTCAGCCAGATGAAACTTCACTCCGCTGTGCGACATACAGATGTTGCACATTATCCTCCATCCTATATATTACTGCCTGCAGTCAGGTGAAAAAAAAAGTGTTTAACTACCCAAGAAATTGGCTATTTTACATTGTGCACATTCTCAATCAAATGTGTGTGTGTGTGTGTGTGTGAGTGTGTGTCTTCAATAATGCAAAATAATTTTCTCAACCCACAGAGCAGACTAGAGGTTAAAGCATAAAGAACACAAAAAAACGCCCAATACTAGGTAGGTAGATAATTGCTGAACTAGACAATATTTAGAAGATAATGCTTTGTATGCGTTGTATTCCATTTCCAAACCATAATGTTTCACCATTATTACTACGCAGGTAACTGTTTCCTCTTATGTTTTGTGAACATTACATTAGTCATTAAGGGACTACATCCATAGCTTTACATAAGGTTATTTAGCTATTCTGGTGGACTACAACATAACTTGTGTTTTTTCAGGGAGGTTTAGAAAGAGTCTCAAAATGTCATCCTGGGGAGAGGAGGAGTCTAAGAACACTACTGGGTTGCTTGATGGGAAATGCAGGATTCAGCATTTTCTTTTAGCTTTAAGTCATGATATACAACCTCTCCTGCTTTCATTTTCATTTATTTATTTAAACTCACTTTAACTGTATGGCAGTGCAATTGCTGAAGTGCCCCTTTGATATTCACTGTACTGAGAGATACACCATCTAGCTCACTAGCACTTCACTTATTCCACCAGTAAATTTTCAGGCTTCATTTCATAGCTGTCTCCTGCACTGTTGCCCTGATATATCCTGATGAAATGAACAAGATGTGGAGTTTTAAAAGGGTGGACTGCGGTTGTGTTTCCCTGCCCTGACTTGCTCCTACAGAATGGGCCGTGGGTTGGCCAGCCATTCTCCGTGGCAATAAATGTGTTTTATTTATCCTGAGAGCAACGTTTTAGAACAATTTTAATGCAACCGATACAGCTGAGAAATATGATGCTGTTAAATTGAGTTGTGTGTCTGTGAAAAGTGTTGGGAGTTAATTAGGTTTAAAATGGTGATTGTGGGAGCGCTGAGGTTTGTGTCAATCTGGCACAAAGAACAGTGTCAGTATAGCACGTGAACCCTGGTTTCTCATCCAGGAAGCTGGTTTGAGAAAAAGAAATATTGTATCATTCCACTTTATTTGCATAACCCTGCCCCGCTTAAGGCAGGGGAGCCACCGAGTGATCTCAAAATTAGCATGCTGTCACCTTCAGTGTCTCTTCTGTCATTCAGAAAAACAGGCAAGTGTGCAGACATATGAACCCATCTCACATCTACTGCAGAAATGTTAATTAGGAAGCAAGGCATCCCACGGCTCCATTCCTCTCCAAACGCCTAACTGACATGTTATGTATTTAAATCCCTTTCATGTGCCCTTATTATAGAGGAGATGGAGTCACATGCGAGTGATGGAAAATGTCATCATCATCATCAGCATCGCACAATATTTCTGCATGCACATAAAAGTAAAAGCTAAAAATTGCTCACAACTGTGCATGTTTGTCAACCTCGTCTTATGCACGATGCCAGGATTTAATCCTGAAATAAATCTAAGGATGGGATAATTAATTAGAAAAAAAAGGCAAAAGCTAAGACATATGGAATGCTAAAGATTATCAGCAAATGTGCAAACTTTAAATATGTAGCCTACATATATCTCTTGTGGTAGCATAATTGGACATATAGAGGATTTCCAGGCATCTTTGGTAATGCCAGTTTTGTTAATTCAATTTCTCTTGTTTCAAATATATTTATGATGTATTAATACAGTGTTTTTACAATAAACATCAAACTTTCATTTCATTGCTGTATGTTTATGGCTATTGGATGCCGCAGGCTCTGTGGTTTGGTGGGCTCTCTGCCAACATCTCTATTGTTGAGGAAATAGTGCCCTCTTGTGGCTTAAAGGACAAACTACACCCACCACTGAACATCAGGGAATGTGGCCCATGCAGTCTTTTTCTATTGTAAATGTTTAGATGGGGCTGATAAGATAGAACATGAAATGGGAATAAAGTAGACTTCAAGTAAAAGGAGTCCCTTATCTCAAATAAAATACAGAGTTTGATAGAGCTATCAAAACCCAGAGCCATTTTGGCAACCAAGATAGCAGGGAAATGCTCAAACTGAGGAATGATGAAACACATATGTAACTGTGATTAAACATTACTGCTGCCTCGTGTGAACACAGCTGAGACATCTGGAGTTCAAAGGCAGAAGCTCAACAAAAGGGAACAAATCCTCATCAACTGCACATACCAAAAAAAAAAAAAAAAAAATCACTGAATCACCACTGCAGTCGTACCTATGAGTGTGAAATTTCACATGACTGGTATATTTTAAGGAGGTCTGAAATCAGAGACACAGCCGACTCACTCTGAGTTATTTTTAAAAAATATTTTATTCTTTGCAAAGGAGGCATCGGGAGCATCAGTGCGTTCTATGGCTTGTGTACAGAGTTCCTGTAGGAGACAAAATCATAGAACAAGCCCTTGGGTGAACCGAGGGCCCCACCCATGTTTACCAAGGAGGAATGTTTGAGGCAGCTACTCTGCAGCTGTTACAGAACACGGTCTTAAGCAATGGGCACAGTGTTTGAGCTGAAAGTGTTGGAGGAAGGAATGCTACCGTACAGTATGTGGCTCGGTACTCGAGCCTGCTTGGAAGTTACGTGAGATCAGAAGAAATAGAGCCATTGACAAAATCCTCTGCAGTGTGAGGGAAGTGGAAAGCTGCTGATACTTTAGAATGATCGGTATGTTTCCCTTACGAAGGAATAAAAAAATGTTTTAAAATACTACAGCAGCCCTTGATCAAGGTGGATTTTGCCCCTCAACTTAAAATTTGACTCATCATTATTCAAAATGGAAGAAAATTTGAAAGCTCCAACAGGAACGTTACTCTCAACATCTCATCATTTTAACGCTCAGTATCGTATTTGATAAGCTAGTGGCAGAATCAATGCCTTCAACTACACTCTACATATGGGCACAGTCTGGTGAGCTAACATCACAGAAGAATGCACACATTTGTCCCAGATTCTTTAGTTTCAATTCATCTGCTGCTTTGTTTTTTTGGACAACCCGACTCATCCGCGCACAATGGAACTTAACCAAATTTGGCATGGCGAGCGATAATATCATTACTCCCATGGAGCTGGTTCGCGAGCAACTCAACGGCCTCGACTGTAATCCACAGCTGTCAACATTCCACCGAAGCAGCAGTTTGGGTTTAGGATTGTTTACAGAAGCACTTTGGATCGAAGAGAGTGGTCGTTACATCTTGCATGTGGAGGGAGAACAGCTCCTCCTTATATTTGGTATAATCTCTGGATGCTGCTGAGACTGTGCCCAGGTTTGACGGCGTACAAATCATTGGATCAGGCCCAGCGTGGGATAAACCTAACAACAGTGCAGATTGAATGCAGTACGTGTGTATCTGCATGCGTGTTTGTATGGTGGTGTTGGTGGTGGGGGGCAGCTAGCCAGGGAGCAGGTGTGGTTGATGCATTATGGTAGTGCAGCTTCAGCGCCATCTTCCGCTGCAGATACACTACACCGTTAACATCGCGGCTACTGAGAGTTGCGAGTTGTATAGCTGAAGCAACGGCGGTGCGGAGTGTCGGTGGGTTTCAGTACATTCATTGTCAAACCCTGCGAGGTCGGTTTAATTTCTGTGTTCTCTCTGGTAGCGTTGTTTTTTTTTTTTTTGGGTGGTGGGCGAGATCATAGAAAGGGGATTGGGGTGAAATGATGCAGGGCGATTTAAACAAAGCCCAAGGGCACCCACACAGTCCAACCCACACACACACGCGCGCACACAATCACACACATACGCACACACACTCAAACATTCTCACACACATTATTTATGCAGGAGAAAAATATATTAACATTTGCATTACAAAACAGTACAAGGGCCTCAGTGTAGTAAAATACCTCTTCCGTCAGATAAAAACGTGGAGAAGAATCCGTGTGGGTTGTCATTTCTTTATGTCTTATGTATGCAAAACTATCTCCCCCCCTTCTGCCTTCAACAAAATATCTTTTCTCACTTACGAAAAATATTCCCACAATTTAATGGGATTTGAGGCACTGGATTATATCTCTATACACAAAAAGTCTTCCTCCCTCCTCAAAGTTTGTTCAGCAAATGGAAGCCAAATCCGGAGAGCTACGTGATCTAGATCCCATTAAGGGTTCAGGGCCGGCAGGGCGATGGGGAGCACTTAACTAGTTAGACCCCCAAGTTTGTCCTGGCTTTTCTCCCAGCCAACAGTCCAGCTGTCTGGCTCTGTAAAAACTTTGCCTCAGACCCACCAGGAATTGAACTATAAACCCTCCCCCGCCCCTCCTTTTCTATTCCCAGCAGACCCATGTACGCCACTGTTATCTGGTTCAGTCTGAGTCTTGAGTTCCTTCTACAACCTTAATTGTATGGCTCTGATAGAAAACCAGCAGCCAATGTAGTTTAAAAGAGCCCAGCGCCTGAGCCTTGTTTAAAGCGGTTGGTTGGCAGGACAGCTGAAACAGTATTTCATTCTGGAGGAGCCAGGCATCTGTGGCCCAGTGTGCTCCACATCTCTGTGTCCCACAGTGGCCATCCAAACAGCCAAAGAGGCCCTGAACGGTCTGTAATGGCTCTCTGTTGTGCTGATCCACAGTATATGACCAGAACTTGAGAAGACTTGTTCCTGTCCACAGCTGGCTTACATTAACAAAAGAAAGCACAAAATAATCTGAACAGTTTCACAGCATGTTGGCATTCCTGCCTAATATTCTCTGCCAGGCCAGGAGTCCTGGGCTCAGTCCACCGGGCCCTGGAAGATTAGCTTGGAACAGCCCTGAGTGAGACTGAGCTGGGTGGCACAGAAGGGGCAGGCGGCGTGGAAGGCATGGGTGCCGTGCGGCAGAGGGATCTCCGACCAGTACTTGACCGACTTCTCCGAACACACGTGTCCACATGGCACGAAGGCGTGTGTGGGTGCTCCTGTGTCCACGTAAAAGGCCGCCTCACAGCCCAGCCACAGCGGCACGTAAGGCCCGACCACCCGGCACATGGGACACTCTCGTTGGGTGTTGGGCTCCTGCTCTGAACGGTGGCCCCAGTTGTGGTAGCCGTGCACGTGACCACAGGCCAGGTAGACCCAAGGCTGCTTGTCCTCCAGAGAGGAGAGGGCGCGGCTGCGTTGCATGCTGGGAAAGGCAAGCGTGTTGAGACCCACGGGGCACTGGGGCCGTGCTGCATTGATCTCCTGCCTGAGAGCCTCCAAATGCTTTTGGGTGGGAGTGTGAAAGAGGCCCTCTGCAGTACGCCACAGCAATGTGGCTCCACACAGATCCACCAGGGAGCCGTCCTGCAGTATATTACTCTCATTCTCCACCTGCAGAGGGTGGTGTGGCAAACGCATTTAGTTTCATTTAGCAAAAGAAACAACAGAAGAAAACTGCTTAAAACTGTACGTATGAAGCTACTGACCAGTTTGCCAGGGGTCTGTGCTGAGCGGGTCTCTCTTAGTGTGTAAACATCCCCACAAACAGAAATCTCCCTCCAGACGCCAGGCTTTGACTCCTCTGTGAACCCACCCTTGGGGTGCATTACCAGCACACCATTGGTTGTCAGTCCGTCCATGTGACCATCAGGGTTCTTCCATTTTGCGGCTTTTTCCTGTGGGCGATAGAACATAGATGATGATGTGAACGGATGTGCTTTTTTACACGACACTGCCAATGAGAGAACTTGCACTTGTGTATCTGGTTCTAACTTACAGATTGGGGAGGCACAAAGTAGAAATCCAACCTTCCATTACGGCAGCGATGTAAACAGAGATATAATTTATCTACTATGGTGCACTAAACAGTAATTACCCCGAGGAAGATGTTTTTGGAGGAATCAAAACCAGCTGCGTAGATGCGAGCAGTGAAGGGCGGATTGCGTTCGCAGACAACTCGGCAGGCAAAACGG
The DNA here is from genome assembly GCA_028564955.1 of Terapon puta. NCBI lineage: Eukaryota > Metazoa > Chordata > Actinopteri > Centrarchiformes > Terapontidae > Terapon > Terapon puta. The sequence goes on along the minus strand of JAOXYL010000113.1, from coordinate 13,028,998 downwards.
GAGATGGTGCTCTGTGTGATGGGAGTCTCCTCTCCCTCCTGGCCTCCAGCTATTGTGTCAGTCACCACAAAGTCTATGGGACTCTCAGTGGAACGCCCAATCTATAAACCAACACAGTCATTAATCAATATCACACTACATTATTATTACACGGTTTCTTGTGATCTCTTGAGAGTACAGTGGCACGGATGAATGGGAGTTTTAGACATTGAGCTGTTATGCTTACCGGCAGTAAGGTCTGTTTGATATTTTAATGACAGCACATAAGATCACGTTGCTGTGTGTGCACGTGTGTTAAAAATACTGACACACTGAAGCATGCATTTATATCTTTGTACCCCTGAAAACAGTCCAAGTTTCTATTTTGTGTTTTGTTTAGTTTTTTCAAAAATGATATTCCTGGCATGTTTTCATGCAGACTGCAGAGTTCAACAATGAAAAATGTCCAAACGGTTCTCAAGCTGAACAAACAAAGGTAAAAATAAGCATTTCCCCCTTTCATTTCCTCTTTTTTTCTCAACTCAAATTGTCCCATAGTCCTATTTTTTGAATGGTTTCCCCTCCTCTGCTGTGCCTACATTTCTATTTATTCGGTGTTGTTCACGGACACATGGACACAACAGAGTGCTGGATGTGAAGCACGTGTCTGCAACGCTCCCTCTGGTCATCATTTCTCTCTTGCTGTACATTCAGATTAATGCTACAGACAGACCAGTTGACAGTACACATGCAGGTCACTGTGTGTTGAGTGTTGGCGTTCAGGAAGGGAGGGAAAAACCCCCAGAGAAAATGCCCATTGATTTCGAAGACATGGCTGCAAACGTTTACCGATTACAGCTTCTCTAATGGGAGGTTTTGAAGCATTTCTTCATTATTCATAGTATTAAATTATACATGTCTGGAGCAAGACAGCAAAAAAAAGAAAAAAAGGACAGTCGCACAAGTCAATCTGAATACAATCTTTCTGCAGCCCTGATCAAATGTAGAGGATTGAACGGGTTAGTCAAAAGCATCCTGCATAAAATCTTAACAGGTAACAGTGTTATTTAATGTGTTTTTACCTGAAACATGTCTGTGTCTTTATCATGGCTGTACTCCACCACCACCGTCTGGTTTCTGGAAAGTGTGTAGGAGATGCTGTGCTGGCCTTTGCAGTTCACAGCCTGAAATATAACAAACAAGTCATCACAAAGACGTCACACACACGTGTGATACCACATTAAACTAACAGACACATAACAAGCTTAAGCACACCAGTATTTTGTTGCTCCACGTTAAAGTAAAGTGAGAAGAAACCCTTTGATGCCAACAGTTCGCAAACAGGAATTACTCTACCAGCTGTAATTTAGCCTCAGCAAAGGTGCAAGATGAGGGTGAAACAGCAAAATATTCAACAACAGTTACCGTTAAAAATATACATGTGATTTCACCTAGTCATTTACAGCTCAAAAAACATTTACAGGGTTTTTGTTACGATTGTTGCGGGAGGTATTTCTTCATTATATTTCCAAAAAATCCAAAATCTGTGGTAGGAATTTCTGGTAGAGGAACAGAGAGGAGCATTTGAAGTCACACTCACATGACAGTGACCATAAACCGCCCACCCCCCCCAAGCTCGCCTCTCGGCTGAACTGCCTCGGTTGGAGCAGCGACGGAGGGTGGGTTGAAGCCACTTGGGCCGGGGCTCACGTCAACACTTTACCACATGCCACCACCATCCCGCTCTAATCTGCGAATTCCATTTCCCAAACATACAACCACCCCCCGCCCCTCCATGGTCTCTCTCTCCTCATCACGTGCAAGAGGGAGAGAGGGAGAGAGAAAGTGGGTCATCAGCACTACCACACTCTGCTGTAACCTCAGAGACAGACGGGGACAAATGTCATCATCGCATGCAGTCTTGTCTCGACTGCGGCGCTACAAACAAATGGTGCTCCACCTGTTTGGGCGGCTGGGGGAAGTTATACACGCTCCGAATGGAACCACCTATCTTTATAAGCACAACGGCACGCTCCCCAAAATGTCACACACACCCTGCCCCAGCTGAAGGAGTGGGGAACAAAAACAAAACAAAAAAAAACCCCACAGCCACAGGCCATCTGACCCCCCTAAAGGAAAGGCGGATGCAAACAGTCACACGTACACAAATGCATTAATTGGGTTCAAGTGGGGAAAATGAAAAAAGCAGGAATGGGATTTGAATGTGAGGCTGGCAGCGGCACCGTGGGAGCTCCACGTTGTCTGTCATGAACACCAGAGCATGCACAGACACGTGAGCCTTCCCTCTCAGCTCCTGAGCCACAGAGCACTCCGCGTTCGTTCGTATGAGACTGCTGCACTGCAAAGGAAGCTGGGGAGCAAAGAAAATAATAGAAAAAGAAAAAAGGAAGCGGTGGCTTGGTTCGCTTCACTCCGTGCTCAAAAAGAAGGCTCTCCTCAAATCAAGCTCACCATACTGCTCGTCTCTGAGGAATAGCTATTTTTGACCTTGTGTACAGCTGGGAGTGCAGGGTCAGGCAACTGCAACGGCAACTTCCTCCTCCGCTCGCCCTCCTAATCCCAGGCCTGGTTACAGGGTGGCAGAGAGGAAGGGTGGCAAAAAGGGGAAGAAGCCCACGGCAGTTCCCGTCTCTCAAACAGTCTGTGACTAATTGTGCAAATGGCACTCTTTGCTCTGATGAGCTGTGGAGCGAATGCGGCCGGGTCCAACGTGCTAGGGTTTTCTGAGCAGTCTGTCTCAGAAACAACTTGCAGCATGGAGCAGCAGAGACAGTCATACTTTGTAGCCCACTGCAGCACAGCATACAGCTCTAGCTCGAATTGAATCATGCGCAATTCGCTGCAATGAAAAAAGCCTCCTCCACAGAGAAAGCTCTAAGCAGATATCAGGAGTCGAGTTCCACAAGGTGAGAGTAACCTGAACCAGAAGGCCTTTTAGCCAGCAAGCTAACCTCTCAACAAATGTCTGGAATATTGGCCTCAGAGAGGTGCAGAGGTAAGCAGGTCCTCTGGCTTGTTTAGCAGTTTTGCTTAAGAACCAAAGGCAGGAATGCAGACACGTTATACTCGACGGGGCAGTTTCTGGCCGACACTCCGGTGCAAAGAAAAGTCATGAGGCCCAGCTAGAACTAGAGTTATTGTACTGGAAATGTCAACATTAAGATCTGCCAATAATAATGTAAAGGAGTTCACCGCACGCTCCATAAGCTACTGAAATCACTGAAAAACCAGTCTCAGAAAATGATCGGAAAATCTTAAAACACAAAACCGCCATTTTCATTCATCCGTGATTAAAGGTAGAGGCCCTTTAATCTACTGAGCTCAGGCACAATATGTAGTCACAATTGTAAATTTACACATCACCCTCTGTCTCAGTAACTCATTTGCATGCTTGTACACATTTTTTGTCTATAATGTACATCAAATTGGTCATTCTCACTGAGAGTCTGTAGACTAAATCCTCCGATCTGTTCTGTACCTTGCTGGCCTGTGGTGTGTTGAGGATGTGCACAGTGCTTGGCTTAACACCATTGGCTTTGGTCCTCCTGTATAGCGCAAATCTGCTTTTCCGTCTACCCCGATCTCCGTTGGGCAGGGAGCCATTGTACCTGTCACAGAGGGGGATGGGGAAGGTGGGGAGGGGAGGACAGAAAATTCACAGTTAAAATCATTTTATGAGAACGCAATCGGTTTCTGTGGCTGCAAAAAAAAAAGATGTGTCTAATGAGATTTACAGGCAAAAATCTTGTAATCATATAACAAGTAAACATGGGGAATTAGAAACATTCATGCGTTCTGAAAAGGAGCTTTTACCATGCATTACATCACCGGCAATCTAATGCACCCTATTAGCAATCTAAGCGTTACCTTGGATAATGTCTCTTATTACATAATGCACTCTGGTTCTTGTGATTTCAGTGAGCCAACTCTGCATAAACTGCAGCTGTTCTTTTGCTCTGTGTCCCGGGCAGGAGCAGGTTTTAAGATGCAAGTCAGGTTTGCTATCACTTTGGGACACACAGTCTGGGAGGAGAGCTGGCTCACATGACTGAAACACATTGTCTCATTGCTGAATCTTCAGCCCGACACAGACAGCTCCATGATCAAATTTCAAAGCCTTAGCATGACCAGAGGAGCATATAAGAGCATTCTGTGTTTCACTTCTCATCACCAGGCTCTGGTTTTTGCCCTTCAGTCTGCTGCGAGGCGCCTACCCTCAGCAGCTCCTTGTGAATGAAGAAGCCCCTTCCGGTAGGACTGGTCCTCTCCCCATCCACCAGCTGGTTCCTACAGCTGGGACACCCCATGCACTACTCCCGTCCAACACACAGACCTTCTGTCACACGCTCGCATGTAACCACGGTGTGCTGGACAGCCACCTTGCACAACTGAAATATTTCTATTAAAAGGCTCGGGTTTGCACAGGATTGCACATCATGAGGGAACAAACTCTACGGGCCATTACATAATCTGATGTTTCAGCTTTTTTTTTTTTTTTTGCAGCGACGCAAATGCAACAGTAGCAACAAGAGCCTCTTTCTGCTCCTCCCTACCTCCCTCCAAAGCTAGTCCACCTGTCCCATGTCTCCACACGGCTGGCCAGGCAGGGAAACACATGGTCCCAGTCAGCACAGTGCACAAAGCTGGCCTGTAGGACAAGCCACCCAGAGAGAGCTCGAGAGGCACTGGTGATAATGTGGACAAATCTACAACTGATACCCTGACAGCAGGATGAAAAGGTCAAAATAATAGTCGACATATAATGCTATCTCCATTTTAAAATGTTTATAATCTACTAGTCTTTTCGGCTTTTGCCTCTAATGTTAAATGACAGCTAAAAGAAGTTTTGTTCTACATCAAACTTTAAAAAAGATATTAACTCTGATGTTTTCTTTTCTTGTTTTAACAAACTGTAGAGAAAAAAAATGATGCGATATTGATATAAGAACATAATGATCCTGTGTGGTCTTGCTCCTCAAGAAGAATCCGTATGGGTCAGAAATACTGATCATAATAGTATATCTAATAAACACACTTTTGAAGCTAATTTAACAGCGTGTCGACTCTATACTCCAATTTCATTCGACCTGTCCTAGAAACTCCCCACCTAAATAAAGAGCAGCCAGGCCTATATATTATTCAGATTTCTATTCAGTTGAGGGGGCCTATCTCCTGGATACCTGTGCTTGGATGTCTCACACACAGCACACAATAAGATGATATGCAGCTTAGCATTTTCGCCACGATGAATTCTAACCACAGAAATATAAACCTGGCTCTTTGAGAAACGCCACATATCCCTCCTTTTTATCGCAGCGTTGAGGAACAATATTCTGTCATCGAGGACCCACCACCATCACATTAGCTTAGACAGGCTCTTTAAAGCCGCGCTCCAACTAATTGTGATCGCTTTCTCTTTTGACCCGTGCCAGACAGACAGCGGATTTACCTTCCAATACTTTGGAGCACGGATTAGGAGATTCTGGCGTATCACCTATCCTCCAGGGTTGTGCTGAGGAGCCAAGAGCACCTCCTACCTCTTATGCTAACATGAAAGGCTAGTGTTTGCAGAGTGAGGAGAAGTACTGAGTTGTTGTAACCCTAACTAGCATGATACAGTGGTGGGGTGGCGTTGAAGGGTCACAGAAGAGGGCACGGAGGTTGGATGATGCTGCAAAGTGAAACTACACACCATTAGTGCTTTAGATATGTCAACCCAAACCGTAAAAACACATCAACAGGAAATCGCCGCAACATGAGAAGCAACCAAGAGTCAACAGACTCCGATTCGATTCTCTTGCTCCTTAGCTGAATGTGATTTCTTCTCGACAATCAGTGCCACTTTGTACCAAAGATGTCCCCCAAGTTGATTTGTACACTTCCTTCACCGTGAGCGGTTCTTTGGGGAGAAATGTTCAAAGTTCAAATCAATAGGCCCAGTCTCCCAGCCACAATGGACAGAGGAAGCAGAGGAGAGAGCAAAGGCTGGGTCCCGATCAATCCATCCTTTCATTTCCAGGATAAGCACCCCCTCCCCATCACACCCCCTCACTGACCAGCACCAAGCCAATCTGCCCAGGCAGAGATGGGGAAGGGTGCCGGGGAGGGGTTAGGGGGGCAGCCATGCAAGTAATAAGAGCCACCACGGTCATGGTGACAAACCACTGAGGGAACTGCTGCTCAAACAAGCTTTGTTCCGAGCTGTCAGCTATCTTGTCTACCATCGGTTTTATCAATGGGATGTGATGTCATGGCAGTGATTATACACCCGTCACATCTGATTCAAATATGTGTCTTCATGTCAGGGGGGAGAACAAAAAGTATCGGCTTCAAACATGCCACATGCTCAGCCTGGGGTAATAAGCAGTCAGCACTTTTTGTCCCTTTATAATAAGCAGTATGGCTGTGAGTGTATGGGTGGAGGGTGAGGGACAAAAACCACACTCTGCCATGCTCTGTGTATAACCCTGATGAACATTTCCTTTCAAGCCATACACATGTCATCCCTGCAGCACTAATGGCTAAAAACATCAAGGTTTTAATAACTTTCAAGCGAGTTGATGATCACTGGTGACTCAGCAGGTGTTTCCCATCATCCGTGGCAGCTGTTGCTCCAGACGGTTTATATAAATATAAACATGATTGTTCTGAATGATAACTGGCTGCAGTTTCACACAAACCCTGGAAAAAAACACTCGAGTGGCTTTGAAATAGCTCTGACATAAACAAAGAAAAAGCCATACCAAGTTTTACTCAGTGGCAAGATGAGACACGTATACTAATGCCCTGTGTTTTTACAGCAGCAGACAGGGGACAGGTATTGTTTGAAATTTGATAATACCAATGTCAGTGATAGTTCCAGCATTAATGTCAAAACTATTAAAACCTTTTTGAAAAGAATGAGTGTTTTTTCTGCCTTTTTTATATGTTTGTTTAATGAAAGAAGGGTAAATTCTCGCATGTTTTCCATTTAATTTAATACCAAAAAGTATTGAGGTTCTGTACTCTACTAAAGAATATTGGCAGATGTATGAGCTCCAGGACTTTGATGGTATTGCAAGTCAATACAAACTGTGAGATGAGTTTGCTGTACCATCTATGTTGTGCCACGAAAATCAATGAACAGGACTGCCTGGTGACATCAATGACCTTTATTTTCCAAATATTTATTTCCTGGATTACCTGAGAACACATAGATCCTGTAATATATCCTGTAAGTCGCTGTGTTTTTGTGGACAATTAGCTGCTCCAAACAAATCACAACTTGTGGGATTACAGATGTCCATATTGTATAATGGCACTCTACTATAATTTGGCAATCTCCATTTTATCTCCCCAGAAAATGTTCTATATCCAAACACACATGGATATAATAAAAGTTTTTTTTCAAATCCCCCACCTGTACAACTGATGCAGGTCTTAAGTGGTAACAAAGGTTCAGGTCTTCCTCTAACTGACCCTACGGACATGTGAAGACAATGTGAAGAAATCACCTTTGTGTGGTGGGGGGAGCAAAGTGTGTGATCTCAAACCAGTTCACTCAACAAGAGCAAACATCTTAAGGCCAATCTTTGCATCTTTGCTAGAAACAACACAAACCAAGACTGTGTGGTGTCTCTGCACGTGACCACAGATGAACGTGTGTCCTGCTGTAAAGACGTAAAGTCCGAACTACAGATAGTACTGAAAACAGGAAGGACCCTAGGGACTGGGGGATGGGGGGGACCATCACCACTTCCGAATTCCTAACCCTTCCTCCCCCCCAATCCACCCCCAGATGAGTCCAACCTTTAAAAAAAAAGGTAAGACATCTGAGCGCCCTGGTTCCTATAAAAGTTGTCCTTGAACGTCTCACTTCTTGGCGGACGTGGATGGCTTCAAGATGTGGCCAGTGTGTCGTTTCTTCGTCACGGGGGCGAGTGAAACATCGACATCAGCTCGGCAAAAGCTCAAATCTATGCACACATTTCTGATTGCGCACGTGTCTGATTAGTGGAGTAACGTGAGCGCGTGAAACCTCTACGGGGTGGGGGTCGCTTTCTCCTAAATACGTGTGTTTGAGTTACCGGTGTAAAAACAAGCCAACTCAGGATAATAACAACAGTCGGCACCTCATTTCCAGGGCTCACGTAGCCAAAGTTAGCTCTGACTGAAACTTCCTCAACGTAAATACTCGCCAACGCGTTAGCGCGGGCGAGTCTACAAAATAGAAGGAAAGTGTCCCAAAATGAAATAATGATAAAACTAAACTTACCCCAGCACCACCAGCTCCCCGTACTTCACCGGGTCTTTGGACGGGGCGCAGTGCTCCTCCTGGCTCGACGAAAACATGAGGCTCCGGGCTTCACTGTGCAACATTAGCTTTACAGTAAAGACGGCGGCTCACCATAAAAATTCACCATCAAACTCCCTTAAAAAAAAGACGCGGCGGGCTCTCGTTTCGGGTCGTACATCCAGCGGCATGTGTCTCCGAGCCCGCACCACTCCGGTCTCCGCGTAAATAAACTCTCCGTCCAAACTTCTTCAGCGTGACATTGCAAAAAGAAAAATGTAACTTAGTTGGCGCTTGAATCCGCTCTGAAGCAGATACAAAAACAGCGAGGAGCAGGGCCGGGACGTACCATTACCTCTTTCTTTACTTTCTGTAGGGGGGGTTGCAAACCAGAGTTCGGTTTAAATTTGTGTTTCTGGTCTAAAATGTGCCACGTGGGTGTGTTAAACACTCTTAAAATCACTTAATAGATGCATTTTGCGTTTTTAATTGTCTCAATGTAACACTTTTTCTGTATTTGAAAGTCACACTCTCCCCTCTCACCACCTCGCATGGCACATTGGTCGCGCCCTGCGTTATGTAAACAAAGAGTACAATCTGGGAATTCTTAAAGGGGATCACACTTTTCCTGATGTGTTTGGAAAGTTTCCACTTCCCTCATATCTAACGGGAGAGTGAGGGTGTCTTTTATTCAGCATCCGGTGAATGCTGGCATCACGGGGCCCGCTCGCCTCCTTTTCAGCACAAAGGTCGCATAAAGTTATCAGATATGACTACTTTGTATAAAGTTACACGGGCCCAAGTGGGCCTGCTAAAGGTGGGGCAGTGGAAACAACCATCCCGGTACATTTCCTGACTGAGATAACGTGCAGAGTGAGAGGGTGGTGAAATCAGATTTAGCCCTTTTATTGGTGACCCTCTGGGCCCTTTCAAGACCTTTTATTTGATTATGACTTTATTGCAGTTGGCTAATGCATGTGATTGATTATGCAACCCGGTGACATCACTATTTATCTGCATGCCTGGAAGTTTTATTTTCGCACGACCGTCGATCTTTTTGATCATCTCATTTTATTGCCTGGCTTGCCGTTTTCATCTTTCACCCAGAGTGCCTTTTTCTTTCAGTTTGATCTCATTAGTCAACTAGTTCCGCGAGAGACAATGCAAACCATCCTTACAATAACACTGTGTCCTGATTAAGCTTAAGTCATTTGCCTGATTGCTCTTGATAATGACTCACAGTCTGTTGTAAGCAAATGTCCACACCTTAAGTGAGGATGCTGAAAACCTCTCAACATCCAGCCTCACCCTTTCCAACATCCCACTCATCCAGTTGTTCTCACGCCTTTCTGATGAATCTGCCACTTCTCCACTTTTGTCCAGAGGCCCCATCGACTTTTTACTGCCCCTGTCTTGTTTTCACAAGCAATCTGCATGGCTGGAGGTGCCCGCATTGCTCCAGGCCCCTTCAGTGGCCCTAGTGCCCTCACAATTACAGCCCCCTGTTTGAACTGGTGTTCAGTTTCAAAGTGCAATAACACTTGACACAAAAACAAAAGGTAGTAGGGGGTCACTGGGGCCCATGGAGGTAGTAGCCTCCCCGCCTTTGTGTATTAAAGCTTAAACTCTGTGGTACAAAAGCTACATCATTGCGGCATTGTTCCATTTGTAAGCAGTACAACTCCAATTAATCCATGGCATTTGTTGGTTCCACTCATAGCTGCACATAGTTGTCCATTAATAGTACAGAGGAGTGAACTTCAGCTTCTTCAGCAGTTGTGCTCAAGGATCAAGCTGCATTAGGCCTCTAACTACAGGCCTGCCCAGGGGCCGGCCTTAAAGCTGTGGGTATAATGAATGTTTACTGCTCCTTTGTGTCACTGTCTCTTTCCGCTTGCTTTCATCCACTGGGCATTGTCTGTGTAAAAGAACACTACAGTCTTTTCTGTGTCTGTCTGACTCACCCTCCTGCACACACACACACACAC
>JAOXYL010000113.1:13003693-13018638 GCA_028564955.1 Terapon puta | reverse complement strand
GCATTGTCTGTGTAAAAGAACACTACAGTCTTTTCTGTGTCTGTCTGACTCACCCTCCTGCACACACACACACACACACACACACACACACTTATACACAGTAGAGTTGGGGGGGGATCAAAGGCTCTCTAGCACATACCACACTGATGGAGAGCAGATGCAGGGAGTGGGCTGCTTTGCTGAAGTTGCACTGGCATAGTGTGAGTGCAAATCTATGTTTAGGGAGGAGGAGTCAAATGTTACCAGGCAAGAAGCGTGCGGAGCAGAGGCCTACTGCGACAGGCTACATTGCGCCACTGAGGCCAACAGTGTGAGTAATGATGACATAGGAAAGACAAAGCCCCCATTAACTTCCTCCCTGCTCTCGGCAGGCTTTACACGTCAGGATTTCTATGGAAGTCATGAGACTGTCCGTAAGTGCCTGCTGATTACATGTTACCTCAGGCGGATGTATCACTGTTTTTTCACAGAAATCGTACATCTTTTGTTATCTACGCACATAGGATGATATGTCAGGGTCTTCCCAAAAACTGTGAGATGCTTTATATGCAAAGAAAAATGACTAATCATCGTGAATGTGCCATTGTTAGAGGTCATCTTACAGTGACGTAGTGAAAACAGTGCTGCTAATTCATGCAAACTAAGACATTAAAACCCATGACTATATTAGGAACCAGCAATGTAATAGGGGGCTGTGTACATCTGGTACACCAGCAGCCTCCAGCAGCGTGCTGTGAAAGGCCCTCCCTGTGCTATCCCGCTCATGACAAGCTTGTTGAGTGTGTGGAAGATACAGCGGTGGCTGTTTCACCGCGAAGTTTCCATGAAGGTAAAAGCCAGATCTCCAATCAGCTGACTGCAGCATGACAGTGTGGGAGAATGTGAAGAATGTGCTGATCCCATGTTGCTCGCGCCCCTGACCTGACCCACCCCCCCAGCCAGCACAACAGTCCTGTTGTTTTAAAGGCCTTTTAACATGCAAAAGATGAGAGCAAGAGCTTTCTGTGCATATACCCAGTGGTCTGTCAGGTCCAGTCACAAAGAACCTGTGTTTATTCTTTCAATAAAACAGGAAGCCACAAGTGGTGAGGATAAATCAAAACATTAAAAAGAAAAACCACAACCATGGCACATCTGGGTTTACAATATACTTCCACACCCAGCCACTCACAGCATCTACAAGTGACCACAACAGAGGGATTTGTTCCAGCATTACAGCCAAGTCAGATGTCGTTCTTGGTAAGTGTTAGATTACCTCAGGTACTAGCTACAATCCCTCTTCCTTTTGCATCTCCTTACCGATGGGAACATTTTTGCAAAACCTCAAGCAAAGAGATGAGAAAACATCTCCTGTTCTGAAAGATTACACAGCATGTTACCATCAGGGGAAACTAGTCACACCCCAAAATGTTGAGGCTGCAGTGTCATCTTCTCCACCGTCATACAAAACACTTACCTAAAATAACAACACTGCATGACAAACATGTTTACTGCATACAGGGAAGTGAGGTGGATCCTTTGCCAAGTAGAATAGACCTGCCAGCAAAAGCCTCATGAACAGAAGCTTTGTAAATTCCTTGCTCACATTCAGGTTTTTCAAGGCTACATGTCAAATCAATTTAAAATTCCAACTTAGGTTTGTGCTGCCCCACAGTGGCAGGGGGAAAGAAGTGCAGTGGAAGGAAAAAGAAGAAACACAGGACACTGGACAGATTTATCAAGCATCCCTTTTATTAACATCACCTGTTACAAAAAGAACAAAATCTTCAGTGTTAATGAACTTAGCAACAATATAGCAAGTGTCGATTACAGATGATATGGGACGCTTATTCCTAGAATAGTTGCAGTAGGATTAAAAACCTCTAACACTGTTGACCTGGCCTTTTCTTCCCACAGCCTGGGTCACAGACTCCGTTCCCTCTGGAGCTGCAGTACAGACCTGACTACAATTTGTCCATGCATCTCCATAGTTACAGTCACGTAGTGACCCTTCTGATATGCTGAGACCCCTTCTGATCTCCCTTCTCCCACCCAACACTGAGCCAAGGTATGCATGGAGCTATGAATTCATGAATGCACGATGATGCACAGTTTGTGATAGTTTTCTGGTCAGGAGGCAAACAGACCAATAACATAGTGTATTTCAGCAGGTCCTAACTGGTACATTTAAACAATACATGTCTTTAAGTTAAGAAAACAAAGACTGAAAACCCAAAGTTTGTTTTGTCAAGTTGGAAATTTGCATCACTGCCCTCTCTCGACAAATAAACAACAAACTACTGCAGTATTCAAAAGGATTTCATTGAAAAATACAGGTGTTTTAAACAGAGGAATGGTTGCCACACTTCAAAATTATGCTGGGTGTCATTTTTTTAAAGATCAGAATAAAAATCAACTGTTGATGCCACTGAAGAAGAGGAATGTGGTGGGAACAGAAAAGTGTGTTTTGGTACAGTGTCTGGAGTGTTTGGAATTAACAGTAACCTCTACCTGCTCCCTTACGGCCGACAGTGATTCTGGGAGTGGTTTGCCAGCGGGGAGGCCACAGTCTGTTGGAAGCTGCGCACAGTACAGGTGAGGTGACAGAGGTTGGGGGGGAAGAGGGTGGCTGTGTGTGACAGTATGGTGCGATGGTGGTACTGGTGAGACCGAGGGTCAAAGGTGGTCTCTATAGTGCAGTCAGGGTGGCTGCTCGGGGGTCTTTCCTCCTCTCACTATACCTTGGGCAGACTATCTTTATCAGCCTCCTGGAGGAAATCACAGAAGCAGAGAGTTCAGAACCCACATTCAAATACACAATTGTTACAAGTGGAAGGACAGGACTATGATACTATAAAGTTATTTTATTGGGCAATAAGAACAGTGCAATAATCGCAATAACAGCGCTTACCCCTTCCTGTCCCTTGGTGAGTTGCCGACTGACAGCTTGTAGCAGCTGCTGCAGTTCTCTGACTGTCTGGTTCAGTCCTGCAGTCATTTTCTCCTTTCTGTCAATCTCTTCCTGTTGGACACAGAATGGTTGGTTTAAAGCTCAATATAACCACTTATCACCAGCCATGCAAAGACAGAAGACTCAGACTGCCCCAGAATCTTACCCTCTGTGACGTCAGACTGCTGTTTTCTATCAGGTCATCAGCGTGGTCCGTCACCTTAGAGAGCTCCCCCTGGATCAGGTCAAGAGACTGCTGGGCCTGGAACAAGGACCAGAAAGATGTACTTGTTACCAACATGGTCTGGATTTGGACCAACATCAGCGATGTAATAAAAAAATAAATGAATATAAATAAATAAATTCTTACTTTATACAGGTCACCAGCCACCTTTTGCCGCTCACTCTCTTCCGTCTCCAGCTTGGACAGAGTCTCAGTGAGCTGGGTTTTTAGCTGGAATCAAAACAGATGCTTAACAAATGTTCTACGTCACATCATAGCATCCCAGTGACACCTGTGAAACCAGTTTATAATGTGCACGGAGGGCATTTTATTTAGTGCCTCCTGCCAGCATTTGAAACATTACTTGCAATCTTCAAAGCAAAAATGTGTTAAAGACTTGATGTGGGCACGTTGCTACAGATACGGGTAAAAAGATGATTCACCCACCGGAAAGTCCAGTTTGAGCAATACATTCTTGCTTTAAAGCTTATCGGTCATAGCACTTTATGATACTTTGAAAGAGGATTTTACAACTCTGGAAAGTAATCTGTGCTGCTGTCTTTTGATCCTGTGCCTCCATGGTTACAAGATCAACAGTATAATTGTAATTCACCATAAATGGTAACCTGGCAGGAATAAGCACGTGTGTATGCCCAATTAGACAGCACATTGTTGTCAGACAAAGTAGCAAGTGTCGCAGCACATGCTCGACAATCCTGTGTCGTTTTGTTAAAAGCCTTTATTCTAATTCATCAGGCGTTTTTTAACAGCGCTACAGTAGGTCTGTGCACAGGCAATATTGTGTGAAAAACACCTGCTGACACTTCAGAGACCACAGGAAAATGTGGACAGTGAGACAAAGGAGACAGACAGCTGTGGTTTGGAGGACGTGCTGAAGAGGGAATACGAGTGTGTGCAGTTCAAGATGTGAAGTTTCAGCTGGAGATGGACAAAATGGAGCATATTTTTGGACTGCAGAAGGAAAGCAGGTAAGCCATTTGTTAGACGCCTAACACGGTAAAGTGAGATGAAGTGGAGTGTCAGCGTAAAGAAGGGAAGGTTAGTCTCGTAAGCATCACTGAGTGTGAAGGTGAGTCATCATTCTCAACCTCTGATTTTCACATTCCTAAAATGTGAATAAAATTTTTTTTAAGGCTTTTAAGGCTTGATTGAGCACGTTCACTGAGGTTATGGATGATGACCCACAGTTGCGGAAGATGGAGAACCCCATCCCTGGTGTGGAAACACTGCTAAGTGCAATCAGGGAAAGGTATTAAAAAAAGGAGCTCTAGCTAGAGGGTGAACAACGCTTACCAAATTCAGCTCCTCATTCTGTCTGATAGCCTCTGTATATGAGCCATCGAGTCTGGTCCGCAATTCAGTCAACAGATCTTTGAGCTGAAATTAAGTTTGAGATCAGGCATTTAATGGGAGCCTGTGGACGCTGGTACAGGACAGCACTACAAGCACACACTACGCAGTGACAAAAAGGGAACGCCTGTACTATTTAGCAGACAGCTGTAAATTACAAAATGTGGCCTGTCAAGTTAGTCTGCTAAGGGGTGTAACTAAATCACTGCTAAAGTTGACTGTGAGGTCTGTGTGTGCCTTCAGGTCAACAATGTTAAATGTCTGTGTAGTGTGGATCTTGTATATTTCAAATAAACAGGATGTCACAAAAAAAATCAAAACAAAAACATGTTATGAACATTAACTTGACGCACAGCAGAGTGTTTTGTTTTGTTGTGGAAGGATGGACACTACAGAGGGACCACAAGACAGGGTGAGGATGTCATGTTCCTGCTCACCTCTCTGACTTCTGTCACATATGTGGCGCTCTCACGCTCTGCCCTCTCCAACTCAGACTCCAAATGCTGCTTTTCTCTTCTCATCTACAGAGCACAGCAGAGATTCAGACATAGTTACAACTAAATGTTTGTTTGAACTACAAGAAGTCTTAGAAGAAGTGCTAGTTATTAGCTTGAGATGTGGGTTTCAAGAAGACTGACGTTTTCCAACTCAGCTCCATCACTTAGTCTCTCAATCTCCTGCTCCAGAGTTGTGACCTTCTGGCTCATCTAAGGGAAGAGACAAGGATGTGATGCAATGAAAAGTGCACACGGTGCAATCATACGTCACCTTGGTGGATTTACTTCCTGTTAAACCTGAAAGCGTACCTCTTTCACCTCTGCCTGTGATAACTCCAGCTTCACCTTCCAGCGAGACTCCTCCTGCTCAACGCTGCTCTGGAGGCGCTGCAGGATGCCCTCCTGTGGATGCAGCAGGAATGACAGCTCAGTTTGGAGATGCCACTCTGGAACCGCAAATGTTAAAAAAAAAGGTAAAACTTTATCTCACCGTCTCTGCCAAAACCTTCTTATATGTCTCACAGTCTTTCTGTAGAATCCTTTGGGTTTCCTCGGCTTCTTTCAGCTTCTCAGCTATTACCTAAGAAGAGAGAAAGACGTATTTGCAGATAAAGACTCCTTCAGATTAAGAGAATGTTCAAATTTACATTTTCACTTTATCTACCTTAGAGTCCCCTGATGCAGGGGTGGATTGTGCAGCTGAGCTTTCAGCTGCTGCCCTCTCAAATCCCTGGAGCCACTCCTGATGGTTCTATTAGAAAGAGGAGATGAGGAGAAACTATAGTGAAACATTACCACACACGAGGAGAAGTGTAACGGAGTATTCAAAAATATTTCTATGAAGGTAAAAGTTAAATATCACCCTACCTGCTCAGTGGGCAGAGGCACGTGGGGCAAAAGTCTGTGCAGAACATCTCGACACTCAGCCTGAGACATTGCTAGGGCTGTCTGGTTTTCCTATGAGTTGATGGATGGGGTGAACAGGAAAAGGACAGAAAGAAGGGAGAGGAGATTAAGGACCGACTGTTCAAATTGTCCTAGTCACTTCGATGACAAGGTCCAGAGGCCATCGGAGCAGATACGATGACCGCCTTTCATTCTTCCTCCCCTTTATCTTGTTTGGAACCACTCACCATAGAGTCTTCCACTGAGTCGATTCATTGAACAAAATCTTAAATAATTATTTTACAGCATTAGCATAAAACACTGTCTCGCTCTTAGTTCCAATTACCCTGAGAAAACATCTTTCAACAGGCCACACCTACACCAAGTGTCAGCAACCTCGGATTCAGAGCGTATCACAAGCTCCAACCACAGATGTGTCAATCTGCTTTCATGATACTGCACAAAGTATCTTGAAACTCTTCAAAAAATACAAAAAAGGTAGCTATCAGTCCTCCCACAATAGGCTAGCTTCGTGCACTGTCACTCTTGAGGCCTGAAGGGAGAACGTATGCCAAGCACAAGCCAGCTGGCACTCTAACCACTATTCACATTAACACACTGTGTCACAAGGCAGCTCCGAGATGAGTGCTGAGTTGAATGCAACCAGCGTGCACTGACAGTACACAACAGCTGCCAAGGAACTCCCTGGCGAAGCTCTGGGAAGGTGCTTTCTACTGTACTCAGATAGCAAAAGGAGCAGCTGCGGTGCTGATGGATCAGCATGTACCCTTCCCTAATGTGGGGGGAGGAGGACACACACACCTCACTGTAACCGTTAATAGACCAGCTATCCGGTAGCCCACTCTATATCTACACCGCAGGACTTTTAGCCACAAGACATACACTGTAGATTTAGCTTTACATTTAGCCACACTTGGAGAACAGAGATGTTTAAACTGTAAGCACAGAACATTGAGAAACATACGGGTGCTATTGCATGTTCATTAGATGTTTTGAATGATCAAACTTCATTTAAGCAGAATGAACTGCATTTAAAATGGAAGGCAATCAAAACAGGTTTTCATGATTAACTGGTGATGTTGACAGTACGGATGTCACAAAGCAGAATGGGGAAATACATGCTAGAAATGAGTCACATGACAGAGAGACAGGAAGCTGCGAATGATTGCCATGAGTCTGAATCTAATGACATTTAGTGTAATCATTTCTAGGACACTGCACACTCATTTCCAAGCATCAGCTTGAGCTGGGAGAAATTATTCGATTTTGGAGCTTCAGCTAAAATACATCAGCTAACCAATATTTGTTAAGTTCATAAAATCTTTCCAAGGGGGGCAGCAGAGTTCAACAGCTCAACGCACAGCCAATTCATAACTTGAGGCCAAACAACAGAGGGAAAGGGAGAGAGTGAGGTAAATGAGTATGCAGCTTTGTTATGGATGACGGTTGAACAGAAATCTCACTGGGTCAATCATGGCAACAAAAAAAAAACAGACGAAAAAAAAAAACAGCAGTATTTTGGGGAGGGGATGCATCAGATTGGAACTAGAGTGAAGCAGACTGAGGTGGGGTGTCGAACCTTGACAGCTTTGCTGAGTTTCCCTTGAAGTATGGACTCGGTGGCTGACAGAGCTTCCATTGCACTCCAGTTTTTCTCCCGAAGCTCCTGTTTTGGTCAGTTCCAGAAAGATACTACTTTCAGTTTAGCCTCAGGGAAAATGCATTCAGTGACCCTCAAATAAAAACTGGTGGAGTAACAGAACAAACCGAACGCATTCGCCATCTTAAAAAGTACTACACTCTGCTTTTCACCCATGCTCCAACCGCTAAAAATAAGTATGAACCAATAGCCTCGAGAGTCACAGTCTCGCACCTCGTGTGGGTGAACGCAGCATGCACAGTACGCAAGATGTGTATAGTAACAATGTTCTGGGAGTACTTCCACTTCAAATGGAGTCAAATAATGTCTAGAGATTGTCATGGTATGTGCGAAAATGAAAAAACAAAGTCCACTTAAATATATCAAATCAAATATGCCTCTCTTGAAAACGAAAAGGTAGGCGAGTTTCTAATGCTCTGAATCACCCACAAGCACAGACAAGCTAGCTGAAACAGTCATGGCCAACGGCGAGCATAACAAGAGTAGGCTGGAAGCCCTGTTATGCAACGCTCAGCTTAAGCAATCCAAATCAAAATAGACATCTGTACTGATGTGTATAATCATGTTGAGAACACAACCTTCGCTAAAGAAAGCTTTCTGTGTAAAACAAACAAAAAGCAAAATAAGTCGAGACTAAGTGGTGGTGGACAACAGGAAGTATGGATGTATGTAGTGTGCAACTCCAGGGGAGTGTTTTGGGGTACCACACAAGGGGGAGGGAGCGGGGGTGCAATGTCTCACAGGGCTAGACCAGAGCAGGTACTGGTGTTACACAGTGCAGGCCATCGCTGTCGGGAACCTACGTTGTTCTTCTTCCTATGAAGCTCCATGGAGTCCCTCAGCTCAGCCAGCTCACTCTGCAGATCTGAGACCTGCTTCTCCTTCTCTGACAACCTGACAGACAACATAAACGCCTACTGTGAGCATTACATTGTAGGTAAGGGTGTGAAAAATATGCTTGTTATAAACTGGCATGCAGCACTACTCACGATGCAAGAAGCTCTGGGCTTGGCACCGCTGTGTGGGACTGCTATTTGAGGAGGGGGGGAAAGACCCAATTAAAACTAGAGTGAGAATTTTATCTCTCATGACCCTCAGAACAACAGACAGCAAGATCAGACTTTAAGAACAATTCAAAGACCACCTGTTTTGTCTGTTCTGAAACACAATTCCCACTTTAATTTGCTCTTTTTTTACTTACTTCAGTAAAATCTTTTTTAGCTGGACAAATCATCCATAAAGAAATGCCAGCTGCACGTTCCAATGAGAATATTTTGGTTTTTTAAGCTTGTTCCTCACCTGTTGATGCACCTGCTCCATCTTCTCCGTCAGCTCTGTAGTCCTTGCCTCTAGCTCAGCCTGCAGCATCTGGATCTCCTGGTCCTTTGTCGCTAACCTGCGGGTAAGATGTGCTCATTGTTAGTCTTCTTTGTAGGGGCTAGCCTGGAGGAAAGCATGGAAAAGTAAGTGTGTGTGTGTGTGTGTGTGTGTGTGTGTGTGTGTGTGTGTGTGTGTGTGTGCGTGCGTGCTAACTTACTGAGCCTGGAGTTCTTGGATATGGGCACCAGAACTGGTCAGCTCTTCTGGCGTCTCCTTCTGTCTCAGCTGCTCCATCTCTGCCTGCAGGGCGGCCAACTGCTGCTCCAGAGCCTGTGAGACAAAAACTGCTTCAGACGAGAGCTCAAACTAGGACAGTGCATGAACAATACAAAAAGCAGCAGAAAATCCTGTACCTCCCGCGTCTTCTCTCTGGCTGAGCTGCTCTCTTCTGCTGCCCGAAGACTCTCCTCCATTGATTTTAAATTCACATCCTGTTCTTGGATCCTATACAAGCAAAGTAAAAAAAAGGGTTCAACATACAGAACAGTGTGAAGTCAAACAGAATCTGTTGGCATTAACATTTAAAGTGATAACTGCTACACAAGGACATTTAACAACACACAGCCTCTCATGCCAGCAGAGGTCAGATGTCGAAAGGATTATTGTCAGAGGTGTGTGTGTGAAGTGCCAGGAGGATCACGTTAGAGTAGAATAAGTCTTTGATTTCAAAACACATAATTATGACTTGCAACAGCTACTCATCATCTGCGCTGGTTTGCAAAGTCAACATGTTACTGAAACTGCAGTTAAGATTTTTTTGACGGGTGAACAGAAGACGACAACACTGTTATGGCCCCTAAATATAAAATTAAACTTGTTCTTACTTGCTCTGGAGTTCTTCCACTATTGAATCTGATGATGCCTGAGAGTAGGATAAAGGACAATTCAAAACACATGAATACAGAATATGGTAGAGCAGACACAGCACTATTAAATCAAAGATTTTAGCCAACTCACCTGTTCGGCTGTCTTTCTCTTAACTTCCTCTATTTCTTGTTTTAGTGCCTCGTTCTCTTCTCTTACAGCCTGCATCAGGGGAAAAAAATGGCTTAAAGGTTTTTGGCCCATTAGGGATTGTGATTACTAAGGCAAGCGGCGAAATGCAGAGTCATTTAAAGTATGCTGATGTCAGTCAAATGTGGATGCGAGTGTGAGGCAAGTGGGTTTTTTTTTTAAAAGGCTTTGCTGCCCGTAGCCGATCCTTTCCAAACAAGGGGAAACACACCTTGAGCTCTTCCTCCTTGTTGGCCACTTCAATCCGCCCCTTCTCCAGCAGGCCCTCTACGGTTTTCATGTTCTCCTCCTTCTCCCGGACACTGGGCAGGAAGCAATAAAAAAAAAAAAAGAATGTTCAGTTAATCGTGAATTATTTAGTTTTATTGACAGAGCAACAAGTCAAACTAGCTGATGTATTTAAAATATGTTCCAGTCTTTCAAACACACCTCTGCTGGAACTGGTCCAAAGCCAGTTGGGAGGCAGTCTTCATGGGGAGATTCAAAGGCAAACAGATAGAGAGGGTGTGTCAGATCAGACAGCAGAACACGCAAACACACAGGGCTCTTTTCAGTTTGGGTAAGTGAGTAAGTAAGGCATCACAGCTAACCTGGTCAGAAATCTGTGCCTGCAGATTCTGAATCTCTGCCTTCAGTGCCATGTTCTCATTGTGCAAGGCCTGCAGAGGAGAAGATGAGGGAAGACGAGACTTTTTATGCCAAGGCAATACACATTCTCACACAATGTAAAGTGACACAGCACTTACTCACTTCTACCTCCAGTTTATAAAATCACAAATTACATCTATTTGGCAAAATGCCTCCAAATGTAAACCTCTTTCTGGCAGGTCGGCCTTCAATCCATATTCCCTCTCAACACAATGAGAGGCCTACAACGCTGTTTACCAAATTCCTGCAGACTAATGAACCAATGCAATGTTGGTATAAGAATCTGTAGATGAGGCGCTCTTCTGACGATACCTGCATGTTCGTTTCTCTGCTGGCCCCACTGCTCCTCTCTGCATTTAGGGAATCCTCCAGACTCTTCCTCTGCAACTCCTTTTCGGCCAATCTGTGCGGAGCAGGCGAAAGAGTTGGGAGAGCATATGAGAAGTGGCTTCACAGTGTCACAAATAAAATGATGTGTATTTCTGTAAAAAATCTTACAGCTTCTGTATCTCCTCAATGTGAGAGACATGGGTGACCTAAATGAGAGGAAAATAAATCTCATTAACCCACATACACACACTGTTTTGCAGCAGGTTTTCTTATTCAGACTCAATAGATAAATGAGGTTGGCAAATCTACCTGTGAAGTGATCTGGGCCTGCAAGCTCTCATTCTGGGCCTGAAGACCTTTGTTTTCATTCAAAAGTTCCTGTTGAACACATATTGCATTAGTGTAAACAACATTTCATGTGTTATCATAACATCATCTGATCCAACATAGGGAATCAAGCAACGGTGGATTTTGTGTATTTGATGATGTGGTGGCTCACCTGAACCCGGGCCTGCAGTGAGTCGTCGGGCATGCTGTGCTGGGACATCTCCATCAGCTCCATCACTCTCTGCTCCAGCCGCTCCTTGGAGACCATGGCTTCGGTGAGGCTGCCATGGAGGGTCTGGATCTCCTTGTTCTTGCTGTTCATCTCCGTCTCTGCCGCCAGCAGCTGGCTGTGGATCTCTGCGCCCACATGTGCACAGACACTCAGTCAAAGAACGTAACCTGATGATTTACTTTGATGTAGATGAAGCAGCGACTTAAAAACCACGGGAGTTTCTTTTCTTCGCCATGTTTTGTCACCTTGGTTTGAGGCCTGGAGTTTCTCTCTCTCTGTGTTGACAGTGTGAAGGAAATTCTGCAGTTCTTCCCACCGCCGCTTCGCATCCTGGAGCTGGGCCTGGGGATGAAGAGATGTATCCAATTTGGTGAACACTTCTCTCCCACACATTACACTAGAAAACAAGAGCTTATGAAATGTTATCAGGGTGGCTTGAGGGGGAACCAGGATCCTGTGTTAGGGAGTGCACAGCATAACAAATGACATCCATCCATCTTCTTTCCGCTTACGGCCAATGTCATTACTATACGGTTCATTTTGCAATAAGGCTACCTGAATTTCTACAAGCCTGTCAACCCCTGTCAGCTCCACATGTGAGTCAAACTTCAAATAACAAAACATATAGAGGACTTTGTTGTATTGACTGAAATCTCTGAAAAGACAGGAAAGGCAGATGTGGGTGCCTTTCAGGAAAATTTTGTTTATACTCAGCACAAAGCCTCAAACATTCCAGCTTTCAAAGCCAACACAATCCTTCCAACCCAAGGATCTATTTCCCACACCCCTCCCCAGGACTTCTACTACAACCTCCTCCCATTTCCCTTGATAATGCTACTACCACACCCACTAACCAGATATGAAGCTGCGCAGCAATGCCCATGATTTGTAAAGCTCAGTTCATTTTTGTCGCGGCTGGGGGAAAATGAAGCGCAGGCTAAATAAACACATTGTGCATCTGGATTAGCGTACCTCCAGCTGGGACACGTTCTGCTTGTAGCTGACCTCCAGTGACTTCCTCTGGTGCTCCTCCTGCTGCAGCTTGCCGTTGTTTTCTGCCAGCTCTTTCATCAGACCGGCGTACTCAGAACGGAGTTTGTTCAGCTCTGCTGAATTCCTATTAAGAAACATATGCACACATGCACAGCAGAGGGATGTGAGAATGATGGATGGGGCATTAGTGTGAGATGCTGTTGATGAATCGAACTACAAATGGCCTGTTTGGGGCAATTCACATTGTGTATGAGGATGGATTTCTGCCTGGATGATTTTGTTGAGAGAGGAAAATATAAGCTAAAATGAAAAGACAACGAGCTTAAATTCTTTTATGAATTAAATTACTATGATTTATATTGGACCAATCTACAAGTGCTGGAGCAGATTCCACTTGTATGAAACAGTATGACTAGTAGGGTGTCAGCTAGTGTAACACTGACTTGCTCTCCATCTGGTTGGTAGCAGAGCTGACTGCGTCCCTCAGGATGCCGTTCTCCTGCTGCAGCCGGGTGATCTGGCTTTCCAGCTGCTCTCTCACCTGCTGGAACTGCACATAAACAACAAGATTCAGTCTCCAGGCAGACTTGGAAAAAAAAGAAAAGGAAAGAAAAGTCTACGTTCCTCCATTTTTTTTCTAATTCAAAATGATTTCCACAGTACTGATGAGAGATTGTTCTCTAATATAGTATAATAACGGTATAAATAATTGAAAGAAAGAAAGCCCACACCTTTATCTGCATGGTTTGGAGCTCCTGGTAGCTGCCTTGTGCTTTTCCCTGCATACTCCCCAGTTCTTTCTCCAGGGCTGCACGCTGCTCTCTCATCATGGCCTCTACACGGCTTGTCTTTTGCTTCTCAACCTGAAGCTCCTAAAGCATAGGGGCAAAGAGGCATAAGAAAAATTGTACACAGGCAAAATTATTTCTCCTGTACAAAGACTGAGTAGACAATTATTTATTCTTATTATACCATTAATGGTTTATCATTGTCATATCATGTAATTCATTCAAGAGAATATGATGATTTAGACCTGACTGAGCTGTTTCACTTTATCCTTGGCAATGGAGGCCTCCTCCTGCAGAGTTGTGAGAAGTCTCTCTCGTTCCTGTGCTGCTGGGTCTGTCCTAGCTGCAGACTTTAGGTGAGACACATAACATTTAAAAAACAAAAGAACGCCACAAAAAACAAAAACAGGCCTCCTGCCAGATGCAAATGGTGTGAAATGTCACTTGTCAAGAACACTTCATTCAAATGTATTACTTATTAATTTCTCACTTTGTGCCAGGCATCCAAGGCATTAGGGCTCTTTTCTCTAAGGAGAGCCATCACAGTGACAGCCTCTGCTTCAGTCAGAGACAGGCTGGACAGACCAGACAGCAGCTCCTTCAGCTTCACCTCTGTGTTCTCTGATAAAACATAAAAGGGGAGGTGCAATTTAGCACATTATTACATGGATGGATGGTAAATATGGGATACCTGAAACAGCTAGTGGATCAGACTCACTCCCCACACTCTTACCTTTGTCAGTCTCATTCTTCTGTTTCTTGCTCCCCTTGGATGGTGCGTCGTCATTATGGGCTGCCTGGTGGTTGGCAGAGGCTGCAGAGTCAGCCAGAACATGAGCTTCATCTACTGGATTTGAGGAAAAAATTATGATGTTGATTATGAAGCAACCATTTCAGGCCGATAGTTGTTGAGACATTTAAAATGAAATTAAGATATAATTTAGCACATTAGACCAATAAATAATCATTACCAGGCTCAGTCTTCTGCTTCTTAGAGGAGCTCTTCTTCTTGCCACTGGGAGCACTTGGTGCTGCACCGTCCAGAACTCTGGTTTCAGACACGATGGGAGCTTCCTTCTTGACTGGAGCCGGCGCCTGCTCAGCCTTAACCTCTGCCTGCTGGTCATCCACTGCATGGGGAGAGGTGAAGGAAGAATACTGTCATAAGGCAGCATATCTCTGTCTTGAGAGTAATGACAGGATTATTACAGTTGCTTGGCCAAAATCTCTAAACTTGATTATGTGACCACAATGGCCAATTTGCCCTCTTGCACTTTTCAATTCTCATTGAATTTAGGAGGAATTTATTAAATGAATGGTATTTCTCATGCTTTCCTAGAAAAAGAGAGAAGTGGCACACCCACTTGTAACTGGACTCTTGGATACTCACCAGGCTCTGCTTTTTGTTTCTTCTTCTCCTTCTTCTTTCCAGAGACCTGGGGGGGTGTCTGAGCCTGAACAGGAGCCTGAGTGGCTTGAACCTGGACCTGAACCTCAACTTGGGGAGGGGAAGGGCTGGATTGTTTGCTTGCTGCCAGAGGTACATCTGCCTTGCGACTGATTGGCTTTGAGCCGTTCACTTCTGGCTCCTCAGAGGAGGGAGCTGTAGCTGCAGCAGCAGCGGCAGCAGCAGCCGCCGCAGCCGCC
>JAOXYL010000113.1:12985823-13003593 GCA_028564955.1 Terapon puta | reverse complement strand
GCAGCCGCCGCAGCCGCCTTGGCTGCCTTTTTCTCTTTCTTCTTTCTCTCTCTCAGACCAGCAGGAGCTTCAGGTGATACAGAAACAGGCACATAAGCAGCAGGTGTTGGTGGAGCAGGATCTGGCGTAGCCACTGGTGCGGGCTCTTCCTCTACCTCCAGAGTGGAGCTGTTGGCGCCATCAGCTACGTCAAAATCCCGAAGATCCTCTTCTGACTCTCCTCCACCTCCACCGCCTCCACCGCTGGCACTCTCCTTCTTCTTGCTCTTCTTCTTTTCATTCTTCTTACGAGTGTCTGGCTTGGATGGTGGTAGTTTGAGGTCACGTTTCTGCCTGGCCAGCACCTCGTCATAGGAGGTTTCCTTCATGAAGAGCCAGAAGAAGAGGAACATGAGGGCGATGACCAGGGAAGGGGCCAGGATGAGCAGGTACTGAGAGTCGTAGATATCCACCGCCATTCTGAGGAAGAGAAAGGTACAAGGAAAAAAAAAAACACAAAACATTGTTTACTTTAAGTCACATAGCACTGGCATCACATTAACCAAAGCCTACTTGGAGGTGTTCGTACATCAATCGTACTGATAGAGAGCTAGCAAGAGGGCTCTAACTGACACCCTGTCCTCTTTTAGTGATATGATCCAATTAGATAACACTACCCTGCTATACAGCTTAACATTCTCCCTGCCTTTATATAGGTTATATAGGTTTATGTGTTATACAGGCTTATAGAGAATAAGGCGCATCTACTTGCATAGCTGCGTGAGAACCAATTCCGGGAAAAGGGTTATTAGAGGAGAATAAAAGCCATCAGCTTTACTTACATTGGTTTAGAAGGGGACAAAATAGGTCAAGAACGTCAGAGGGACAAGTAGGCTAAAAAGAAGATGGCTCACTGTCTCGTTTAGTCACCTCCCTACTTCAGCCCCCACAAGGACGACAGGGTGGTATTCTAAACTCATATCAGGATGGATTTGCAAGAGGCAAAAATACACCCACATGCAAGTGTCACCCACTGAGGCCTGCCGCAGCTGCAGTTTGGCCCCCTGCCTGCTTCAGGCCAAGGGGAGAAAAGGTTCCTCTTCCATTGCATGAAAAGTTTACAGAGTCAAGAGGCCCCGAGACTTTTTCACTTTAGCATCTGCCAAAGATATTCTTAAGAATCTATGCATAGTCTCCTCAAGGCTATGCAGCAAGAGGGAAATTTATAGAGACAAAGCAATGATAATTTGAGACGCAATGTATTTTATAACTCAGTAAAAGCAATAAAACCAAACCAGGTTTTATGGCTTGTAAGCAGTATTGTCATTTCTTGGCATTAAGTGACAAAAGAGAAATGCCTGTACGATGGCTGTTGATGATGTGCTGGACTTATTTGTCATAGCAACAGTTACTTGTCTATTTCACACAAATGAATATCAATTAATGCCATTTCACAGCCAATAATCTAATCAGAGGGAATGTTCCAACACTGCCAAGAACCTCAAATACAAAAGAAAATGTATGAAATGTCTATGCCATCTTTTTAAAAAATTGAATAACTTTCTTTGCAGCACATTTTTCTGTTAAACAAACCGAATCACACTCTTGATGGCACGTTTCCCGTGACAATCACTAAGGTGGCGTAGCAGTTGTGAAAGAGACAGAATCCGTAACAGAACTGATAAAATTTCTGATAAAAATCTTGGAGTGTACGTCTTGCACATAAAAACACACCAATGTCAACATATTAGAAAAACAAACATTTTAAAAACAGGGACAAGTTAAGCCTTGGGTGACAACAGTGGCATTATGTTGTCAATACTGCAGAGTGGCTGCAGACAGTGAGTGACCTGACGTGCAGCCGAATCCCATCCTAGGCCCAAGATCTGTGGCAGTAATGTAGCGTGGGAGTTGGCGTCGTAGAGCAGACCTCTTTAGTCATTTGGATTAAGCAGATTACCCATGATAATACATTTAAGAATAACTTTCCACAGCAGGGCTTCCTGAGGACTGGCAGGCTTAGCCCTATAGTGCAACGTTGACCCTGTTTCATTCCCACCTCGAGAACCTCTTGTCCCATCTTCCACAACACACACACAGAAATGTACCAGGCCTGCTGTAATATTTGGCTTCTCATACTCTGACACATTATGTCACCTTTAAAGCTTTTCTTCAGAGCATGAAAAGTAGTTTAAATAAATGTTATGTAATACGTTTTTTTAGTTCAACTGCTTTAATTATATAACATTTTTTCAAGAGCTTTGACTGTGACAGATACATCTGATTGGCTGACCTTTCTAGCTGATGGATGGATAGCTGAGGATGTTTGCCTTACACGTTCAATGCCTCAACGCATTCCTCCACACTCGAAAGGCAACAGCTGGGGACAAAATCTGCAGATTTTGGTATTGGTAAAACACTATATTTATCTGGGAATATTAAGCCTTTATTAGGCTATTTCTTATTCTCTGTGTGTGATGTGTAGTTTTCTTACCTGTGACCTGATTAAAAGATATGTCACTCGCTATGCTAAGAGGCATATCGAAACAGGAACCTTACACAAACACTAATAAGTTGAATGCAAAGACCAGGAAGCCTTTCAGTTGGCTGGAGATTGAGACATGAACTAGATCACTTTCTAAGTTTTATAAAAATGTGACCAAAGATTATGTCTTTGGTCATATTTTATAAAACATGCTAAGTGAAGAAGCCATAGCATACTATGTACTACATACACAATATGGATGAAATAGGTAACAAAGTTAACTCAAAAATTTCATTCAAAATCAAGAAATTCTTTCTCTTGTCATATTAAGTGCATGTTCTTGGAAACCTCCTGGAAATGTGAAAGCGCGAAATAGCTCTTAAAGCTACATTTCTTCTGGGCATATTAAGTATGGGTGGAGTTAAGAAGTGTTGGATTGGAAGCCTGCTTGTTTGCTTTCTTTCAGTCCCAGGCCTCGAGTGGAAGGTGCATGTGTTTCCTTGTACAGCCGGAGCCTCGTCCCAGCATCAAAATGAGCCCAGAGGACAAAGCCCTCTCGGGCTGTTGGCTCCCCGGAATCTAACCACTTGGCTGGTCAGGCGTCCTGATTTGGCAGGCCCGAACAGAGAGGGAACTCCT
This sequence comes from Terapon puta, assembly GCA_028564955.1. Classification (NCBI taxonomy): domain Eukaryota; kingdom Metazoa; phylum Chordata; class Actinopteri; order Centrarchiformes; family Terapontidae; genus Terapon; species Terapon puta. The sequence goes on along the minus strand of JAOXYL010000113.1, from coordinate 13,000,490 downwards.
GATAAGTACCAGGCCCAAAGAGCAGCACAGACAGTACTTGAAAACTGGGCCATGCAGCACTCTATGCTTAACATCTTGAAGATGGCAACAGCTGTATAGCAGAGCAAAGAAACTTGGGACCACTCAAGTGAGCAATCTGTCTTGAGTGTACTAAACATTGACCAGAAGTGCAATTTACAAAATGAAGATCAAACGTAAGCAGCGAATAAGCCTATGATGGTGCTAGTGCCTGGGAAAATGACTGATGACTGATTTCATATGAAGTGATAGTATTTGTTAACTAACCGCTCTAAGATGTGGAAATGTCAGGGTCACAAAACCTGCAGTCTGTGTAGCAGCAAACAAATGAATTCAGGCGCAATCTCACACACAAATAGAGAAAATTGGAGGCTTTAAAAACTACACTGGCAGTCACTCTATCCCCTGTATCAACACCATAATCGCTTTCAGATCATGGAACTACTTTTACTCTTTAATCACACTGCCTTTCATCCAGAAAGTATCAGCAATTGAAGGACAAATGAGAGATAGTACTGTCTTAAAAGCTAAGCTGTAAAGGGGGATAACACAGCGATAATTAACTATTATCAGAAGTCTGACAATAAACTAAACTGAAAGTAGCAAAGTACGCAGTGACGCATCTTGCTGTAGTGGAAAACATTAACAAACAGGTATTAGTCCTCTGAACCAGTCTGCTCTTCCTGGTCTGGCTGGAACAAGAAAACTTGAGAGCATGGCAGATATTGAATCAAGTAAGACCAAGACACCTTAGATAAGAGATGATCTACAGATAGACCCTCCAGCAAATGGGCAACAATGGCAGCAAGGCAGGATTTTGTGGGAAACACCTTCATATACTTTACACTGCACCAAAGTGAGCCCCAGGGGGTTCAGATTTCCATGGATCTCCAGAAAAGTACTGTAGTTCACTTTGCATTAAGGCAGATCTGAAGGCCAACATGACACAGCGTGAGTCAAACACAGTCATGTCTTTATTCACCGCCTTATTACAGATATAGTAAAGGTTGCCACATTAAGTATAGCTCGTTTAAACACCGGAAATCAGTGATCACACCCCGACTTGTTGAATGGTGGGGTGGAGGTGCTTGCTGGACATCACTCACTCCCAAAAGCAAGGACGAAAGTACCAAATGTGCCAGCATGATCGTCGGCCTTGTGCAGACTACTGAACCAAGATACGTGATAGCAGCTGTTTCTCACAGTGGATACAGCCTGTGATGATTAAAAAAAGCAGAGAAGCAGGACTGGTATAGCATTAATCGTCCTTGCTAAGTTAGCCCAGTTAGCTCATGAGCCGCACGTTATGATGGCACGAACAGAGCAGAGAGAGAAGAGGCTCACTCCACCAACATGACTCACATTAAAACATATTTATTTAAGACAGGGGAGGCTCAGCTGTGGCTACAAGTAGTTGGTCATATGCTTAAAGCAACTGTGGGGCACTATGAATGAGCTAGCTAACAGAGGCGCTAGCGAGGCACCAACGTGAGCCGGCCAAATCCAATTATTAGCACAGAGGGGCAAAAGAAAACTGAGCGGCTAAAACGTTCACAGGGCCACCCAAGTTTAGTGTCTCTTTCAGGGCCAGTCAGACCGAGCGGAGGCGTGGACACCTGCCCCCTCCACACCTCACCAGGCCTCGCCCGGCTGCTGCCCCCAGCCTCCGCCTCGCCTGAAATCTCTACCCCGAGGTGCTGCTTCGTTCTCCGGCTCGAGTCCGGAGGGCCGCTCCCAGGCCCGCCCGGGCAAACAGCTTAGCGGCGCTAACACCGGGATGAGCGGCTTGTTTTTTTAGTTTTTCCGTTGGTGGGACATAAATAGAAAGAGAGTGAAAAGACCCAGCGGTAATGTACCTGTAGCTTCAGCGTGCTGTTCCCTCGGCGTATGTTGAAATGGCGTTGCTGAGCGTGGACTCTGGCAGCCTCCTGACTTCCCGGGCAGCTCCAGCCTGCCTTTCTCCGGCGATCTCCGTCAGACTGTCTCCTGTTTCTGGTTCGCGGGGGCGGGTCATAGTCGAGGCTGCTGGGGAGGAAGGGGGCGCTTGTTTTATGACTCCTGACGTACCGCCTAGATCAGCATCTACGGAATGCGATACAGGAGAGGGAGCTAGCCCCGCCTTTACGAGACAGCCTCGAACATTAAATCCGACGGCCGGAGGAAGCAGAGAGGGGAGTGGTCCTCGCACTTCCCCAAGTCCAAAAGCCACATGAGTACAAGAAGTACTTTAATATTTTGGGTACTTTCACATTTTCAACCACGCTTCCAGTATATCTGTGCCATCGAGTAAATTTGACACTCTTCCTTTTGTCTTTCAATACTTTTATTAGTCTTTATGTTACTGTTCTGATTTGCTTTTTTCATATATGTTCATAGTAGTTAAATTGGTATTTTACTATGACAGTGTTATGAACTGTATGTCTCGATCTCTATACACCAATCGTGAGTGCTTTAAAACTGCAAAGTCCTTCTATGCATCCACATACCAGGCCAATAAAGCTGCTTCTGATTTTAGCATCTTATGTTATCAGAGCAGTGTTTCCTCACTCAACATTATTTTTGCAACAGTACTGCACTTGGCATTTTCAAAATTAGCATGTGGTATAATGTTCATAGAGTGCATTCAAAGAAACACACACACACACACTCTGGAATTTGAAGAAATCTATTTAATATCAAACAAGCCTATTTATAAACACAATATGCCCCGTAATGATCGCCAGACGCTGATCTTTCATTCTTTTAAGTGTATCACTGCCCCTCCCCACTGTAAGGCTGACTCAGTCATTCTTCCTCTGTGTCAATGGACGCCAGCTGCCCTGCTGCCTGCAGCTCTGCCTCATATTGCTTCTTCAGGCCCTTCAGATACATGCGTAAGCTATCAGGGTCCAGTCTGGAGTTCCTGGCAGTCTGCAGGAGGCGAGTGGCCAAGTGGTACACAGCTCTCTGCCTCAGTGTTTCCGGATCACTGTGATGTTTGGCCTACAGCGATAATAAAAACACACCATGGGTCTTGTCTCTTTGTACAGCACCTCTCTTGACATAAACCAGAGTTATTTACGGGACACAGGAATATTTGTGCTATCTACCATGAGAGGCCTCAGTATAGCATTTGGCACTGTAAGCATCCCATATTGGGTTCTTGAAAATGAAAGCTTGATTTGTTGGGGCATGCTGTAAAAACATATGCTAAACTGTTCTGTAAATAAAGGCATACAGGTTACGGGAAAAGGATAAAAGGGCCAAATCTGAACCATGTATGTCTGTACGAACTGTACCAAAAGCTGCTGGCTGACTCTGGAGGCAACTGTCTTTGCCTCTTGGATTATGTTTGATGGGAGTGCTGTCATCTCTGCCGCTCTCAGACCTAGAGGAGCAAAGGAAAAAAAAAAGCTAGGTAACTGTTACGTCCCTAAGTGGACTAGGGGTGAAGGGAATAACATAAGCCGATAATTGTCCGTAACAGTAACTCTTTTCAGGAGTGATTCACAGGATTGTACAGAGGTTCTTGGTACCATAGTGTCTTTCTTCAGAGCAGCCTCGATTCAGCAAGTACGTATACACCACGCTCTCGGCACCTGTGTCACCACTGCGTGTGTGCTGAACCTGCATGTGCTGGTTCTCCACGTTGGGATACAGAGACTCTAGTTGGCACAGCTCAAGAAAGTGTGTGGCAAACAGGGTGAACGCCTGGAAACAGCAGGGAAACGGCACACACCTAAAGATGTTACAACATCAGGAACTGCGCTATGCCTGTATTTATTTTACTACTTTGCTGTTGACCTAAGAGGCGTACCACAGCTGACGATAACAAGTTAAATGATTAATACAAACTGTAGGAATCTGATTAATCTGGTTTCCATCGAAGAGAAAGGAGTGGCGCTGCAGTACTGTGGAGGAGAATACTTTACCTTGAGGCTAAGGAGGAACTCACAAACTGAGTGACAGATGCCAATGCCTTCCTCAGCACTGGTACCGCGCCCCAACTCATCTATGATGATCAGAGACCTGTCGCTTACGTTGTGGATAATGTAAGAAATCTTTGGGGAAGAAATATGCAGTCAATGGCAATTTAATGATCCCTGCCCAACCCTCCTAAATGTAATCAATGAAAAACAAACCTCCTTCATTTCCAGCATGAAGGTGGAGGAGTTAGTTTCAAAATCATCGTCCACACCAATTCTGGTGAAAATCTGATCGGCGACACGGAAAGAGGCATACTCGGCGGGGACAAAAGAGCCTGGAACGATAACGCGATTATGCAAAAATCAAGTCAAATGAAAAGCACGGCACTGTTCATGTGAGGTTGAGAGCTTCGCTTCTGACCGATCTGAGCCATGATCTGACACAGCGCCACCTGTTTGAGGTAGGTGGACTTGCCGCTCATATTGGGTCCGGTGATGATGACAAAGTTGCTGCCCTCGGAGATGTAGCTATTGTTCGACACTGGCTGCTGTCCAGCAATTCGCTCCAGGATGGGGTGACGACCCTGCTTGATGGCCAGTGTGTCTGTGAACTCTGGACGCACTGGCAGAGACAAGAGGTGGGAGAAAAAAGAAAGTAACCATCAAAAACAACTCTAATTGTCGGTGTTTTGTTTATGTGACTCTCTTCTGTGCATTTCTACAGGATGACCAAGTCATTAAAATAGTTGGTATCGTTATAGTTGGTAGAGTTACTGCTTTTAGTTTTGGTGCTCCACAGATGTTTCAGTATTCATTAAAACTGAATGTACTCTCAAAATCATTGAAAATTAGAGCAGGCCCTTAATGATTCCTTGATATTTAAATAACAGTTGAATGAATGAATTTGGCAAACAAAGCTATGAAGCTTGTCACATCAAATGATCAGATCGAAAGAATTTCCTTTGATCGTTATGATTAAATTGTTATGTGGTTAATTGCTGGTTGATTAATTCAAAGGTGTGTTACTATATAATAAAAGCACGTTTCTGAGAGCAATGTGTGCAGTGGTTACAGCCAGCTAGCTCCTCTGCTGGGGAGATTTGTCTCGGTAAATACAGCACACTTATGTAACAAGGGTAATCTGAGTACAAGCTGGCTGGGATGGAAGGGGGCAGGCACTCAGCACATGTCTACAGAGATACACTTTCAGACAGCTGAGGGGCCAGCACACACCACCCACGTGGCTGATGGGGCTGGTGTTGCCCACGACCCGCACAAAAAAGGACTGAGGCAACCAGAGCTGCCAGCTCAGGAGAGCAGTTTCTGGCTGTCATGTCCATGTGTGTGACGTTGGCTAGGTGCTCCCTTACGTGCACACAGCACTCTTAACCCTCGGGGTTAATTTGACAGTTTGACTGACTTGAGATTAGAAATCGATGGTGACTCATACCTACCATAGTCTGAGATGGTGCACGTGTTGGCCAGCGAGAGCAGCATGTCCAGCATGGACACAGCATCAGAGAGCTTGTAAAGGCAGTGAATGTGCTCATGGATAGTGTTCAGCAGTTGACAGATCACCCTGTACAGAGACAGGTTAGATGCTTCAGGGGCAAAGCACTTGGGGAAGACAATAACTGTCAAACAGCACTCTCTAGTGGAAACAAAGTAGAACAAAATGAATGGATCTAAATCAGCTGTTACTATGATGAAAACTTGTTTGGCTGGGGAAATGTTGGTAGTTGTTAACCTTAGAAATACAAGAAGAAGTTATTTATAGGCCTTTTATCTGGGGATTAAGTCATTGTCATAAAATAACTCATCTCCAGAATCAAAACAATATCTAAAGATAAGATTTGAATCTAGACACACATCAGTTCAATTATATTATTCAGTGGAATGAAAGGAATTTGAGAGAAACTATTTGAGAGATTAAATCAGCAAATTCCCACGAGTCCCACGAGTACTCAGCTAAAAACGAAGAAAAAAAAACTCTGGTCAAGGACAGCCATTATACAAAGCAAGCATTCTTTCAATACAGTACGGTGTAATGAAGAGCATACAATACATTGCTGTTATTTGTAAGTCATGGGATCATGGTCTCCTCACACATAGGACATGTGAAAGATCTCCCTCAAGGCCTCGTCACAGCGGTCATTCATCTTCATCAGGTCTGCAGTGGTGAAGCCGTAGTTGCTCTTGTGCTTGGTTACCTGAGGCAGATTTTGTGTTCAATCAGTGATTCAACCTTTCCTATAAATTAACCTCTTAGCACTCAGTGTTCTCGCTACCCCTGCCTTCAGCAGACAGTACCTTGATAAACTCTGGGGGGAGTTTCCCCCCAGGCAAGACAACTCCTTCAAGCTTCATCTGGATGAAGAAGCCTCGAACTGTGCTGAAGCTGGTGCGCATTGGCAAACCGTATTTCTCCCCCATTTGGTTCACTAGTCCTGTCCAACACAATGCTATTCAATAAGCTTCTTGATTCATACAAACATTGTAAACCAAACAAAGCTATCTGACCAGCCAGAATAAACACCTGCAATGTCATCCACTATTTCAGTATAAGCTCTGCGGGCAATATCGAGGAACTCATTGATGTTCGGCCGGACGGCATAACACTTCTGGGTGCGCATGTTCAGACTCCCCTTCAGGTAGGTAATGTCATCGTTAATCACTGTCTTGATCTGCTCCAGGATCATGTCAAACCTGAGTGGACAGAAATATACACAGAAAAAGACGTCTGAGGACAGCACACGATAGCAGATTTACGGCTGACATGAGCACGAGGCTTAGTACCTGTTGTCTTCCAGTGAGGAGCTGTATGCCTTGAGCAGAGCTGTGTTGCAGTTCCTCAACACCATCTGTTCATAACATATCATTTTAAGAGGCTTACCATTTGTATAACAACTAAATAACACCTATTATAACACTTTTTGTGTGACAGACACAGACCCTTAACCGTGGCACCAGATCCAATGTGTGTTTTAGCTGAATGACGTGTGTAATTTTTGCTTCAGCAACCTGAACCTGAAAAAAAGATAGCATTACTGAAAAGTACACAAGAAGAGAAAGACAGACAAATATATCACATGTGCTCATTTCTTTCAGCAATCAGTTAGTTAAGCTTTTCAAAACGACAAGACATTCCACTGCAATGAAATCTTCTCATACAATCAGGGGTAATGACTGCTGTACATACCGTTTCCTGCTTTGGGACTTGGACAAGAACAGAGAGCAGCTGGTCAATGTCAAGGAAATGACTGATGGCTAAGGAGTGCAAAAGAACACACATTCAAACACTGCGTCATGCTCTCATCGGCAGTATTCATAGTATTTCATGTCTGATATAGTTCCTGACCGTTCTTCAGGCCAAAGAAAAGCTCCTCGTCCTGCAGCAGCTCTTGTATGGTGTCTAAACGTATGTTGATGGTGTCCACATCCATCAGAGGCTCCAGAATATTGGAGCGTAACCGCCTAGCACCACCAGGTGTTTTTGTGTGGTTAAGTACCCCTAAAAGACTATGTTCGCTCCTGCACACAGACAAGAAGAGACAGAAAAACACCAATGTGATTAGACAAATCAAATCATCATAAAAAGATGACACTGTCATAGCTTTCCCTTCTTACCTGTGGTCTCTGTTATTGACCACCAGCTCCAAGTTGCTGGCAGATGCTGAGTCAATCATTGCCGTCTGTTCACTCCCTTTAAAGCTTACTTTGAGAGACTTGGCAGCGTAGACAGAGTTCTGGATGAACTCTAAATATTTCAGCAAAGCAGCTGCTGCTGCGAGGCAATAATACCTTAAAAAATCATGACAATTGGTAATAAATTTTTTTATTGCCTCACAGTATATCTACTTCTATACATTATTGTGCTCAGTGGCATACTTAGCTTGCACTTCCATGAAGACGGTGCCAAATTCTGGAGCACACAGCTGCTGAATGTACTCGAGCCCTTTCTTCTCATTAAAATACTTCCTTTGGATTGCAGTGAAAGCAACTCCCTGCAAATATTCACACTTAGAGTTAAAAAGACCACATGTCAACAGGTAGGACACACAGTCCACATTAGTGCTCACCAGCAGTGAGTGAGACAATGATCTACTGTCTGCTTTTAAAGTGGGTATTTGTTGAATTTGAATGTGAATATTTTCCACCTGGAAGTTCTCTGTGATGAGGTTGAACAACTTTGTCCCTTTCCCCTTCTCACTGGCTGTGTCTGGCATCAGTATCTCCAGAGGCACCAAGATGTGAATCTTGGTTACAACCTTCAGAAGAGTAATATTTGACTGAGACAGGAGCTCCTCTAGTTTAGAGATTCTGCAATGTGTAGCTTTTATTAACAGCCGACCCAGCATGCACTTTGACGTTGGTTGTCAGCGCTTGGGTTACCTTGGCATACGTCCCAGTGTCCGCAAACTGAGAGAGCACAAGCTCCGGACACTTCAAGTTGAGACTGGCCATGCCAATCTCCCCCCTGGCCAGACCTCGCCCTTCAACCACCGCCACGATCACAGAGGCACCGGAGGTCGTGGTCGCAGAGGAGCAACTCGTCGCTGCAGAAAAGTCACAGTTAGAAACAGCCTCAGCCGCACTGACACCGACTAAAATGCAAAGGAAGCGAAGTACCAGAGGGATCAGTGAGTGGTGTCCGTGCAGGATGTGAGCCCAGGGTCCTCCTGAGACCTGGTGTCCCTCTGTGACCACGGAGGGGGGAGCTGTCTGAGGTGGATGCAGGCAAGGCTGGATTGGTCCTGCAAAACCTGGAGCTGGGGAACTGACCTGTGTCAAAATAAAACACCAGGACAGGTTCTTTTTTCATGTTTTCACTGTGACTCTTATAAATGTGATCCCATTATCCTTATTTGTTGCACTATTAAACAAGCTCAGAAGTGGTCATTTAAATGTCACTATTATTATGTTTTTGTTTTTTTAATGCGTGGAAAAGATGCTGTACTAGCTTCAGCTACTGCTGCCATCTATAAGATCACCTGAGGGCGGCCGGGGGAGAGATGGACCACGGCTGGAGCTCGTACTGCCGTCATTTAAACTCCTGCGGGGTGTACTGGAGGAAGAAGACGAGGGCCCGGGGGAGGTGGTCTCATTGGGGCCGCTTCTGTCCACCGGAGACACCCCGCAGGCTTGTGAGGAGTCCCCACCGCTCGTCACCTCCTCTGTGCTGCTGCGAAACATTTAAAAAGCTCGCAAAGGCAGGGCAGTAGACGTGTGGTGCCAAAGTCGTGTGTAAAATGTGTAAAATTAATCGTTAATATATCAGTATCAACATATAAAGCCCTCTGTGTAAAGGTGGCGGTTAAGCTAGCTGACGTCAACAGCCGCACGCGCCGACCGGCTCGATTCGCGCGCGCCCACCTTGTTAGCTTCTGCGCATGTCAGACACACTTTACACCGCGATCATTTATTGTCGCCACGTTCATTCATGTGATCCAATTCTAGCAGAGCAAATGGGGTGTTTGGCCGCGGTGCGTGTGCAGATGGGGGGCAAATTAAAAGAAAAACCAGCACCAGGTGTCTCAGTACTCGGAGCCAGGCCGTTAAATGTCCCCACAACAGTTTTTGTGCTCTTTGCCAAGTCTGTGAAACTTTAAGAAACTTTATATTACGTCATTTTGGTGGCATGGCGATGGTGTTGTGGAGCGTTTTCTTTCAAAAATGCCGATGTTGAAACTGGGTTGAGACCTGGTGACTGTGCAAGCTGCAGTATTTTATTCACGTCATTCACACTCCAGTCAGTGAACTATAGTGCGTGGATGCATCTGCATTTTTGCGTTTCTTCACTCTTTTATACACGTCTTTCTTTTAAGTCGTCCCCGTCTGTACGTAACCCCCATCCCCTCAGGTAAGCTACACACATATTGTAGTTACCCCTGCATGGTTGATTTGGTCTCTTTTTGGGATGTATGGCATGACAGTCTATTTAGTTTATTCTGGTTACAGGCAGGACTAACCATGAAAACTATCACTTTATATCTCAGTTTTATCCTTATGCTGTTTTCAAAATGATAACAGTTGTATTTGCTCTTAAATAAATAGTACGAACACAGGTTTTCTCCTCAGTGTCTTTTATTTTTAAAACAGAAGTTCGAACGGAAGTCCTCTTGCACTTCCGGTCGCGGCCAATATGGCGGCCGACGCGAACGGGAGCGACTATTTCGTGAGAGAAATTGAAAAAAACGACGGCCGTAGCTTAAAAGTGAAGCAGTGCTACATGGGAGACGTCGGCTGCGTGGTTTGGGACGCCGCCATCGTTCTTGCGAAATATTTGGAGACGAGACAGTTTTATGATCCGGCGTCGGGAGTGGACGCCTGGAGCGGCAGGAGGGTGGTGGAGCTGGGAGCCGGCACCGGGGCTGTGGGTCTGATGGCAGCAACACTGGGGTGAGACGACGACTCACATGGTCTCCTCGCATATATGAGTGCACACAATAATTAAACTCCACTCATGATCGTGTGTGACGCCCCACAGAGCTCAGGTTACTGTGACAGACCTGGAGGACCTGCAGACCCTCCTGAGGGTGAACATCCAGGAGAACCAGGCACTCATCAGTACTGGATCAATCACTGCCAAGGTACTGAAATGGTTTGTACTTGTATTTCTTTATTTATGGATGATTCTTCTTGTGTTGCACATTTAAGTATATAAAATATTTACAACATATAGCTTAAGTTACAGATCATTCCCATTAACAGGATAATGCACATAACTTTTTAAAGGTTTTATTCACAGACTTTTTTTGGTACATCCACTCAATATTGTCATGTCTCTGCTGCAAAATAATCAGCTTCCACAAAAACTATAAGCCATGAAGTGATACAATATAAAAATGTAATCTTGAATGTTACGTAGACCATATTATCTCTGATTATATAGGTATATGTGTGCATTTAAGTAATTTCACACCCTGTCAGTGTGTAATTTCTCATCTTGCAAAAATTCCAATATTCTTGTATTGAATGTAATATTCAAGAAAGTTGAATGATCAGCACGTCTAATAGCTAACTGTTTGATTTCTGCTCTTTAAAGGGGTGAGAATGTGGATGAGTTCCAGCCTCTCCCACATTATATTCTAATGGCAGATTGCATCTATTACGAGCAGGTAATGCTCTCTACTTAGACGTTTCTCTGTTCATATGAGCCTTTGCAAGATTGCACTGCATCATCATTGTTGCAAAACGGGACAAACCTGAAGTGTGGTGCTGTGTTTCTCTTTGTGTGTCATCGTTTTCTTCCCACACAGTCTATTGTTCCACTGGTGGAGAGCCTGAAGCTGCTCTCTGGACCGGAGACCTGCATTATTTGCTGCTACGAGCAGCGAACTGAGGGCGTCAACCCAAGCGTGGAAAGGCAGTTTTTTGAGGTGAGAAACCAGCTGTGTGGTCCATCTGAAATGCCAACAAGCGAGTATCAAGAAGCTGAGATATTTGCCATCACCCTTTAGTGAGGTCTTTTGTGTTCTCTTTTAGTTGCTGCGACAGAACTTCATTTGCAAGGAGATCCCTTCAGAGCAGCAGGACCCAGAGTTTAGCAGTCCAGACATCCGCATCCTGCACATACGAAGAAGAGTCTGACTGTGTGTGGGGAATTTTTTTGTGTACAGTAATCTGTCTCTCAGCCTAATAGGAAAATATTTTATGCCTGTATGGAACATGTGTGGAACATCCAATGAATCAAATTTTTTTTACAGCAAAATATTTTCTGATATATCACTCAACAGTGTCCTGACATGTGATTGAAGTAAATAAATATATATTTTAAAAGTGACCACATTTTCAAAATGATGTTATCAAACTATAAATCAAGTTCAGATTATACCAGCAGATAACTTACTTTCTTGTAGGGCTGTGGAGGTAGATGGCAGACTTGCATGACAGACTGTGCTTATCTTTAATAAAATGAGCTGTTTAAGATGGAGGGGTCATGAACTGAGACAAGGAAGGAACTGAGCAATTCTTTCTTGTTCATTTGAATGTTTGAGGCAGAGGATTAGTTTAACAAATTTTTGTTCTTCATTTTTATGCAAAACATAGTGAAAGCGCAGAGTTCACAGCTCAGTGAACTGTGAGAAATTGTGAGACTTGGCTGTGCTGCTGCTCTTGCCTCTTTTTTTCTGCTGTGCATGATTCAACATTCAGTGTGGTGTGTTATTAGATTAGGTTAATATATGCTGACCTCGTAACTTATGTAAACGTAAATTCTACATTTCCGTTTTTTTTGAATGAGCTATTTAAATGTAGTCATTGACCATTTGGAGCACTAGGGGGCAATAGTTCCCTGAAACCCACCCCCCACCTGAAACTCAGTATTTAAACATTTTGTAGTTTAGCCCTGAGAATATTAATCTAATGCTGCTTGTCTCAAAACTAAATATTAACTTAAGGTGTAATTGTTACTATTTTATTAGTTTACTAAATTGACAGGTAGAAAAATTACTCAGGACTGAGTTTTCTCAGTATATGTGTATGTTTATTATTATGAATCTTATCCAGTTTTTTTTTTTTAATCTGAAGTCAACATAGCATATGTCAGCTCCCTTACGAGCTTTTGCCCTCCATGCGAGGGGAATTCCACTCCAAGCCCCAGATTAGCTGGAAGATTACGGCCCTTTTTCAAGCATAAACCATGAAGTACGCCCCGCACTCCCACAGGCATGCAGGGGCCCCTCGCAGCCTTTCATGCCGCTCGCTGTTTACACAGTTGAGCTGTAGTGTAATGAGCAGGGTGGCCTCCAACGCTCAGACCAAATAAAAACGTTAATGCTGAAGTTGACCGGGTGGGGTTCCCGCCAAAGGTCCCATGAAATCAAATCACTTTGTAGGAGAATGCGATGGGAACGATTGTACGATTATGCATTAATAAGATGCTGTTTGCGCTTGTTCCTAATATTTCTCTACTGGGATCCAGGAGTGCAACGCTAACCTGCTTGCCTGAAATTTGCTACTGCAAGGCAGGAACATCTGTCATGGCACAGTGCCGCACAACCATGAATATTCCTTGAATTTAATGATTAGACTTTTCTTTTTTTTCCCCAAACAGAAGTCTTTTTATTATTCCCATTTCCAGCAGATGCTTTAGCTTCCTGTATAGTTACTTAATATTAAACGTCCGTTTTAACAATTCATTAGCTGTTTGCTCCTTGCATGCAGGAACACAAACCCTCCCTGTCCCCAGATAACACATTCATTATTGACCAATATCCCAGCTGTGATTGTGAAATGTCTGAAATGTGTAGATGGCGGAGAAAGACAGGAGGTGTGGCCGGGCTGAATCATACTTGTTTGACGGTCTGACCCCTGAGTCTCTGTAGGCCTTGGTCGATGATACACAGAGGAAAAGAGTGAGATTAACTGTCTTTTTTTTGTGTAGTGTTGCTACAAATTATTAGAGTGGATCATTTAAAAGAATTGCTCCCTGCGGCCCTCCTCTGCCCTCTCACTTCTGCTGGGGGCAGTTGGTCCGCTACGATCAGTCGGCCTGCTATCGAGGTCTCCTTCGGCCTTGACCGGGATATGTTCAGCTAATTAATTTGACTCACAGCTGGTATTAAGTCCACATCCCACAGTGTGGCGGGGACAGGACCCGGAGGGGTTATTGGGGAGATTAGAGGGGCAGAGGGGAGCGCCACTATTCTGTGTCAACACTTCACCCCCTCGCCCCCCGCCCGCCTACCCACGGCTCTCTCAGTCAGATCATTTGGAATCTATTTCCCTGTCTCTCTGGTGTCCTCTGCTCCTTAAATGTTATGCAAAAATAATTAAAATAACGTAGTCATCGTCTTCTTGTGGTTGGCTAATTAGGCTGGCACTACAGGGGAAAGCAGGGAGGCTCGCAGTAAATGAGGACAGCCCACAGTGAAGCAGCGGTGTATCTCATCTATTATCATATACGCGTTACAGTTGATTCTGGTGACTGTAAACATTCGTTACTGAACGCGTGGCATGCACGCCGCGTGCGCCGAGACAGAATGGGGGCAGTTTCTGCCAACAGATGGTGCTATTAGTAGAAATACCTCTTACCTGTGTGGAAAACCTGCAGCAAGCACAACACAGTCCTGATAAATAGCTGAATAAGCCACAGCGTGCTCCAACAGCCGGCTTATTAATTGTAGCGCCATTATGAAATTTGTTGTGGCTGTTTTTGTCTGTTTGTGTGTGATTAGTTTTAGTGTTAGCTTTAAGATTAATGTGTAATTCAACCCTCCGCTGTCTACACATGAAACAGGCACCGTCTCTGCAATCCACATGCATCCCCCCGGTTGTTTTAAAACAAGAAAACATGAAGGGAGTTTGGGGGAGGGGAGGGAGGGGGGCAGCGCAGCACTCCTCCAAACCAGATGGGTGGAGGAGAGTCTGACTCCACGCGGCCCGTGTGGTGCGCTCCGCTCTGCTGCATCACGGCCAAGTGACACAGAAGATCCTTTGTGTCACCATCATCACGCTGCCTGGAGCCAAGGGACACTGTTCCAGAAAGGAAGGACTCATTTTCTCACTAACTATTAGGGAGTGGCTCAAGAATAGACATCAAACTGGGCTGATTAAAAATAGAAGGCGGCTGCATGAGTGTGTGACTTCTCTGATCCTGCAAATGCGCGCCTGGCCCCCGCCCACCACCGCCACTTACACTACCACCCTTTACACACGCACACACACACACACACACACACACACACACACACACACAGAGCGTCCTTCTCTATTTCACATGACAAACTGAGCCTGCTGAACT
>JAOXYL010000113.1:12942689-12971907 GCA_028564955.1 Terapon puta | reverse complement strand
AAGATCAAATTAACCCCAGCAGTAAATGCTATTATGTTATGCGAAATAATACTTCTAAAACTTTATTCTATTCAATCTTTTATTTGAAAGTGATTACAAAACATATCTGAAATACACAGACAACCTCAATGGTTATGAAATGTCCATAAAACTAAACAACACAACAACATAGAAAACATATATTTGCCTTAGGAAATATGATACACTGACACTAAACCATTAATTCCTCACACTTTACTATTTTTTTAGAAATGACAATGACCTTGACCAAACCTTGTACTAAAGTATTTGTCATAGACTAAAATATAACTATATAACACAAAAAGGGCCATTCTACATCCTGAGTCCTTTTAATAAGTCAATACATTTACTAATAAAACGTGTGCAGTACGTTTTGACTGCAGAAATGGAATCTACCCTGGATCATTTCACATCGTGGTATGGTTGTAGCCCAGTTTTGGATCAAAGATGTGTTCTTTAGTTTTTAAAAAAAAAACTTTATTAACAATGGTCATGCTCAACAACAGTAACATATAAACAAGAACAAATGACAGCAAGAGGACACAAAGTGTCAAGGAATTAAATTCTGTCAAAACAAAACAAAACATAGAGCATAGACTAACAATTTCATATGTTTCAGATATTGTTTAAGAATTCTTTGCTTTTTTTCCATTTTGACAAGGGAATTACAATAAAGGTTATCATCAATTAGAAATAAAGTTTAGTTTTCTATTGGTCCATTTCATGTTTTTTTTATGTGATTTGCTGAAAAATACAAACAGCTACATTAAAAATCTAGATTTCTTGTCCACTGAGGTATTTTCTAAATAAACTGAAATATCAGTTTACCTGTTGACTTATTTTTTGCATATCAATCCAAAATATCTTGGAATACATACGGTGGAAAAATAAGTGAAAATGTTTTTTTGTTTAAACCACAGACCATACAAGAATAATTTCAAGTCAAATCAATATATATATTATTCTATATTCTGTCACCTCTCCCTCATTTTAATGCTATTACAGTATTTATATGATATTCCTTTTCCAGTTCAACATCACCTAGTAACAATTCGTGCCAACTAGACTTGAACTCAAATGACACAGGCGCAATAATGCAAATTACAGTGAAACAGAGTCAACCACAGTGCAGCAGAGGGAGGTCACACCACTTTACTGTTCCTCCGCTCTTAACTACTGACTGCTGCTGCTGCACTACTTTTAACCAGCAAACACACATTTTTCAGTTTCATTGTGACACTGAAGCACACGCAGTAGTGAGGGAGTTGTGTAGTGAGTGTGTGTGTGTGTGTGTGTGTGTGTGTTGGGGGGGTGGGTGTTCTGCAGAGACCCTGTCCATCACTCGCTGGCCCCGCCCACGCACGTCGTGACGTCAGAGCGGATTCATCCTCACTGGTGAAAATAACAGAGGGACCGTGAGGAACCAGGAGCCGCATCAGACCGCGTGTGAGCGAACCGCGGCGCCGCCCTCCGGCTACTGCGTCATATGACCGCGATGGAGGCCGCTCTCCTCCTCATAAGTCCGGAGACGGGAGCCTCGTGTCAAGGCAGCACCTGAAGACCACCGTGTTTTGATCAGTGGAGGACTTTTTTTTTCACTTTTAAAGGAGCAGCAGCGGCTCTCGCCCGCGTCACACATCATGGCGGACTCCAGCTTCAACAACCTGACCCCGCTGGCCCGGGCTCTGTCTCATCCCAAACTGGAGCTGGACGATGTGGCCGACGTGTTCGCCCCGCGGAGCGTCCAGCTGCACCCCTGCAGGAGGAGGAAGCTGTCGAGCTGCAACTCCGTCGAGTCCCTGGAGCTGCTCGGTGCTCCGTCCCCCGCCGCCTCCGCCGGCTCGGTCGCCGCCGGCACCGCCGCCGCCCCCTCCGCCGTGGAGGCTCGAGTCCTGGTCATCAACACCGGAGGGACCATCGGCATGACCCTGCACGATAACGGTGCGTGTGTCTGCGAGGTCCGCTGTGCTGGTCTTGAGACCGGCAGGCAGCCCGCATGTTGATCTCATGTTTCTGCGAGCACGCGGAAGGGGGGGGGGGGGGCGCTGTGTGTGTGACAACAACACGCGAGCGCATCCCAAAATAGTCCCGCAGGAAAGGCTTAACAACACATCCGCAGCTTGTTTATAACAGCCAGCCGAGCTCTTGTAGGTGGGGGAAACTACTGTCAAAGCTTCAGAGTCCACACGCCCGTTATTTCAGAGACGGACACGCCACGTTTAGTTATGAGAGGAAAGTTGGTTGTCTGAAGGAAAGTTTATTAAAAAAAATTTGCTGCGATTTTCTGAGGGAGGCAGTGCCGCAGACGCCGAGCTGCCACTGGTGATGCGGCTGGAGCAACATCACAGTCTCTCAATGAGTAACTAGATGTTTACATGAGGTGTTGGGCAACTTCTGCAGCTTGCATCCAGACAGAATAACATTCAAAGGTCCTTGTCAGCCTCAGGTACTGAGCGCTTCCTGAACTGAAGGACACGCTGTTGTCCCACTGGAGCTCGCACTTTCCCCAGAGGAAATGTGGGTGTGTGGGCCACTCGTCACGCTGTCCCTCACGTTTGTTGTGTTTTCAGAGACGCCGTGATGGTCCCATTTTTAGCCGGCATGTCAGTCAGTCAGTTTAACACTTGACTTCACGTACAGATATCCAGACAGCTGCTTGTCATTGGATTTGTGAATGATTTGTAATGGCCGAACCTGGGCTGTGTGACACCCACTGAAACATGAGCTGGGTCTACTTTGGACCTTTTTGATGTACGTTTACTTTGCTCCGGTTCACTCTTAAAGGCCTCCCGTCTTGACATGTGTAGGCAGCTCTCAGGACAGCCTCAGGGCTTGTGCTCATGTGCCTGTCAGCCGCCACGTGTCGTGTCTCATTTAAATTGGGAAGACAAATTTCTGCTGATGTTCATTCAGGGTGTGCAGATCTACAGCCGCTCTACAGCTGCAGTGGTGCTGTTCCCACTGTTTTCATGTTTTTAGTGAAACATAATCCTCTTAAGTCTATTAACACTGTGTATACTTGAATCACCACTTGCGTTTTCAGCTCCTGCAACGTTGACATTTCTGACATTCACCACTAGAGTTCAGTGTGAGACTGTCGTGTGCTGTTGCGATTACTGTAAATCCCCTGTGCTACTCTCCTGATTAACAGTAATCCCACACAGAGTAAGCTATGAACTATTACAATAACTTAACCCTTGTGTTTTGTTTTTGCGTGACCCACAGTGCTCGCCCCCAAAGCCAATGCCTTTGTGAAGAGCCTGCGCAAGTTGCCGATCCTCCACGATGAAGTGTATGCCCAGCAGACCTGCCTGTACGACTACTATGGATCTGAGAGCACCCTGGTCCTCCCGTAAGTGCCTGCTCAGACCAGACCGCGCGAGACTAAAACTTCCAACTGCCATCAAAAGTCCAATAACAACATTTCCAAAAAACTGTCTCATCACACTCATATGCTCTTTCCTGCAGAGTGGGAGGAATAATGCCCTGACTGTATGTGTAATATCTTAATGCTTTTTATTTACTGACCATCTTACAGACTCTAAAATAGTTGTGTAAGGTAAGTCATGTTAGAAATGATTAACAGCGCACGATTTTTCATAATCGTGACTAATGGTTTCTACCCATTTTGTATGACAACAAGCAGAGATGACTCACTCTCATCTTAGTAATGTTTTTTAATGACTCTAAACTGCTTTTGTTGCTTTAACAGGAAACCAACACGCCATTCTGACCATCTATTTCACGGGTGCTGTAGCACGAGCGGCATTGTGTGTGTGTGTGTGTCACGGAGCTTTGAGTGCGGTTTGATGTCTGTCCTGTCCTTAAGACCAAATGTTTGGGCGTGCTTGCCTGGCAGGAAATGCATGCCGACGTGGCCCTTGGCAATAGGAGAGAATACCAGGAAGGATACAGGAGCACAGAGATGTGTGTTGCCTGTTGATTTTTTTTTTTTTTTTCCCTCCTCTGCACGTGTTCACTTCAGCTCTGACATCAAGGAGCTGCTTCAGTACGTGGCAGAGGAGCTGAGATAACCTAATGCTAGTTGGAGGACAAGTTTGAGAAAAGCTCCTGTTCGAATTGACGATCAGCCTCCTCTGTGGGGCCCCAAACGTCAGCGATAGTGGGGGCACCCGAACCAGAAACTCACTCACCAATTTCCATATCTCCCTTTTATGTCAACTGCCTCTGTGTCTGGGTGTAGTGGGGTGCACGGTAAAGATAAGGTGGCACATTGTGTGTGAGCATTTTGTCAGACTCCCGCCATAGCCACACCTTCAGCAACTACACAATAACATTTTATTTGGATTGATATTAAACCATTGATATAATTTCTTTGCATGAATTTATGAGCATGTTTTTACTAATTATATTTGCGAGTGTTCAGCAGGATGTACTTTGTAATATTTGCTCATCCTTGAGTTGGTGCAGCACTAATATCAGCTGTAGTAGGCTCATAAGCAAGTCTAATGGGCATGCTGTGGATAGTAAGCCCCGTCTGTGTCGAAGGAGGGAATTAGTTTATTGATTTATTGAAAAGCTTTATTCATGTGATGCTGAGAGGCAGCGCCACAAGGCCGTTTTGCCCCTCCTTCCCCACCTCCAGCTTTCTTGTTACACGTCTTGAATCACCCCCAATCATGTACACACACACACACGCACGCAGGCAGGCATTCATTATTCTTAAGCTATGAGGCATCTTAGCACGGGTATGTTAATGTGCAGCTTCCTTAGGGTACACTGGCAGATAGATGAATAATTGGTGATTTGAATAGTGTTTTCTCGTGGCACTTTGGCTTTAAGATCATCAACAGCATATGTTTGAGGGTCATGTGTGGACTTAAGGCTAATTAGAAGAGTGTCTGTAGGACCCCTGGTCGGCGAGACCGGGGCTTGTGTGCTCTTCCCCCTGCTGTTCCATTCAGCTCCTATCTCCATGTTATAAGGCTGCCCTGTGGTAATGTGGGGGGTGTCTCACCCTGTCTCTTTAAAAGGGAGATTAAAAAGAAAATCTTTCCATGGCTGTTAAGCCAGTCACGCCGCCTTACGCGGAGTGTTGCAGGTGGGGCCATGGGACGCCCGAGTTAAACTCCACTTCAAGGAGATATTAATATGTATATGTTAAAAGCCCCCTCCCTTGTAATTGAAATGAAAAACAGACACAGGCGTTTGCTCGAACTTAACGTGACTCCAAATAACCCTGAAGATATATCAGATCTGCCACCTTATGTCCCTCAGCTTTTCCCAGATTTACAATACACAGTGGTAAAGTTACACAGAACATTAAGATGTGACTGTGGAGAGGAGAAAAAAGACAACTTTTAAAGTGCTGCCTCCAGTGTGCCCCTCCCCTCCACACTTCCAAAATTTTGTGTGTGTCTGAAACAGGTTCTGGCACCCTGCTGCAGAGACAGAAGGCCCGACTAAATAGACTTTGTCTCGCTTCATAAAGTCAGCCTGGTTTTTAGCGTTCCCTTACTTATCAAATTTAATCAGACCTTGATCCAACTTTGTTAAACGACCACAGTGAATACAAATAATCATATTTCACAGTGACTATAATAATCATTTGTCTAACCATGTGTTATGGAGTGAACGTGTGCACTAACAAAGAGACCAACGATTCATTTTGGCCTGTTTGTCCTGCTTGACTTTTTGTATGTATGAAAAATAAATGTGTTTACATAATAACAGAAACTTATAGATAAACTTCTCTCTCCTCCAGGCTCAGTAAAGACAATAAGAGAATAATCTACACTGTTTTAGAGTACAACCCTTTGCTGGACTCCTCCAATATGACCACAGATGACTGGGGCAGAATTGGAAAGGACATTGAGGTACTTGCTGCTGGATCCAATTTATTGTTAAAACCACATAATATATGCTTTTAAAAGCTTGGCACGAGTTAATCATATTATATTCCTGTAGCTCATAAAATCCAGTATATAATATGTTCAAAAAAAGAAGATATAATTGCTGTCTTGTACGCCTCCAGAAAAACTATGAAAACTTCGATGGATTTGTGATCCTTCATGGCACAGACACCATGGCTTACACAGCCTCTGCCCTGTCCTTCATGTGTGAACATCTGGGCAAACCAGTCATCCTCACCGGCTCTCAGGTAAGGGCTGACGTCCCTCGTGGCGCCATCAAGCAGACAGACAAAACGTGTGAAGACGAAATGGCGCTGACTCCTCCCCTCAATGTGTGACGCGCTCTGTCCCCAGGTGCCGATCTACGAGATGAGGAACGACGGCAGAGACAACCTGCTGGGGGCGCTGCTGATTGCTGGCCAGTTTGTGATTCCTGAGGTGAGGAAATGGAGACAACACAGGCGGCATAAAGCATGCGCTCCTCAAGTATACATTATTAGAAAAATTTTAATGTGGCAACCTCAGAGAATGAATGGAAAAAGTATTTTGTGAGTTTGAGAGGGAAATTGGGCAGAAATTTGGTGTGAAATATGAGGACCGACTTTGAGGATGGATTTCTTTTGTGAGACTTGTTGTACTTGTATTTATTTATTGTCCATTTTTTAACGCGGGTTGACAAATAATGAATGAATTAATTGAACTTATGAATGAAAATATGTAATCCTATAATACTATACATATTGATTAATGCGGCGAGAAAATACGACGAGACAGGTATCGGTGTAGATCAGCTCTCGTAAACGACCTGTCTGATGAGAATGCTTTTGAACGACGGTGTTTCGCAATACTGAGCAACAACTACCTCAACAGGAAGAACACGACAAGTGTTATCTCTGTGCCATCAAAGTGCGGTCAAAAGTGTGCCCGTTGTATTGAATTGCATTTTTTTACTGCACTGAAGCAGTGCTCTAAATATGTTTTCATTAACAGACATTTTGTGAGTTCTGATTAGTATTTGAGGCAGGTACGAAGGTTTCCCTCTATATTTTAAGTCCTGCTGTGTTAAAGAAATTTAGTCTTTATAGAAGAGTGTTGTGCATTAAACGCGTCTTTGTGCCTCTTCAGGTGTGCTTGTATTTCTTCAACAAACTCTACAGAGGGAATCGTGTGACCAAGGTGGATGCTGGGAGCTTCAACGCCTTCAGCTCTCCTAACTTGGCTCCACTGGCCACCGCTGAAGTGGACATTACAAGTAAGCCGATGGTGTTACGGGTCTGTTCAGATATCGAAAGGAGTTTTTTTTTTTCCTTTTCCTTCCTTTTTTAAAACTGTTTAAATCAATTTTCTCTTTTCCTCTCTCTTTAGTCAACTGGGACACAGTGTGGAGGGCAAACACCACAGCAAAGTTTCAGGTCTGGACTGAGCTGAACAGGAATGTTGGCTTGCTCAGGTTGTTCCCAGGAATCACTGCTGCCACCGTAAGTCCCTCAAACCCTGAACCCGAGCAGAGATGTTTATTCAGTCTGTGCCATGACCACCCAGTCTCCAGGGCTTACTTATCGACCTTCGACCTATTGGCTTGTGGTTGACGCACTGAAGAAGGTTCACTTTATTTTAGGCGTACAGTCTGTAATTTCATCATTAATGGCCAATTACACACAGTTTGAGTCAACATCAAATCATGTTTAGGGAAATTAAAATTTGACGTTTAACCAGCATGGTGCGAATCTTAAGCTGAGATCATTGTAATGAGCTAGTTTTCCTTCTCTCAGTGTATTAAAATGTGATTAAAGATATGTTCTTCATAGGTAACGGTTGTTTTTGTCTAACTGCAATAAAATATAGTTAACTTTAATTGAATTGTGCTATTACCCGTCTTCCGTTACTTTCCCGGTCATGTAAACTGCCATCAAAGCTCAGCCCAGAGAAAGATGAGAAGGAGTTATGGGCCATGACCAATCACCCTGTAAAAAAAGGGGGGGGGGTTGACGTAGATACTGTAACATTTAGCCGCACCTCCCCCTGCAGAGGCTGCCGGGAGAGCGACTTTACTGTCTCAATCTGCTCCTGCTGCCCAGACCGGCTATCAAGACTTCCTTACAGCGTTTAACTGCCTTTTATGATGCGCTGCTTTGATTAGGCACCAGGCTCTCGTGTGCCCACCGCCGGTACCACGCGAGAGCTTCATTGGTAATCTGTGTAAAACATTTCACGTCAAACTGCTTATCGCATCAGAAAAATAGTGACTGAACTCGGCACTTTTAATGTCACCTTCTCCTTGCGTTTTACGGTAACTGCCCTGGTCTTGCCAAGCGACTTTATGCTTGCTAACACCTTCAGATTAATTGCTCTCCTTCCTGCCATTTCAGTCATCTGCCATTCTAGTCATATGCCATGGCTAATGATGTGGTATAGGGCCTCCTGGTGCCAGCCAACCAGTGACTGAGGTACTGGTTGCAGAGGCAGCACCAGATGGGCTTTTAGGAGAGTGGATGGTCTCATGCATTGGAGTGAAAGATGCTGCGAGGGAGAAAAAAAAAACACGGAATGCTAATTCCTCAATTTGATCCTACACAGTTGAGCAGTCATTTCAATTAGCCATAAATCTTGGGAGTTTGCAACGTGAATCTTCCATATGTCTGCATCCAGGTGAGGGCTTTCCTGCAGCCGCCCATGGAGGGTGTAGTCCTGGAGACCTATGGCAGCGGAAATGCCCCCGATAACCGTCCGGATCTGTTAGACGAGCTGAAGAAGGCCACCGACTCAGGTGTCATCATCATCAACTGCACCCAGTGCCTGAGGGGGTCGGTGTCCACATCGTACGCCACAGGCAAGGTACGCCATGTCGCCCTCTGGTCAAACTTGACCATCTTTTACCATAATTTTATGACATTTCTGCAACTTGAACATCCACCAGATCACAGATTTGCTTGACCTCTCAGGTGTTGAAGGATGCTGGGCTGATAGCTGGGGGTGACATGACTCCAGAGGCCGCTCTGTCCAAGCTGTCCTACGTATTGGCCAAGAGCGAGCTCAACCTAGATGCTAAGAAAAAGGTTGGCATCCACATTTAAAAGTGATACTGCTACTACACTTTCTTATCTGTAGAGTTTTTTTTCCTCACCATAGATGATGATAATAATCACATGCAAAAAGTGAACCACGGATGTGTTTATATGTATGACACTGTTCAGATGATGAGTCAGAACCTGCGAGGTGAGATGAATGCTGACCTAGCCGGAGCCAAGCTGTGTCTGACTGATAGCCGCTTCATCCAGGTCATCGCAAAGTCTCTGAGCATCAGCTGCAAGGAGGTGAGGGCGCTGCCTATATATGTAGGCTTAAAGGTATAACAAGTAGGATTTTCTTCAAACAGCATCAAATAAACAAAAAGACAAAGTAAGTTGCATTTATAAATGACTAGAGCCTGATCCTACTTGTTCTACTTGTACCTTGAACTGTGACAGTCTATCACTTCCTCAAAGAAACAGGCATATTTTATGTGATTATGAAATCCATGCATTTAAAGAAAATTTGAGAAGTATCAGTTTTTCATTGAAGTCTGCGGTATCTGCAGGAGCTGGAAGCAATCCGCGATGCCCTGACCCCCCCCCTGGCATGTGCTGCTGCTAAGATCGGAGACATAGAGGCTCTAGAGGCCTTAAAGGAAATGGTAAGAAACCCTGCTGCCTCTGCTACACATGCTTGCAGCTATTAATCATGACCTGTTTCAGATTGTTGTTGTGAAGAATGTAATAACCCCGTCATTCCCACGCCCTGTGATTATTATGGTTTGTCGTACAGGGAAATGTCCTCACGGGCCTGCTCAGCCCTCTGAGGTCAGCATGGCGTCAAAGTTTAGCGCTACTTAGCGACTTAGCCCTAAACTTTGATGCCAGATGAATTGTTTGACCTGGTTTGTCTCTGTTTGTCTTTTAGGGTCAATGCACTCAGGTGAATCTCTCATTTGGTGGTTCACCAACAGATTTTCAGGGTCAAACTTACAGTACTAGAGGGGCAGGCTATAGGAAAAAACACAGGCGCTCAGCCAAAGAAAACAGGAGGCCAGACTGGTATGGCAGGCCGGGTCACAGTCACGTGTACGTGTTTGTATGCTGCTTGACTGGTGTGCAGTCACTGCTTGAATCACCCTTCAGTTTCTGAAGACAGATTTAAAGATTAAAAGTACCGTCTCTTTATCTTTTACTCTTGGATACAAGCTTGAAAATTTGATTAAGCCAAGTGGTTGGTAGTGGAGAAATTTCCCATGTTCAAATTCATTTAATGCACTTTCCCTGCTTTTGAGGAACTTTTATTTCAGTTTGATTTTAATTTAATTGATCCCCCTACTCTTCATTTATTTGAGTTTTGGCTCTGTCTGCACAAGTGCTTCTGAAGAGTAATAAAGATGGTTACAGAAATTGCACAGTTTATTAAAGGATAAGTCTGGTAACATTATATAATTTTGTTATTTGTCAACTAATTCCACCAAAACCCAGCATAATGTGTTGTACCATCTTACAATACTTTTAAACCTCCCTCCACTCCTACACAGTCTGTCTGTGGCGCTCACTGTTGTTCCTACTGAAGATGTACATCTTTGAAGATTGATTACCTACCCACAGATTTATTTTACCGGGCGCAGTCATTTCCTCCAGCTGCCTGGCCGAAAACACTAAGCCTTTATGGCTTTTTGGTGGGGACTATTTTCAGCTGCAGATTTGATGCACTATTGAGTATTAACAGCAGCAGGATGGCGTATGTAGGATGGACTCGGGTAATCTACAGCAACAAGGTTCATTTTATAAAAGAAGCAAGTCACCTAGTTTGACTGTACGGTTCATTGATGCGTTTTTGAGCAATAATGGAGGGTTGTTACAGTAGGATCGGTTGTGGCTCTCCATTTTATTTCAGATTTCATCAGGCCTGTCTTTTAACCTCTGATGTTTTCATGTTTTCCTTTCGGGCACAGGGCAGCAACCTGTGTCTGGGTGACTACGATGGACGAACACCCCTTCACATCGCCGCCTGCGAGGGCTATCTCAAGTTGGTGCAGTACCTACTGAGTCACGGAGCTACAGTCTATGCTAAAGATCGCTATGGGGACACACCCCTGTGCAACGCAGTACGCTTCAGGTGCGGCTCGCCTCATTTTAAACAATAAAGGCTGCGTTTGTTTTTATGTCCGTTAAAGTAATAATGCCATTTATGAATCTGCAAACGTGACATTTAAAATCCCCCCCTTGGCCATTAGCAACCATCAAGCATTTTCCTGAAAATGTGTTGTTAATAGCTACAATAGAGGGGACTTCATTAAATGAGCTGCTGCAAGGTAGGGAATCTGGCTCCGCTTAAATGACAGGACGGGAACAGCGGCTGTCAGAGGGGGGGTTGAAACCAGGGGAGCAACTCGTAATAGAGTTTAGAGGCCAGGCAATAATTATAAACTAATTAGGCTAATTGTCATCTGACAGTTTAGACGGTGTTTATTTTTACCAAAGCTGTTTTATTTATTTATTTATTTATTTTTTTGTCATTCATTGACATTGCTCTAAATGTCTATCAGGGAAAAGCCACGCTTAATGTTTCAGTTTTACGGCTATGTTGAGCCTCGGGGTGAAAACGTTGTATGCGTCAAAGCTGTGCCAAATGGCTGTTGTCCTATTTCGACGGTTGGCACTGCGAGTACGGACTTGTTTCCTTTGTGATGGTAGAGGGATGCATTGTAGCGCAAACACCTGCCGTCACACTTCCTATGCCGCACACCTTGGCTGTTATTTTTTTCCCTCCCTCAATGTATTTAATGAAATGACACTAAGTTGTAATAGTACTGGAGTTATGACTTTTGAGGTCGGCGGCATATCTGACATGCTTTGAATGTCACCAACATTTCACAGCGCACTACGGCCCCAATGCCCATATAAGGAGTGGGAGAGGGCAGAGAGAAAGACAGGTTGAAGAACAAATATGGGGAGTGTCCTCCGAACCAGTCTACCGACCTGCTCCCAGTTTCACACATGAGAGATACTGGCTTCTTAACACTTTACAGGAAGTCTTCTAAGTCCTTTTAATAGTGTCTTTGGCTGCAGCTCTACATTCCTCAAAACAATTAAGCGCCAAATTGAACTCTTGGGTAACTTACCTTAATACATAGCAAGGTCTTAATTAGAAACTCAGGTGGCCAGAAGTTTCTGAGCCTTCAGTTGATCATTTCCTGTCACTACAAATGTCACTAAAGGTGACTCCTGCGTGGGCGGTTCATGGCAAGGGATAAGGAACTTGTCCTTACATGCAAGACTACAATCACTGCCACAGTCACTCTGTCAATGAAAGTCTTTTAAAATTTAGAATAGACAGTTTTTAAATGAAACCATTTGAAACACAGTTGGTTTTTCTAACAGGATTTATCAGGGTGGTCTATTATAGGCCGATTTCATCTGAGTGATATGCTAATAACCTTCAGATAGAACATATATCATTAAAATGTATGCCTCTATGTCATGTACTCTTATTAACTCAGGCACAAGGAGGTCGTGAAGCTGCTGAGACAGACTGGAGCCCACTTCTCCAGAGACGAGTTGGAGGAAGCAGGGACAGAACTGTGCAGGTGAGGCACACATAAAGTGCGTCTTCAAATAACCGCACACATATTACAGTCGCAGATTTCTCGCCATCCACAGAGACCCATCCTACATAGTTGACACAGGCACAACCAGTTGTCCCGCTGTTGCACAAACCGTAGGAATGCCCCCTGGCAGCATAGCTTCGGATCATTTCTGCATCTTTCGTGTTTACAGTTTACAGCACTGTGGCTGGCCCCTGTTATTTATCTACCCAAGATACCCGACTGGTTTTGTCAAGACAGTTCCAATTTCCAGTTTCAGAAACACACCTCATGTGCGGCATGATGAGCATGACTTGAATCTCTATCAAGATAGAATGAAAGCATCCATGAATCATGAGGCCTTTTTACATAAAAGACTTCACCCAGTGTCAGTGTGTTTCAGAAATACTGGTTTAGTCCAAACTGAGCCCTTTTGCCGTCATAACTCTGTCGTCTCCTGTGTGTCAGCCTGGCAGCCAGCGGTGACCTGGAGGGCTTGGAAATCTGGAGCCTTGCCGGAGCCGATCTGAGTAAACCAGGCTATGACGGACAGACAGCAGTCCAAGTGGTGGGTTGTAGGCACACCTATTGTACTTAAATAACACTTCATTCAGTGCAGAGAGCCTTTTATATTCATTCTTTTAATGATTGTTTGCCTGTCACAGGCCAGAGCTGTTGGCAAAAAGGATGTGGAGGCCTTTTTAGTCCAACGCCTGAGGAATAAATCCAAGGTAACCACTATTTTCCATCCTTGCTGCTTTATTTCTTTATTTCTTCTATCCCACACACCCACAGATGTAATTCAATATTCACATTAATATAACACTCAAACTGGTATAATTCTGTTTTAATTGCCTCTCAATTTCATATTTGTCTTGTTTGATTTCAGACAGTATTTGGTGAATTTAATGAATATGATGAATATGATGATGATGATGAGGATGAGGTAAATTACATATGGTGAATGTGTGTGTTTTCCAATAAACAAGTTTTCCATTTTGAGCATGAGATCCCTTTTAGCATTGCTGCATCTGCCCCCCCTTCATCTGTCGTACACATCCTGTTTTTATAAATCCACCCATCTAGCCCTTTTATAAAGCGTTTATCCCACACAGGTCTGTGGGTTGTGAGCATGAGAAGTGGGTTACACCACTGGATAGGTCACAGACAATCGCAGAACGAACGCACAGAAATGTATATACAAGTGCATTTGCACCTTCAGGCAGTTTAGAACAGCCGATTCACATGACACCCAGAGAAACAGTTGGAGAACATCAAACTCCAAACAGAGAGAGCGTTGTATCCCTGCTGGGGTTCAAACCGAGGCCCCTGGGGCACCTCTCACTAAAGTATCTCACACACACACACACACACAATACATTTAAATGCATTAAAAGAGATTTCAAAAGATTAAATGAAAGAGAGTAAGAGGAACAAATGTTATTGTTAAAAAGGAGTCACATGACAATAATTAATTTCTGGGAAATTCTGACTCATTTTTCACTATTTTATCATTATGATTGATTTTTTTTCTCTTGATCATTCAGATAAAGTTATGTTTGTTTTGGGGGGGAGCAACAGTTCCATTTTTACTTTAAGTTAACCCTCAGAGCTTCATCACCTTCAGTGCTTTCCCACAAATGCCTGATTGCCAAACCTGTGCAGCCTGCTTTACGCTAGGCTGACCTGTGTGTATGTGTGTGTGTGTATTTGCATTTGTTTGTGCTTGTGTATGCACACTGTTAGTGAAGAGCACTGAGACACCCCGCTCACCTCCCCACCGCTCCGCACTAACCCCCTTTCTTTTTGTCCCTGCGGCAGAACGGTGGAGTGATCCATTTCACCGCCACCCCATCAGGACCGTGAGCAGCTACCTCAACCGACAGGAATCGTCCTCTTGTCCGCACCCACTTCCCGCCAAGCCGTCCCGTACACGACATCCACCGTCCTGCTGCATTTCACAGTTTCTCTCACTTTGAATGTCTGCACAAACATTGTATTTGCATTTGAAGTCACCACTGCCTCCAGAATTTCCCTCCAAAACTCAATAGAACAACGTAGCACAACCACTGCATTGACTGCCCAAAAACTAGATGTATGTACGTTTCATTATTGCACAGTAGCCGTAAATATGATCATACTGAATGTTTTAATCAAATGTTTCTTTTTTACTAAAATAAATGGTTATTGGGTGAATGATTGAATTTCACCTGCGCTGTTAACATGGAGAGTGCTCAAACCTCCCACTAATTCTTAAACAGGGAAGGATGATGGTTAAATGTAAACTCTATGCAAAACCAAAAGAGTTACACAACTCTGAATACTGTGTTATTACTTTATAAAGTAATGCTGTCTCTTGCTTTTGCAATATATCCTCGTTATCTGGAACTACAGGGTACACTCAGATTTTATTTTACGCATACTTCTACAGTGAGATGCTTGAAGTGTGTGAACTACTGAAAGTAATGTCACCATCTCTGATCCAACAGTAGCACTCGTCCCCTTCGCTCTAAGTCTACTTCTGACCTAGAAGCAGAGCTTTTAATTTCCTTCTGCTCGAACAGGTACAACAAAAACCAGCACTTACCTTTCAGACTGATCCGGCCTGTTTCTTCTTCCAATTGTTGAGCCGGAAGAGTCGCATATCTCTCTTTTGAAATGGAAAGGGGAAATTTAGACAGTTGTGGAAGCCAGTTAAAGACTTTAAAACTGCTGGAGTTTCTTTTTTTGTGCATTTTTAATGTCTTCTTTTATTCTTTGCGTCCAAAATTGCAAACATATGACTTTATGTTCTTTTTGTTGTGCCATGAGCAAATGGTGTTACAGATTGATGCTTGTGTTTAATTATGATTAACTTTTGAAACCAATCTAGGTCAGTTTTTTTTTTTTTTACACTTTAATGTTATCATTTGAAAGGGAATCTTCTGTGATTACACGTGACGTTAAAGTGAAAACAAATTGTTAATGACTTGAAATTTTTCTTGTTTCCAATGCTGTCACCCTCTCACTGTTGTGTTAAAAAAAGTGTGATGAGAGGGGTGTGTGTGTTTGGTGGTGTGTTTCAACAGAAATAAATCTCTAGTTTCAAAGCGGTTTGCCTCCTTTTGATTGCTTCTGTGTTGCACCAAACTCTGATTAAAAAAAAAAAAAAACACGCTCCTGGCTAAAGACTCCTGAGCAATTTCCGATTTGACATGCTTTTCTGTATGAATTAGCGCACGTCCAGCCAATTGGCGGAGGTCATTCCTCTTGATGTGCAGAGCTGCTTTGTGTTCTCTGAAGAAATGTGCTCTGAATAGTAATTGGACTGAGCGTGGCTCCAGCGGGCCCTTTAGGTGGAGCGCTAGATCAGATCCAAACGTGGAGCTGCTGGAACGCGTTTCTGTGCGTGTCTGACTGTGAAGATAAATTCACCAGAAATCAGACAAACTCTGAGAGACAAAAGAGGACATAAATTCCATACGTCCATGTGACTTCTCAGCCTGCAGTAGCTGGTATTTGCCTTCTGTCTTCAGGGCGGCTGCCCCGTTGTGCTCCTCGCTGGTGGAACCCAGCTCATCCGGTTGGACCAGCATGGGTTTCATTCCTGCCTGAATGAGAGGCTTGTATGAACCTAGCCCTAAAACACTATATAAAGAGCTCCAAACTCTGCTGCAGTCAGTCAGTCAAGACAGGGATGACACTGAGGAAACACCACCGTTAAGACACATCTCGCCTTCCCCAGGTAAGCACTCGGACACAGAGCTCGCAGCTGGCCGAGGCCCTCTGCTTTGTTTCTGTAGATTTATCATGCAGGCTCTGAAATCTTGCTGTGTCGGTGCGTTTGCCGCCGCTCGGTCACACGAGGAAACTAATTCTAGCCACTGTCTTTTTGTTTTTTTCTCCCCCCTTCCTTTCACCAGTGGACTCATCACAAACTGTTTGAAGGACGGAGTTTGCACGGAAGAAGTGTGTGGTCTCTCTGATTAAGTGGTTCTCAACAGTTCAACAGTTCTTTGAGAAAATTGTGAAATGTTTAGGACCACTTGACCAGTCAGACAAATGCTGTCAGCTTGGGGAAAAAGCCTTTGCGTTGATTTTTAAAAGGAGGGAAAGAAAAAAAATGCAAACACCTCTGGAGGCTCCAGTGGTTCTACGACAACTGTATGACTTTCTGTGTTTCCTTAAATGCCTCTGTCTGTCTTCTGCTGCCATTGTGCCCCCTTGTGTTAAAAAGCCAGCTGCAGGACCGGGACCTGCTGGGATGTGGGAGCTGTAAAAAAAAAAAAAAAGAAGAGGCTTCAGCAGTTTCACTCTGCTGGCACACATGCAGACAGTTTTAACAGCTCTGCGCCTCTTTCTGCCGCTGTGTGTGCCGGCGCCATTCAGAGGTACTGATTAAAACAAGTCAATAAAGAATCACTTGGTTGAGTCCGCGCGGGGCCGCGATCCTGCAGGGGGGGGGCGGTCGCTGTCCAAAGTGCTGAAGCTCTCTGCACCGTAAATATGGCACAAAAAAAAAAAAAAAAATCACCGCATCTGCTGATCTAATCTGATCTTTTAACTCAAGTGTCTGACGAATTTTCCTCAACTTTTTTTAGCCTCTTAAATCTTTGATTTTCGGGACTAGTTTGATGGGAAACACCTGACCCAAAGACTTGAAATATGACACAACTCCAGCAAAGAAAATCCGAGCGCCCTCTCTCCGGGAGGGGGGTGGAGGGTCTACTTTATTCCGCATGAATCATTCATGAAAGCACGGTGCACCGACCCCCCCCACCCCTTCTCTCTCAGACAGCCCCTTCTCTTCTCCTCTCCCGGCTTTGATCTCCTCCCTGCGCAGAGAACTATCAATATTTGCTAAACGTTTCTCACAAAGCCTGTCCGTGCGCCGGGAGGGGCCGCAGAGGTCTCGGGGATAAGGGGATAAGACATAGGAGAGGCATTAATGAGATGCCCAGAGCGATCACACACACACACACACACACACACACACACACACACCGGCAGATGTAGCGGCACACGCGGTCTCAGGGGACCCCCCCCTCCACCCTCTCCGGAATTTCATCATCAGCGGCCTGTGGGACACCCGACCCAGACCTCCTCCAGCGGGGAGAGCCGGGCGACGGACGTGGTAAATCATCTTTACTGTGGATTGTAATTATCGGTTTGCCAACCTCTGCCACCCCCCCACCTCAACTCCCTATCAAAAAAGAAGCGTGTGTGTGTGTGTGTGTGTGTGCGTGCACGTGAGGCGTGTGCGGCCGATGAGTCACGTGGTGTGTTTGTGATTCGTTCACCCCCAGAATATTTATCATAACACCCCCTCCCCACCATAACACCCCCACCACCGCCGCCCCTCTCAGCACTGTTTTCTGAGAATCTCAATCTGGATTTTTTAAATGATTTTATGTCTGCTGGAAAAAATAAATAAATAACTAAAAAAAAACATCAACTTTCTGTCCCAGTGACCTGAAACTGTTGAAGTTTAGAGTCTGATCACGTATAACGCTGCAAACAGGAACTGAAGTTCAATAGTTCAATAAAACTTTTCTGAAGGACTCAGAACTATGAGGCTAAATCACAGGTATCAACCCATCAAAGGGAATATCCGCGATAAACATAATTTCCATTTGAACTGCTCCTGTGTTTTTAGTCCACCGGTTTCATACCTAAAGATTAATGTAATGGTGATCTGAAACCCTGGTGATGTCACAGTGATGTCATTGGGGTATTTAGAAACTATATATACTATATTACCATATTTTGTGACAGAGAAACTGTATCTTGAGACTCATCTGGCCTGTTGCATTATGGGAAATGTAGGTTCCAGTTTTTGACCCACACCAGGGAATGAATTCAGCATATCTTGGCCTCTATTGCTTAGATTTAGTCCATTTTATAAAATCTCAAGTCTTTTTTGGAGCCCTCTAACATTACTTTATCACAATCTCACATGAAGTTCCCTTTAATCCAAAAATTACTGAACCAGACACTGATACATCCATTTTTTCAATAATAGTTTTTCATTTTAAGTTGTCACCATTCAAGTGAGTGTGATTTAAATGCAGCTTCCAGCTGTGCATCAGAGAATATGACCTACATATCTCAGTGAAATCACCACGTCTCACTGTCCCACTGTTCACAGGCTGTGGATGACATCATCTCTGCAGTCTGTCTCCCTGCTGTTGAGCTTCAGGAGAAGCCGCCTCAAATTCATACATTAAACCTGAGCTGACAAACTGCTCTGTGAGCGGTGCTTTAGGCTGAGTTTTAATGTTGTTTTTACCACTGCACGGTCAGATAATTACACTGGCAGAGTAACTCCCCTGAACCACATACAACTGCCCAGCGGCCCCCCCACTCCATCTGTGGGATAACCAGCCTCAGCCTACGAGAGACAGTAGAGGCTGTTCATTCAGTATCGATTCGCAATCATGAGATCTTGCTGAATTTTAGACCGGGGGTGCATTATTCAACATCAGCTCCTTCACCCACCTCAAATCATCAACATCAAGCTGCTCAGAGGTCACAGGAGAGTTTCACTCACTGTTAGTTGATCATGTCAAAGCACATTTTGATTGATTGGATTCCGACGCAGCCTGCAATAAAGTATATTAAAATCAATCAAAATAAAATGAGTTTTCATTTGGGAAAACCATACCCTCGACCATCATAGTGAGTAAATAAGAAATCAAGTGTCTCCTATTAGATATTCCCCTGTGAGAAATGTTGATCCTGCAACATTACAACTGCACACACAGTGCATCCTGCAGGGACATTATCCAGGAGAAAGAAACACCATAAAGTGAGCTGTGATGGGGTCATTACTGCGTGCCACAGACACACTGTCAGTCCCTACATGAATATTACAGGAATATTACAGGGGGTCTGTCGTTAGGGGGGTTATGGCCAGGGCTGCCCTCCTGTTTTACATCCTCGTGTGGGGGCTGACACCAGCAAATCGGGTGGGAGAGCGGGCCATCACTGGCTGACAGAGGGAGAGAGAGAGAGAGAGAGAGAGAGAGAGAGAGAGAGAGAGAGAGAGAGGGGGGACGGCTGAGTGAGTGACTGAGGAGGAGAGAGGGGGGCTGGAGAACAGAGAGCAGCAGACGCACAAGGTACTCCTTCGCTCCTTCGCTCTCAGACCCGCAGCGCTCAAAGATCAGGCACAAGGCAGCAGCACGGTGGCTATAAAAAAAGTATTTCACTGGATGTTAAACCTTTTTCGTTTTCCCTCTGCACGCCTGATGGATTGCGCTGTCTTATTGTCTCCCGTCTCTTCACGGACCAGCGGAGATCTGAGGGCTGGTTTTACGCACACGTGCGAGCGCGCACCGTGAGTCGCTGGATGTCCGGATTAAAAAACCTTGTGGATCTTTCCGGAGGGCACGTGAGAAGTGAGGTAGATGGATGTACAAGTCGAATAGGTTTCCCGAGGAGTGGAATATTTTCTAGGCTACAGTCGCAGCCCACATGGCGTTGCCAAACTCGCCGGGCTCCCCCGGAGCCGGGAAGCCCAACCCGGGCGTCATAGACCTGGGGACAATCTTCGTGGACTCAGACATCATATTTGGATTCACAAGCCACTTGCTGAAGAGAAAAACAAAGGTAAGGTCGCCCAGAAAGCGTTAGGTGTTGTGTGTCTCAACTTTAACATCTTTCATAGTAAGAAAGGTGAGGAGACGGCCGATGTGACGTCCGGTGTTTAGGACCTCGAACAGCACCTCGCAGCATCCTCAGCCTCCTCTCTGACTTCATCCTCGGATCTCACTCGGTCACCAGTTTGTCTTATTGAGCACTTTTCCCAGATTGTGCAGCAAATGAGTGTCTTTACCAGAGGTTAACTTTTTTTCTCTTTTATAACGATTGCTTTGCGCAGAGCTCGGGTTAAAAAATGCTTTGAGATTTTGAGAGAAACTAAGGATTAAATGAACAATTAACAAAAACACTTAAACATGATTGGTAACTTGGTGTGGGAGCGTTTTTAGATATTCTAAAGATTTATAATTTTGATCTCAATTCTCTGTACTCCGTTTTGGGCGCATTTCAAACATCCAATTTTGCAGCCTTAGGAAATGTTCAGCCCGTTGTAAAAACGGCTTTAAATGACAAAAAACAACATGTTTGACAGCATATTTTCCAATCTCACCCGTCACATCGTCTGTAATTTTATGAATCACACAACCAGGAGACAAAAGACTGAGTTTCCTTAAACGGGTCGTTTGAGGGCAGGTGGGGGGGAAGAGGAGCCGTTTCGAGGGCGCATGTGGCCACTGTCGCTTACATCACCCGCATGAAATATTCAAAGTTCACCAATTAAAAATTTAACCCAAGTGCCCCCACCCAGTCAGTTTGGAGAAATGCTGTTCCGCTTTTCCGCCAGAGGATGGCGCCACACACCAACATCACACACACACAGGCTGCGCTGCGCTGCGCTGCGCAGGAGAGGCAACAGTTGCTGATCTGGCCTGAAACGAGCGGGTCACAGCTAGAAGGGGAAACCCAGTGAGAGAAATAATCGAGTCCGTCCTCTTCTTTTAAAGGGTGTTCCAACTCACAAACTGATAAACTTAAATTTCTATAATACCCCAAACTCGGTTTATCCACCTTTCACTTTGGCAGGGTGTGCTTAATGTGAAATTCACCTTAACAAAGAGAACAGTGCTATTAACAAATTCATACTCACTGGAAACATCATCAGGTTTTCTAACAGAGCTGCTTGGTTGGGCCCTGTGATCATCACCACTCCTGTTGTGCAGCCAGATTTGAATTAGATCTTTACTTAGATCCAAAAGTTCCAAATCATATCTGCAATGTGAAACACAGTGTTTAAAATGGTGCATTTACAGCACCGCCATGGTGATGGGGGTTTGGATGTTTCACTCAGTGTAAACATCAAACAGCTTTAACGCAGAGCTGGGATAATCACATTACGTGATACTGTGATACTGTGCGGATTAATCAACCGCAAGGCAGGAGATGAGGGAGAGAAAGTGTGTTTTATGGCGTTAAATTAGCAGACTAATATATCACCGTTCCCCGCACAGACGAGTCAGAGTGCTCTTAATCATAATTACAGCCCCCGAACCCTGTGCAGGAAAAGTTTCCTTCAGCCCTCCCATTTCTGGACTAACACCGCCTCCTGCGCTCTGAGCAGCCTCCTCTTCCAAAAAGTCCTGCGTTGTGAACTTAATGGCTCACACTCAGCAGTCGCCCTCGGTCAGCAGCCACTGGTCCTGTCCAATCTGACAGATGCCTGGTCACCTTCAGTCGGGTCTACAGTCCAGCCTATGGCTCTGCCCCGCTTTTCTCAGCGGACAAAAAAGCTTTGAGTTTGGTGTTTGACGAGGACGCCCCCTCCTCCCTCCCCAACCCACCCAAAGGTGTAACCTTGATCTGGGAGAATGAGCTCGTTTGGGGGCGATGCAGCTCCCGATGGAAGGGACCCCAACAACCGCATGTTCACTGTAAGTGTCTCACCCGAGTGTGCGCTTAGACAGGGTTTGTGTGGGCTGAGTGGTTTCCACCTGCGCGACTTGGCATCTCCTTTTGCGCGCACCCGGACAGGTGCTCTGCGCTCACACGAAACGCACCGGAGATGTGACCCTGTCGTCGTTGTTATTGTTGCAGCAGTGGAAGTTAACCAAACTTTTTTTCCTCCCTCATGCTCAAGGTGGAGGGATGTCCGAGTGGAGAGTCTCCGGTTACCCCCAGGAAGAGACTCCACTCTGCGGAGGACGCGCGCTGCAGCAGCCGGCCTCCCCCCGAGGGCGCCGGGTCGGTTTCCATCTCCGAGTCGGAGGAGAAGGGAGGCTTTTGCCAGCAATGTCAGAAGAAAGTCACAGAGCTCAAGAGGCAAGCCCAAGCCCTGGCTGACCAAAACTCACTTAAGGTTGGTGTAATAACTTTTTCTACCCTCTTTTATACCAAACGCATGTACAGATCTAGACAGTTTTTGCAATTACACATCTTAAAGTTTGAGATACTGCAGCCATATGACTTTGATATTTGTATTTCACTGTTAAAAAATTGCAAGATTAAGTTTGAAAACTCTGGACTCGTTGTTTCCAGAGCAGTGGTGGGAGACTCCTCTCAGCTGGAGTTGTAATATTTCTGTAGTGCCACATATGTTCTTTGTTTTTTTCTTGCACACCTGCACCTGCTCTTAATGCCGATATCCATGGACAATGAAATTTGAGCCACTCAGTGGTTTATAATTATACCAAGAAAGCTCTCACCATACACTTGTAAAGTTGTTTATTGCATGCTTGACTTCAAATGCTGGCCTTGGATGTGAAAATGGAAGCTTTTGAGACTTTGAAAGTGGCCCATTGTTTGGCTAAACAATGCTTATCTCTTTATTTTGCTGTTGGGTGTGGGTAGGGGTGGTGGTGAGGGGGGGTTGGGGAAGGGGGTCCAAGGGAGTTGAAATGAGCGAGCCGCTCATGTTGGAGACTGAGGAGGAAGTTAAAGTCCCAGTCGACCTTCGCTGTGCATTGAAAGTGTTCCTGTATGGCTGCTCCCACAATTCCCACCGCTGATAAATATAGGCCCTGAGACTGCTGTTGTTGTGGCGGCCTGGGTTTGCCCCTCGGGTCGGTCCTCCTTTGTTGTCCCATTTTAGAGGGAGAGAGAGTCCCAAAGTCAGATTGGATTACGGCTCTACAGGGTCCACCCCGAATCCCAAAGTGCCTGGTGAGGAACAGGTAGACAAGGGACAAGGGGGCATTTTTGAAGCACCTGGGCTCCTTGTTTGAGTCGTCTGCATGTGTGGTCTAATCTTTGTTCTGAGCATATCAGATCGATGTTCAGGTATCAGGTAAGTCCACCCCGTAAACACATTAAGCCTACCCCTAGCTGCCATTATCTGCCATGGGAACTGACCTCCCCTTTTTAGTGTGGGACCCTCCAGCAATACTTTGTGGCCTTCACCAGGTGCTCTGGGTCATAGAAAAAGATGGGGGCAGCCCGCACTCCCCCTATTTTGCACTTGTTGATGGCTAAATTGGGCCTTAATTCTGGGGTAGCAAACGCTGATGGCAGGATGCCTGTATTGTACCAGGGATATGCTATGGGCTACTTCTAGTGAGGTATAATAAACCCATTGTCTTTGTGAGCTTGAGCGTCCCACCTGTCGGGCCCCATAGGATGGACGCAGCCCTGGATGATCGCTTCCAAATTGCTTCCTCCGTGGAGGGAGTAAGGTCAGCGGGGCCATTCAGGTGGCCCACTGGTACGTCTGGGATCGTGCTACCTGCTTCGGTCTGGCCAGTGTTGTGTCTGGGGATTGTCATGGGAAAAAACGAGAGCGGAGACTGTTTACCCGAGCTCGCACTTCCCCTCCCTCCCCATCCGCTTGCTGTCCCGTTTTTTTGTCCCTTTTTTTTTGCAAAGAGGAAGTCGGCTCGGTCCCCAGACATCCCTCTCCCCCTCACCCTGCCCGTAGACTTATTGTTTGAATACAGTAGTAGTAGCTAAAAATTCAAGGAAGAGTGTTTGGGTAGAGTGAATGTGCTTTTATACACGAAGCCTACTAGAGGGAAAGTTACTGTTCACACACACTGAAGTCTCCCAGACAGCTTCTGTGTTTTCCTGTTTGGGTCTAAAGGAACCTGCTCACACTAAATTTAAAATGCCCTTTTCCCTCCACACTGTTGCCTAGAAATGCAGGTGTACATATTTTTGCACAGAAACCACATGGAAAACTGCAGGTGACAAATTATTTATCATGTGTCCACACCCACAGGCAGCAATTAAATATTTTTCATGCCCCCCGCCTCTAAGTGGTCGCTTCATTCCAAGAGCAGCAGTGCACAGCGTCTCCGGTTTGTGTCTGACAAGTTTTTGAAACTGTTCAAACTCCACATTTCATCTTCATTTCGACTTCATTGCCCTTTACTCACATCATTTGCAATGTTTTTCTAATTATAAATATGCTATGACATTGTGTTGAAGGGCTCAACCCCAAATTAACTTGACTGAAATGATGTCCTTGAGGCACTAGTCCTAAGTTTGAGCTGTCTGGGCACATTTTATATGATTCAGACAGCAGATATTTAAAAAAAAAAAAGATATGCCCTTTACTAAAAGGACATGCAGAAACAGTAGAGAAACCGACATCCTCCAGGCTGGATCTAATCAAGGGAATTCACCTACTTAATTTGCATAATTAAAACCTACAGTCAGGAGTTACTTCAAAAGTGAACAGCAGACAGTCTGGATTCAATAATTGTAGACTGTGCGTACTGTGGCTGGACACAGTGGCTAGGTGAGGTAAGATATAAAGAAAGATGATCACTTCAACTTCAACTTCAAAGAAACCAATTAGTCTCTTACTGTAATCAGAAGCTCTGTCAACACAGACAGATACATGCTGGATTAGATCCAAAGTCAACTCCTAAATGCTGACTGCTCTTTGCTTTTTGTGAACTCTCTGACCTTGAAAGAGATACTTCACGTATTGGCACTGATGAAATGAGATGACAGTGATGCTTTTTCTTTCTTTCTTTTTTTTTTGCGCCCGTGCCTTTGACCGTCTGAATAAGTTAAGAGACTGCCAGTGACAACAATAGGTCATTAGGTTTGCAAAGAGACAGCAGCCTGGAGTCATTGTGACCTGAAAAGACTATAATTCCTCACCCGTGGCCAGGCCGGAGGAGCTCAAGCCCCCCGTCACAGTTTAGACAGGAGCTCTGTCACTTGATATCTTTCTTTTCTTTTTAAAAGGCTAACTTTAATTGTACTCGCTGAACCATGAGGGAGATGACATACAGGGAGAGCAGCAGCCAAAATAGACGGGATCTTGTTGATGAAATATGCAAGGAGGTGCGTTACCGCTTGTGTTCAAAGAACCTTTGAAGAACTATCTGGAAGTGTATTAAACAAATTTTGGGAAATTGCGAATTGACATTTATTCAATCATTCATTCATCTTCTATACGTGCTTTGTCCTGCCAGGCAGGGTCACAGGGTGCTGGAGCCTATCCCAGCTACTTTCGGGCGAGAGGCTGGTTACAGGCTGGATTGGGATTGGCAAATTGACATGCTAATTTATTATTATTTTTTTTTTCTTTGCTGAAAGTTTGATGAAAATGTTTGCACCACTCTCATGAAGCTGGAGACAGCGACCTTTTAGCTTAGATTAGCATAAAGACAGGAAAGAGGGGCAATCAGCTAGCCTACCTCTGTTCAACGGTAAGAGAATACACCTTAATTATACACTAATTAACACCATAAAAACTGTAAAAACAACGCATTGAGGTTCTGTGTCTCTCATCTTTTCGTCTAGGTGCTTCCTTGACTAACACTGCAAACCGCTACTAGCTAAGCTAACCGGCTGCTGGCTCTGTGAACTGGCCATTCTTTGTGCCCACTGCCCTCACAGGCTATAATGTATGTATTGTTCTTGAAGTTTGACACAGAAATATAGGCTTTCAGTTTTGAAGCCAGAGTTCACAGATACACTGGGGTATGGTGCTGCAGAGACTGCAGGTCAGTGATAAAGTCAGCAGTGCTAATGCCCTCTCATAAATACTGAGGCCTATGAATATACAAGCAGTCCTGGACCTTGTGAGTACACTGACTGATTAACAGAGAACGTCCTGCAGGGCTTGAAGGGGCTTGAAGAGTTGCTGCCAGGCTTTTACCTTTTCTGGTGACCTTTGACCTCTGGATATGGGGAAACTGAATTTAGGATCGCAAGCTAACCAGGTTGCCATGGAGATAAAGGTGTAATGAGGTTAAACCTATGTGAATCAGGAATACCACGCGTTGCAGATGTGTGCACAATGTGTCCGAGCCTATTACGGATGGCGTGTGTGACTCTGAATGTGGCTGCAGGAATTAATTTGCGCCATGAGGCCTTTTGCCAGTTTTTTTTTTTTTTTCATGCTGAATTCATAAATTATGGGGCCAGTAATTCTCACGAACGAGCCATTTGGATTCATGTTTGATTTGTTTCTGCTTTGTTCCTCATTTGACCCCTGATCCTCTCTAACTGCCGAGTTGTTAGCGAATCCACGCAAAGGCTACAATCGGGTTTTGTTTCCTGAAGCACTGAAGAAAGTTAATTAATCAACCCCCCCACGTCAGGCTGCAAACATTTCCCAGCCAAAACGCCAATCAGAGTCTTGTTTTGTGCGGAATATAAACACTTATTTCTACACAGCCCTTTGTGTCTATGGTCACAAGTCTCATGTATGAACTTCATGCTGCTTACTTTGCAGCCATTTTCCTGATTCATTCTGCTTGCCCACGTATGGATTAGTATAGGTGTTGAAGTGGAAGCAGGCAGAGTGTTTGGCTGTCATTGCTAAGGAGCCAGCGGGAAACACTGCTTTGTTGATAAAAGTACTCTGCATACATGAGTGTGTGTTTACAAGTCAGCGCAAGAGAAGTGCTCCAGGAGAGACGGGGAAGAAGTGGGTGCTGGTGAATAGCTGCAGACCTAACTACCTGGCTTCTGTTTCTCATGCGAGTCTTTGGGGTGGGAGTGTTACCTCTCCTTTGTTGACTCACCTCTGACCTTTCTGTCAGCTCTCCCAGTCTTTATGGAGGGTTAGGGTTTCGAGGGGGGCAGACCTGGGCTGGGAACAGGTGTACGCTGCCAGGTTCGCTGCAGGAGGGCGGGCGACAGGACGGAGTGACTGGCAGACGAATGGAGGGAAGGATAGAGGGGGAGAAAAAAAGGCTGTGTGAAAAAACCCTCCGGTTGTGAAACTTGAGCTAACGCAGAGTTAAAACAGAGCATGACCATATTATTCTATTCACCTCTAAGCACCTGAGCCCCCGAGGCTCTGTGATGTGATGTGTGTGTTGCGTGCCTGTGTGCCTGCTCAGCAGTGCGTGCACTCCAGAGAGCTTGGGAGGAGATGAGAGACGAGAGGGGAGAATAGAGGAGACTCTGGGCTGAGCCGCCGCCCCCCGCTTCATCCCCGCATGCTGTGACTTCTGCTTTATGGCTTGTGGCTGTATTAAACCGCAGAGCAATAATCTGGTGTCAAGTGGTGCAGAGACCACAGACATCAGTCATGGCGCTGCCGTGCCGTACTGTATCTGGGAGCCTCGGCAGCATGCAGCTGTTCGCTGCCACTCTGCCTCAAGTCGCCACAGCTTCATTCATTCCCACTTTCAGCAGCTGTCAGACACCTCTTCATGTGACAGATTTGCATGCCCCGTGTTCGCTCCTGTTATTCTCACTGTTAGGGATGGCGACTGAGCCTCAATACTTTATGATACAAAACGTGACTGAAGCACCAACCATTAAACTAAAATATCTTTCTAGAGTAATGACCGTATTTACCGTATTTCTTTTCTTACTTTTGTTTTTTTTACACTTGGTTAAGTCTTGATTCATGTCTTTTCCCAGAACGTATTAAAGTTCTTTATTTAAAATCTGAGAGTTTTGGCTCTTTTGTTAAATGTCAAAAGGTTTTGAAGAAAAAAGTGGTTGTATTCCTTTGAAGTAAAGAATGAACGCCTCAATCATTTGGTAGTTGCCAAGTACCAAGCTGTACTTCCTGCACAATGCAGTATTACATTACAGTGAAAACACTAGATTACATCGGTTCCACTTTTGGTTACACTGGAAGAAATTCCCTTTATTTTCCAGCCTTTATCTCCACCTGCACATAGCAGCCACAGTGCTTTAAATGTGGAACAACTCTGTGAGTAGTTAGGGGACCGTAAAGATTTTCCTTATTCACTTTCCTGCTTCCACATTTTCACAGATGGTCCTGCTTTTCTAACCTTAAGGCAGCTCTGGAATGAAGGCCACATCTTCGCCATGTCTGCTACTTTTTCATTTAACATCTTTAATTTGGTGAGCTGAAAGTGAATTGACCCCAATTGTTGCTGCCCAGTCTGCTACTTATCGAAATTGCAAGGGTAAATTGCTACGAGGCAGAGTGCAGGAAATGGGTTTTAGGGCGCACAGATGCAAGGGCTGATGGGTCTGGATGGAAACTGAGCTGCAGCAATGCTGATGTTCATCGCCTTTCATCAGGAGGGTAGAAAGAATCTGTCGGAGGAGGATGAGGAATTCTCCACCTGGAATAACCACCATACCTTTCAACTGCACTTGATCCACAGCCTGCGCGCGCACACACATGCACACACACACACACACACATAATCTACATACACAGGCACGTGCGCACAGCTGAAGTCATGCATGAGCTCAGACAGGCACACACATATGCACAGAGTTTACCTGGATGTGTCCTTTTCTGGCCATCTGGCCCTTTCTGGCGTGGCTGCATGCCACTGTAATGTCTACAGAGAGCTGTCCAGATGTTCCCTCACTTACCTGTCAAGGTGAGAGGAGCTATTTAGAGCTATTTAAACCTGGGAATTTACGTATTGTTAAGGCTGCACTGGGTCTATCATTCACTAAAGTCAAATATGTAAAGTCGACCTATTATCCTCAGTAACTACAGTAACAGTAACAACAGTGAGCTGATAAGAAAGCAATAAGAGAGGCTGTGAAGCTTCACGCTTGGCAGAGCATCTTAGCTTTTTCTCAATCTCCATAAATGTTGGTAAGAAATGGCCTGTTGAGTTCAGAAAGAGATGCAACCGTAACAAAGAAATGGTAACACAATATATTAAAGATGCGTAAGAAACCTTTCTATTTCATAAATGGTAATATGAACTCCATTTCTTTGGCATTACCATAGCTAGCATGACTAAATCCACATGCGCTTACTAGCATCTTCAAAAATAAAAAATCTGAAATTAAA
>JAOXYL010000113.1:12927417-12942589 GCA_028564955.1 Terapon puta | reverse complement strand
TGTATCTTCATAATAAATGGCCATTTGTCAGGGGTATATTGACCTTTTCATTTTTGCTAACGTTAGTCAAAAAGCAGATATGCATTTTACTCAGTGTTCTATAAACAGCATGGTGCATCAGCAACACGCTAGCTAGCACATCTCCATTGGTGTGACAACCTGTACCCGTCAATAGCTGATC
Source organism: Terapon puta (assembly GCA_028564955.1). Taxonomy (NCBI): domain Eukaryota; kingdom Metazoa; phylum Chordata; class Actinopteri; order Centrarchiformes; family Terapontidae; genus Terapon; species Terapon puta. The sequence goes on along the minus strand of JAOXYL010000113.1, from coordinate 12,942,408 downwards.
AGGTGTTTATTTACTGAGTAAATACTTTTTTAAAAGTCAGACATGACTCAGTCGGTCAAAACTGAGACCAGGATCTTGTTTTGTTTTGTTAACAATAATTTTCACAGAAATCTTTCAATGAAAGCACCAGGTAATGCTGAGATTGTGACAACACCTTTATTCTTTCGCTGTTTCTCATTGTTTGTGTATTTGAAGAATGATTGCCATGTATAATAGCACTCGTCTGAATGGGTTTGCTGCTGTTTGGTGAGGGATCATGTGCTACAATGAGCCAGACTGCAATGAAACAATGGGTCTGCAGTCGAGGCTGACAGGGCGATGTGTTACAGCACGGCACAGGTCTGCAAAGCATGAGAACGGAGCGAAAAAGGCACAAATGTCAACGAGCAGAGAACACAAATGCAACAAGAAGTGTAGCCGGTGGGAATGAATCAGTTTGACTTGTTAATTCAGGGCGAGCCGCCTGTGTACGGGATTCTGAATATATGTGTGCGTGCATGTTTGTTTTGTGCTGTCTCGGGGCTTCTACCGCCTGGCTCCATATGTCGCTGAGAAGTGAGACGTGCTCGATCCAGACAGACTGCGGTCCATTATTGAGTCTGATTCAGAGTATTGGAAAAACATAGATGCTGAGATAAATTTTCAAGACTGTGCACAGACACCGAGGAGCACTGAGTTGGAGGTAATCTCCTGCTGGCTCCATAAAATGCGCTCAATTGACAGCAGGCCTTGTGGTAGCAGACAAATCGCCTGGCTTATAGCAATGTGCTGAAAGAGAATGCCAGCGCTGTGTATCCCTGCCAAGATGGATATGCAGACAGCAAACTCCGGGGCTGTTTGGGCGTGGCTGCCTTGCTCACAGCAAACAGTGGATCAGTGGAGTATGGTGCCTTAAGTTGGACTTGACATTGCCTTGTTTGTTTTCGTCTTTGGCAGATGTTAAGTGTTAGATGTTGAGAGGGGCAGGTTTATAAAACCTGTGAGAAATGTTTACAGGGAACGAGCAGCCCTTTCTCCAAGCAACCCCTGTCAAGGTGCCAAGAACAAGGCACTTTTATTTCCCATCTACACAAAGTGAAATAAACTCAAAGATGACTGATTATATTCAGGACTTGTGCATGCAGTTTGAAGGCATGTTTAAACTGGAGATCAAGGAAGTGAGTATTGCTGAAATGAACACAGTTCACACATTTGCTGAAGTTATTATTTTTACACAATTGATGTATACAGTTATGCCAGAATTACACGCAACATTGCCAAATGAATATTCTTTTCATGAAAAAAATTGAAAGCTTACGTACAACGATTCCTTTACTCACGTTTGATCAGTTCACCCACTGTTGAAATAAAATGATTGCTCAAAGCAGCTTTTTTTTTTTTTTTACAATTAATTTTGTTCCTTTTATGTACAATTACATGGCTTTTAACACTAAGCTCATTGTTGACTCCTCAAAGGTAGGTTAATAGACTTTTTCAGTCAATAGTTAAATTTTTCTCACTAATATTTGAGCATTTAAAAAAATACCCTCGATTACATTTTTGCTTATAACTACAGGATGCAAATGGACACAAAGCGCTAACCTGTCCATTTCCAGAAGACCTCCTCTGCGACAAACAGCAGTAAACTGGTTGTGGTGTGCAGCTGCTGTGTGAGTGCACACACATGCTTTCTTGTCATATTTCTATATATGTGTCCGGGTGACAGTATGCATGCATCTCTGTGTGATTCTATTTGTGTTTGTGTAATAGTAGATGGATTGTGATGGCTGCTGTTGTGATTGGTAGATGGCTTGCGTTAACTCGCCTTTACTGGGCTCCCCAGCTATGTGTTGGGCTATTCTTTATCGTCAGGAGCTCATTCTGATATGTATATAGTGCTCCATAAATCCTGCCGCAGTGTGAAAATGCCAGTCAAAGTTCACGCCGCTCATGTTCATTTCATGCTTGAGTGTCCAGCTCTGCGAGCGAGGATGAGTGTGTGTATTGATGATGTGCGAATGTGCGTGTAAGTACCGGAGGAAAAAGAAAGAGATGAAGCACATTCAGAGTCCCTCCATCTTTTCCACTTTGCCGCAGAAGTCATCCATCTTTCTGAACTTAACTGCTACCAATTTATGATTGCATTATTACAGCCAGTGTTTTATCCTCATTCCAACACGCAGGCCTGGTGGTGGTCTGGTTAATGGAGAAGGTGATGGAGAAGGTGACTGGCCACTTCCATTAGTCTGGTACTTGGTGGGCTTACCTTTAGGGTGAATATGATGAGAATGTCTCTTTAGCTCTGATAGTAGCCCTGCTTTTTTATATGATGCTTATATCACAGTGACATACCAATTGTCATACTGTTAAACTATACTTTGATTTAAAGGTTAGTTATTAACTAGTATATCATCTAATATACGCTAGGAACCTTAGACTTGCTCCAAAATATGAATGTTTTCTGGAGACAGAGTAGATGCAGGTGCAGTTTTTCAGTATTGAATGACTTGACTTAGCAATTCGCCTGCTGACATTTTAAAGGAAATAGCAGAGCAGAGCATTCTACGAAATGGCAGCAAAGTTGCTTTTATTCCCATGGAAATCTGTGTCACTGAATTTCTCAATGGGCAGAACAAGGAAAAGGTCAGCCTCAGCTGTATGGATTTTCATAATGGATTTTTTTCCAGAAAAAAAAGTCAGTCAAAACACTGCAGCAAGGTTGTTTGTCTCTGATTGGCAGGTAAGGTGTTTTTCTCAGATATTTTGCATCGGGGAAATGTTTCAAAAGTTTCCAAAGCAGCAAGACTCAAATCACACACATGCCAAATACAGGGGTCACTTTTCATCACTTCGTGGTTACAGTGTAGTTAATCTAGCCTCAAGCACTGTAATATTTTCTGTTACGTCCAGTGATTCGTCTAGATAAGCAGCACCAGAGTGATAAAGGGACAGAAAGACAAGAGAGAGACAACAGCCCTTCATGCTTAATGACCTCAGAGTTGATAAAGGTGCTACATCGTGCCTTGAACTCTGCAAAACAGCTGTACAGTAGAAACACTTCCTTCTCCTACTCGGCAGGTTACACCTCTTCATGCGCAGCGATGGACTTGGCTGGCATTTCTGCCCACTTACACTAAACACATTTACTTTGGAGGTCACCGGTGTTGAGCTAAACGAGGATAATTAATTAACAGTCAGATCAGCAGAGATTTGCTGTCTTGAGAACTGATGCCATCTTGAGCTCCCAGCGGATGCTTGTGGAGTAAACCTTCCCCTGCCTCTCTCCCATGAACCGATTCCCATTAATATATCCGTCCTTTATGCTTCCCCTCTTGTTACTGCCGCTCTATTTTATGATGTCACTCTCTCTGCTGAAGAGCTCTGGGCTGTTTTATCTCCTTCGTGTGTGTCGGGCACTTAAACTTAAACCTCTCTGTTTACGAGTCCCAAACTGCCTCTCCATCCTCTGCATTTGCTTCTCAGTATCAGCTCCAGCATCGCCCATAAAAGCCCAGCAATCCTGGCTGCTCTGGGAACTCGCTGTTGGGCCTCACTGTGCAGACCCCCGGCTAAGTGCCTGAATCACATGCCGAGTGTGAGAACAAGCCTGTGGGAGAATGTGAACAAGTATGTGTGTATATGTACACAGGTTTATTCATAGAATTGTCTCTTTTGGCTTAGCTTAGATTGCCTCGGCGTTTTCACTTTTGTTCGCTGCTTTCAATTTGCATTTTGTTCCTACATGCTGGTGCTTTGTGCTTTGTGTTTTAGGCACTCAGCTGCCTCTCCCAGCAGCATTTAAATCAACCTGATAGATAGTAGCTGTTGTTTACTGCTCTCTATGTATGCATGAAACAAATCATTGCTGGAATGCCTTTGAACGTGTCCGTGCAACACGGAAATGCCTCCCTCCCTCAGATGCCCAGTGAAGAGGAGGGAAGCTCTCGGGGAGCACACCTGTGTCTTTGGCCTTGGTGGATTCCTGCATAGCTTTACTGTTTGGAGAATAGGTGGATGCTGCTGTTGTGTTCAGTCCGCTGACCATTCTGTTGTGTCCACCGCAAGTCCAGACAGCTAGCTGGCCATAAAACTATTATGTGGTCCAACTTAAATGTTTGGTTTTATTTACATGCAGCGTTTTACAGCCTGTGTCAGCTTTAGTTTGACGTTAACCAATGTGCCGGTTTCCATGGGAGGACTTAGTCATACAAAGCAACGCTGAGTTTTGGCTCAAGTTTGTGACATTCATTTGATTCTACTGGACAAATCATCATTTTTCTCCTTCCTCCTTTTCTTTTTTCCACTTTTCATGTGCTGCTCCTGACCTCTCAGCACTGACACACACGTATACGTGTGCATTTGTACACACATGAATCGTATTATTATAAAACTTTCTTTCTGCGTGAACATTCCTCCACCAACAGGTATTCACCGCTGTCACATGGTCATTACCACATCCATCTAACCAGACATTGCCCCCTCCTCCCTATTCTGGCCATCCGCTGACCCCTCCTCCCATGCTGGGCATTTATGTCTCTGCTCCTTTGTGAGTGGGCGGCTGTTTTGGCTGCAGCGCCCAGTGGAGGGGGTGAAAACAGGGCACACTTGAACTCCCGCAGAAGTGGTCACCGGAGAACACATTTGAACTGGAACTGACTGTTAGACTACACCTATTTGTGTGTTTCCATCTCTTTTACGCACTCCACACATGCATGACTACACACAACGTACATATCTACAGTTACTTTTCATCAGAGGTTAGCCCCCGCACTAGAAAGCAGTTTGCAAAGTGATCCTGGCTCGAGTTGTTAAGTTATAGAGGGTGCTGTAAAAGCCCTACAGTAGCCATTGAGAGTCACGGTGGCGCTATGGGGATGGAGGGCTCGAGGCTCCTGCAGCAGTTGAACAATACTTAATTAGCTCATAAACAAAGGCTAGTGGGGGGATCAGAGGGGGCAATCAAAGTGTCCCGTTCCTTTGAGCTTTTCTCGCCATCAACAAAGACTCTCTAATGGCCCCATCACTCCACTTGTTGTGTCTCACCGTGGTGTGCTTCCTGACAACATAAAAGGCTCGCATTCCAAAAAAAGAGTCTTGGACAAGAGACGATACCCGTCCACACCTCCTTTGCCCCCCCCAACCCCCACCGCCCCCATGCCAGCTTTCCTCTCGCTCTGCTAGATATTGACATTGCTCCTCGCCTCACCTCCGCAAGTGTATGTTTGGTTCCCCGTGGCGACCGTGGCTTTCATCTCTCCTCTTCCAGTCCTGCGTCCGTGACTTTGGTGGTCTGTTTTATTGCATTTCCTTTGTGTGACGCCATGCTGGCACGCTGCTGGGAGTCTGTGAGGAAGTGCGCGACTCACAGAAGACGGTGCCAGGCTCTGAAGAGGTCACTCAAGCTTGGCACGAAGACAGGTGTGCGAGTGAAGTGTGTGCGCGCGTGTGTCAGGTGTGTTTGCCTGCAAGCCTGTGCGTCACGGTGGCTTGATGTCCATGTTTGTACTAGACAGTGAGTGAGTTGTTTTTGGTATGTTTGGACACAAGGCCCTCTAAAGAAAACAGACGGCCACACGAGGACGGCACGGCAGCAGGTCGGAGGCAATCTCTGCTTGTTTGTGCGACTATGTTATCATCTCCTGTTTCCTGTCAAAACAGGAAAAGACAGGGGCAAAAATGAAGGCCTGGAAAGTGCTGCCTTGATGTGTGTTGGCTGGAGGTCCAGCTCTGCCTGACAGTAACCCTCCTGGCCAGGAAAAACAGACCCGTCCAGGGCGTAACCCAAAGTGGGACACTGCATGGTGTTATTTTTATCACTTTCACAAAGCACAGCGAGGGATGCTTTTCCCAGCTGTTGACACAGGTCTGGGTCATTTTTGTCTCCAAAAACAGTGCTGGAGCAGCAGGCCGAGAAAGAGAGGGAGGCGTCCCATCTGGCTGTGTCCCGTTGGCTGGCAGCCTCACATGATTGTAGTCTCTGTTTAGGAAGGGAAATCCTTTTTGACATTTTGTTAATCATGAAAGCGAGACACTCCTTTTCTTTGGATGATCCCGAGACCTCCATCACAATGCCTTTTCCGTCAGGCTGGAGTTGTCATGTGATTCTGTCCATCCATCACACATATTTGTTAATTCTTTACAACAGGATGGCACACACACACACACACACTCACACAGTAGACCTGGGAAATGCTCTTTCATGGGACTCAACTGCGTGTGCATTCCAGACAGTTAAGTCAGCTATGAGGTTCACACAGTGGGTTACTGCTGATGGCATGGCAGGTAAAAGCCCCGGCGTCTGCTCCAATATGGCTAAATGAGAAGGCACGGACAGGCGCGCTGCACAAACAGCTGATTAGGGAGTCAGCTAATTATTGACTGTTGAAAAATGATAAGCATCTCCTGCTCTGCTCTGCATAGGGAGTCACTGTGTAAAACTGAGAGTTGCTCCAGTGGAATTCCAACAGTTTTAAAGGCAGAGCTAAGTTTAGCTCTTTATGGGGTCTCTAAAAAAGAAAGAGCGGCCTGCACAAGAATGCTATTGTTAGATGGACCAGATTGCACCAAGCTGGCTTTTCCACTTTTGTTTTCCCAGCAGTTTGTGCGCACATTGAGGCCGGAGTCACTGCAACTTTTATTTATCTTAGTAAAAAAGCAACAGACCACTGCCTCCGCTTCATATTGCCAAGTGTGACCTCGTGGTGAATGAGATTTTTCTTGTTTGTGATCTGTGATGAGCAGCTGAACATGAGATCAGACAGGTAAACATCAGCAATAGTGGTCTGTTCCCGTGTCCCTGAATCCAGATTAAGATATGGTCGATGTCGCTGACTGGGGTCGATGTCATCAGCTGGGAGGTCGGAGGTCATTTGTCTTTCTTGACAGACCTTCAGGTGCTGTTCCAGTGCTCTGGCAGAAGGCCACACCAGTGCTGACCTCCATGAGTCGCACAATTAGTTACCCTCTGACCCCAGAGTCCTGCAATCAAACCCAGAGCGTGGACCGAGCATGCTTCTGCATCCCCAGGCCCGCTTTAAATGCGACGGGTGTTTGCAGCTCAAAAAGGCACAGATGTGGCATGTGATTAATCTAACAGCTTTGAAATCCCTCTCCTTGTTTCAGTCTACTTCATGAAATTAACAAAACAACAGGATTGGAGCCACGTATAAAAAAAAAAAAATCACACCCCCAACTTAATGATATATCTGGCCACTTTCCATTCTCCACTCATAAATATATAAAACATCCATTAGTCTGAATCTGTCTGCTGCAGACCGTACAGATCTTCCCTTCCTTGAGTGACTATTATTTAACTGCTCTTAACTGTGTGTTTCTCATGCTCTTAAGTGCAATTAAAGTGCATCACTCAGAATTTATGCAGACGGACAGGCTCAGATGAATACCATTGCACCCTTGAGCCAAAAGTATAAATCTCATCGCCAACTCAAGCTCTCTGTTTTCACTTTGTTTGACATGTTCCGTCCTTGCAGCGCAGCTTTGAACACGCAATTCAGCTGTAAACACGCAGCTTTCTCCCAGGATTGCATGTCTCTCCATCATGATGAATTCTTCAAACTTTCACCGAGCTCTGCTGTGTTGTGACGTTTTGTATGAGCAGGCAGAAAAAAGAAAAAGCCCCCCGAAGATTGTGAAAAGCGCAGTTCAAGACGAGAAGTCAGGACTCAACAAAGCTGCCAACAACTCCAAGGTTGTCTCCTTATTTCGCGATGTGAAATGACAGCAATGATGTCCTTGTTCACCCATGCTGACGTTCCTGACATGAGAATAGAAACAGTTTTGTAACTTGCTTCTTGTTTTGTGATTGGTTGTGCTGCAGAGGGCCTAGATCGGCAGTCACGTACAACAAGCTCGTGTCTCCCTAGACTGTGACCTTTTTTTGGCCTCTTAGTCATGTAGAGGCTTGGGAGTAGAAGAAACGGATGTATAAGTTACTAAGCTTTAACATACTGGTGCGCTCTCTCCTATCTCTGTTTGAATGTGTTTGAACATTACCTCCATCAATCTGTCTGGATCTAGAATGAAACATCTCAACCGCTATTGGCTGGATTGCTGTGAAATTTGGTCCTGGTTTTGTTGATGACTCTAGCACCACCTGCAGGTCAGGGTTTCTTACCACTTTTCCTGAAATATGTCCACAGCAATAAGATGGAATGGCGTAAGATTCACAGTTACCAGATGAAGTATCCCCCTGACTTTGGTGTGTCTAGTGCTGTGGTTTATGACCAAATACCTGGTGGTGAACATTGAACACAATGGCCCAACATCAGCATGTCAACACAGAGCTAGAAAGTATAAATGTAGACTTTAAGTTTTTCCCCTTTGTTCATACAAGCACATTTTCCATGTGGCTTCACTGAAAAGTAAAACATTCAAAACAAAAGTGCATCCAACCCTCACCATCATTTGAATATTAAGTGAAATGGTTAGTGTTGCTTTTTGTTGGGGGCCATAAGGCCATTTGCAGGACGCTATTGTCCCTAAGAGACAGAGGAGCAAAATGTGCATGTCACAAAATTTTGATAAGCCAAGTGTTTTCTCGGATGGTGAATGAAAATCCTTCAGACTCAGTTAGTGGATTAGTGTGCACTATTCTCTGCCGAGTTCAGCCTACTTCCTTATCTCGCTGATGTTCAATTGAATGTGTCTAGACATCTCAATTAGCGAGGAAAAAAAAAACAAAAAACAGATAATGGTTAGTGCTTATCTCAGTGTGTTTTTTCCAGCAGTACTCTCACCAGCCTCCAGTGTCTACTTCTCATAAACAGACAACAGATTTCCATTAATACAGCCCTTCCTGGCTGAAAGCCCTGGGCTGATGTTTAAATTTCTATTATTAGTGATAATTGTGTTCTGTGAGAAGTCATTGGCATGGTAATGACATCTTTCATGATAAATTAGCATTCCCCCCTCTTTCTGCTGTACCTACACTAGGCTGTTGCACCAGACCGATTCTGCCGCTTGCAACTCTGCTGCTCCATTGTTCTGCCGACACGCAGCAGCTTTGTGAGACACAAAGCATGTCACTCTCTGAGATAATGCTCTGCAAACTGGGAGTGGATGTGACGGGGAGGCTCAGCTCACCTTGGCTCAGGATGATTTCTGCTTTGCCGTGCGAGCGCAGTTAAGGAGCGGAAATGGGGGAACTCACCTTTAGCTCGTCCTATAGTCCCCAAGGCTTTGTGATGCTAATCGGATAGCCTGTTGCTCGCATATTTCCTCAGCCGCACGGGTCGATAAGTGAAAATTGAGATATCCGCCAAATAAAAAAGTGCTGCGCTCAACAATAACCACTTACAGAGTCTCATTATGTGCCTTCCCCTCGCAGACCAAATCTATAGAGCCACTCCATGTGTCGAGAGAGAGTGGGAGGGAGAGTGGGAGGGAGAGCGAAACTCCAGCGGCAACAGAAAACTTGAATATTTACCCATATGGCAGCATGCCAACATAATTACTGTACCGTCCAATCCAAGGGGAAAGTGGAGAGAATAATTGTTGTAGGATGCTCAACATTTCACCTTGTCATCACTTTCATAACGCTCTATTTTATATGACTGGGAGTATGTATAGCTGTGCATTTTCCCAAAAGGTGCCTGGGATGAAATATTGCAATAACCATATAAAATGAGGCCAATATGCTCCTTGCAGATCCATATGTTTATGTGCGCGGCAACTGTGCGGCTTGGCATGAAAAAGCATTTAAGTGTTGATCTAAAAATGATGAATTCGAATCATGTTCCTGATGTGTAGACTGACTTTTTTTCCGTTATGGGATCTGGAGGATGTCGATGAAGATTACTTTGAAAATTACTTGTGTTTGAGCATGAGGAACTCCCTTTGCATTTTTCCTTCATAATTAACCATTCATATGCACAGTTGCGTGTCACACTTTATCCTCCGCGTGGCTGAGGGAGTCCTGCGATGGAGATTAGCTGCCATAAGCTTTAGAGGCAGTTTGTTTTTCCCCCTGAATAAACTGCAGGGAACTGGGAGCTGCTCCTTTTCCCTGTCACAAACATAAAGTCGGCGCGTAGAACAAACTGCAGTGAATGCAGCTCTCCTGGCGTGACAGTTGAGACAGAAAAGAGGCAGGTGGCTGTCATCACTCCATATAGGCTGAATAGGGGTTTGAAATACAAGTGAAGCAGTGGTTTGAGCTGTTGGAAGGAACTATTGTATCAGGATCCTATGCTTTGCACTGAGTGTTTTAGAGTGGGCTCTTGGACTAAAATAGATCACTTGACAAGCTCCAGTGGATGGTTGGAAAAAAAACCCCAATACTTGTCCAATTTCACTCTGCACACTAATGAGGACTTTGCAAATTTATGGAACGGTGGTGAAATTTTGAGCCTGATCTCACTCTCACTCTTTTTTTAAAATTTTTTTTTAGATGTTTTTACTCATGTATCTTTTTGTAAGGTAGCAGACTCAGAGGAGAGGACCAAATATTAATCTCCACCTTTCATTAGCTGTGCACTCTTAAAGCATGCCAGCTGCTTTTTAACCCTCTTTCCTTGTTTTCAACCTCCCTACCCTCACCCCACCTTTCCCTCCCCACTCCTGCCCTCGCTTTCACCTGCAGTTTACGGCAGCACCTGGCTGCTGCCTATCCAGTCTGCCTGTTGAATTTTTCATTATGTGCTCATTTTTGGTTCGCTTCCACAGCCGAGCCCGGTTGGGGAAAGAGAGGAACTACCTCGAGAGCATCTCGGAGCCAAAAAAATCAGCCTTTCTAATTAGAAGTGCACAATTGTTGGTGCAAGTGTACATAAACACAATCCGCCGCGTCCCCGGTGAGGATAGCATAGCAAGCAGCCCTGCTACTCCACAGCAGCTCTGGGCAGGGAAGTGGAAAATTTGAAGAGCAGAAAAAAATATTTTAATCCTTCCAGTTTAGCTAGTGATGCTGCTGAGCATCACTTCTTTTTTTCCAGTACCGAGGCAACTTTGGAGGGATGTTGTTCTCTCTGCAGCCAAGAGCATTGTGAGTCGAAATAGTGATCATTCGCCACCAGATGTCCAGTGAACACATCTTCCTGGCAGCCGCTCAAGCTCCCCGACTCTCTCCCAGCGGCGAGCGCAGGCCGGACCAACCAGCGGTCTGACCCCGGCCAAAGCCGATAAAAGCTTGACGGGTCTGCGTGGCTGAAACAGCGAGGGGGGCGGAGAGGGAGAATGAAGTCTGTCCAAACAGTCTGAAAGGGGCTTGTTTTCTTTATGTGCGTGAGTGAACAGGAAAAGGTAATTAACTGGCCAAGTGGCGAAAGGCTGGAGTGATGGATGGGTGTGGTGTAAAGAGACAGCCGCACAAGGGGCAACACACACACACGCAATTACACATGCACATACACACACACACACACACACTTAAGCACGCATTTCACTTAAGCCTAGTTTAGTGGACATTTTATGTAATTACACTTCTTTTTATAAAAACATATATGTAGGTCTCAGTCTGCCTTCAGTAAGAGGAGCTACGAGCACTCACGCCCTGATAAATGGGTCGACCATATGGAGTGGTGACACATCATTATGTGAGGTCATTAATGGTTGCAGGGTGGTTTGGCAAAGGCTCATGAGTGATTACATCTGACTCTATCTATGTTTAACCTGAGGGTCAGCAGGAGCTTTGGCCTTTTTGCGTTTGATGGACAGTGACATCTGTTTTTAGGCATGACAGGAGAAGCTGTGGGCTGCAACTTTAGCATACAATGACTGTTAGGCAGTCTGAAACAAAGGGACACGTCACGTCAGATCTCATCAACATGTTCTTAAAAAAAGGTCACAATTGTATTTCGCCGTAAATCTCGCTCGCTGGAATGGCAGATTTGCTCAACCCCTGTTATCATTCATCAGGGGGGACGCGTCGCTGTGATACTCTGGACAGGTGGGACTATCATGTGTTGGAAGTGTCACTGAGGGCTAAAGCCTATTTGCATTTTCTGTCGGCAGTTCAGTGACAGTTAAAGGGAGGAAAGGGCTAAATCACACAGGGCAGACAGACTGACATCTGTCTCCGTAAGCTCCTGGTGAACAGATGCCCGATGCAGGGAGACCTGGCAGTTCATTTAAGGGAATACTGATGCAAAGATCGGACGCGCCTCAAATCTGATGCACATCTCTAAACAAGGTAATCATCTGTTTGATCGAAATAAGAGGAAGTTTGCTTATTGTAATGTGTTGTTGACTTTTTAAGTAAGCAATTTGTCTTCCAGATAGTTGCAGAATTAGGTAATGCAAGCTTATCTGTCTGAGAGGAATGTAACATTATGAAATGTTTCTGCAAAACCAGAGTTGAAAAGGTCATGATTTGGAACATTAATGACATTGGATATGCAGCATATCTTAACTGATGATTGTATTTTGCCGTTCCACCTCTTTTCAAAAGTTTTTAAATTTAAATGAATGAAAAACTAGAGCTGAATCGATTTTTACAACCATACCTCTCACAGAGGCTGAAATTCAGATAACGGAATAAGAGTCTGAATATGGCCTCACTCAGACAAAAGCCAAATTTCACATTAGAGATGCTGGAGAAGCAGGAGAGATATTTCATCATTGTTTGATGGCACCCATTGTGCTCCGATAAAAACTTCCGGAGAGGGACAGAAACATGAAGCAGCCCGAGTTTTTTTTTTTTCACACAGTAGAATGAATGAGCTCATTAATGTGGCGGCGCATGCTTTTTGTCCGAGGCAATATTATCAGTTAGGTAATGACAGCGTGCTTGTGTTGCCGCAGAAACCGTCGCTTTGTTTTGAGGGAAAGTCTTGTTACAGGTTTGTTTAATTTTGTCAAGTCAGCAAACAGGGGCGAACATCTGTTTGATGTGATTTGGCGAGCCGTCCCATTTTGTGTCCTACCAAAGGCGTTCCTGCAGAGTTAAATAGCATGCTAGTGTGACATCCTGAGTCATTGTCTTCTCTGCCTCCGAGCAGGCAGTGGTTAAGTTTAATGGGCTGTATCCCTGATCTGCTGCTGCACTAAAAGCTCTACCTGATATTTAATCAGAGTTGCAGGCCTTCCAGCCCTCCGCTTCCTTGGGGGATCTGAGTGGAGTCCGCCGGCTAGGGGAACGGGTGAGAGAGGTGGGGATAGTTGAGAAGGAGCAGGGGGCAGAGAGGGATTACACCACTGGATGTGTTGCTTTTATCCTGGGAATGTAATCTGCCTTAATGCCCTGTGCTCACCCGGGGCAAGGCCAGCAGCTGTGCTCGTTTTTCTCCCGACTTGGCTGTCAGGGAGCGCTGGGCTACCTGTGGGAAAGCAGGCCGGCTGGAAGCTCTCGTCCTCACCCCGGGATCTGGACTGGGCTCCTGCGGTTTATTGGGGGGCCAATCCCTTTGAGACTTATGGAGACTGTGTGTGATTAGGGTCAACACTGTCTCAGGTCAAGTAAACAGAGATGGCTTGCTCGCATCCTTACAGGGAAGGGAAAGTCAGGAGTTGAAAGGGAACGTTGGCAGCTGCTGTGTGGTCTTGATTTTACAAGAAATGCAGTCATAGGAAGTACTTAAGAATAGTAATGTGTAAACAGGACTGCTGCTGGTGAGAACAAAATTTAGTGAGGATAGATATAAAGCAGCGTGGCCTTGTGCTGACTCTTTTGGAGGAATGTTTCCATGCTGGTCGAATTATAAAAGAGGGAAACCTGGAAGGGAAGGAAGACTGACTGAGCTATTTAATCTTAAAGTCAACTTTCAGGAGTTAAACAGGAGTTATGTTTCCGTTCACAGAGCAGTTACAGTGAACCTACATACGTACACGCTGTGCCAGTTGTGGACCAACTCTGACGTTACAAATAACAAAGTGAATCAGTTTCAACAGAATGCCACAGATTGTCTGAAGCTTTCAGATATGATCTGTCAAGCGGCAGGCTCCAGTGTGTCAGAACTTTTCACTTTATTTTTTCTCATCATGGATGTTCGTTTGAACAATTTTGCTCCATTTCTCTTTCTGCTGCTGCTGCAAAGGGTCATGCGTGAGCTTTTATGCCAAGGAAGTATCTGTTGAGCTCAACTGGAATAGAAAATACGGTTTCCCCAAGTATTTTACTTTCAATGGAGCGTGCCTAAAAGTCTCTCTCGGCTAGTCAGGGGCCTCATGCATTTCAAATCACTATGACCTTCCCTTGATTTAAGTCAGTTTGCTGCTGTATATCTGGCCTGGCGCTCCACATCAGAGGCATATCAGGCCACATATGTGGAGACAGTAAAATGGCAGTTTCGCTTTGTCTGGTTAGAAAAAGGTGTTCTGATGAGACAAGGTAAATGAGGTGTGATTTGAGGAAAAATCCTGTGTGACTTCGCCTGATTCTGTTGGGCCCTAAGGAGGCATGGGAGAGAAATCATGCACATCTGTCTCTCTGTCCCCTCATCCGTGAGTGGTTACGGCAGAGCTTATTTCCATCAGCCTCTGGGCACGGGCTGTCTGTGATGACACTCTCCATCAACCCAGGGAGACAGTCAGTAAGTTGGGTGGCTTTTTCTTCTGCTGCTGCTGCCTGGTTTTCATCACAGTTAGGATGAGGGACAGAGACAAACATGTGCCCCAAAGAGCGGCGAATGGCTCATTCCACGGGCAGGCCTGTCTCTCTCCCTCGTGCGCTCGGCACACCTCCTTTCCATAATAAGGCCATAGCATCTGACTGCATTTGTCCCCAGAGTTTAATAAAGATCAGTGCTGACAGGCAGTAAACCAACACAACCACCCACAGGCCTCCAGGCAAGGGCCACAACCCCGGCCTACCTCCTCCCACCCCGCTTTCTCTCTCTGTCCTCTTATCCTCTCTCGTGCAGTTTGACTGTCTCTCTCTCTATGGATAGGCCTCGGGTTGAAAAGCGAAACCATCTCCCACTTGTGCAGAACAATGGCCGAGGAGTCAGAGCCCTGAAGTAGCTCCACGCCTCTCTCCGCCGACGGGAATGCTTTGAACGTTTGGATTGTGTTGATGCCGTGCGTTACATACCTCTCTGACGCAGTGCTACTCTTTAC
>JAOXYL010000113.1:12863213-12927317 GCA_028564955.1 Terapon puta | reverse complement strand
ATCATTCTCTTCCACATCCTCAACGTCAACATCATCATCATCCTCATCATCAACCCCATCAACCTCGTGCACCTTGTGGCCCTGACCCTTTATTCACTCCACTGGGGATAAAGCTTACAGACAGCTTTACAGGAGAAGCTCGCTCTCTAACCTCCAGATTCCTAACTGAATAGCAGATGGGCTGCGCTTTGTGTGTCTTTTTATTAGCTCCCCTAAATCAACACCTAACAATGCATGGAGAGAGAGAGAGAAATTGATTTCTTCTATCTACCACCGCCCTTAGGTTGGTAAAGGGGTGGTCTAAGGGGTAAAGGGTGAAGGGTGATAAAAGGGCGGAGTTGACTGGTTAGGACTTGGCTTCAGTTTCCTGTCTGGGAAGCATGAAGCATGTATACGAGGCCAGCCAAGACTGTGAAAATGGCAGCCAGTGGTATTTTCTTTAGCTCTGGCCTGCACTTCACTCCAATCCTATCAAAGACAGCTTCATCTTATTTCGCTGGAACTGTCCTGATGGAACTAATCCTGCCTGAGCGCATCAGTAGAGGTCGGCCCATTGTCAGGATCTCGCAGTATTAGATGTCGTTTCTATCATCATCTATCATGTCTATAGTCATCATATGTACAATTTTTTAAGCCCCTTACATTTAAATCCATTCCTAACTGGGATACATTCCAGTATCGACTTTCACATGATACCATACTGCACTTGATCTACCGTCATCCGCTCGTCAGCCCACCACAGTTTCTCATTCGGCGTGGGATTTATGGAGTTTTATACATCCAGAGCATATTTCTCAGTTGTGCCTGCATCCTGCGTGTGCCCGCCCATGTGTAAAGTAGGTAGCCAATATAAATCATTAGCCCCAGCGACTCAGATTATCCTATAAGTAAAGTGATGATGTGGAGATTACGCTTATCCGTCAGGTGCACTGAGTGTAATTCAGCAGAGACTGTCCGTTTTTGAGAACAAAGGAAATAAAGGAGAATAAAGGAAATGTACAGATGATATGCGTATCCATCGCTCTCTGTGAGACTGAGGGAAGGTTGCGTGATCATACTATTAATTTTGTTGCCTTTTGCAGAGAAAGGTCATCTAAAAGTCTTTGTATTGAGCTGCTTTCGTGGGGAGGAGATTTAAAGTCCCCCCAGCCTGCCCCTGTGGTCTCTGGGTCTATTGGGTTAGCTGTATTAAGTGGCACTGTATTAGGGCAGAGGATTGTTGTTTCCCTGCTGCCTCACTCCTCCTGATCACCTCGGAGGTTTCAGGGAGCAAAGGCCTCATAAACATTTATGCATGGGCTGCGGGCTCCTGTCTTAGGCCACGACTCCACCAGGCAGAAGCCTAGTGCCCCTTTATGCCTCTTAAGAGACTGTGTTGTCCGTGTTTGTGTGTCTGCATGTGTGTCAGTGTTTGTGTTTATTTCCCTGAAACACCGGGAAAGTGTATGTTTTACCCCCGCTTAGGATTTGAACAGTTCACTAATAACTCTGTGTGCCTCCAGCTTCCTGGAGGAGGTACTTATTTTCACATTTGGTGGCTTATCATATGTCTTCATGCTGGGACACTTATCATATGTAAATTGTATGGCTTTGGGCACTGGAGTCCCCTCAGCTGTTGTTTTCTTTTGTCATTCCTCCCAAGCAGAGACAGACACCCTAGGGAGCCTTCTTAGAGACGAAGTGAAAGGACAAAGCTCCACTGGACACCGTCTCTAAAAGCAGTAATAAGCTGAAATCTGCCTGAGCGTCTTCTTTCTAAAGTTTCACGAAATCAATAAAATAAAAGGCAAATCTCAGTCTTTTTGTGAGGAATGTCTCTGTGGGATCAACAAATCCCTCTGAGCCTTCCTTCAGAGTCGCCTCCTCATGTTTGGCCTGCTTGGTCTCAGCTCTCCAGTAGACCCCGTGAAATGAGCACACGTTTGGTGAACCTGATCATCAGTCTTAAGTTGCATGCAGGCGAAGCATCTTAGTCTAAACAAACAATCATCCCAGAAGAGAGGAAGTGTTTAAAGCAGGGAGTGAGGGTCCCAGAGGGCAGTCAGGGACCACACTGGTAGTGGACCACTGACGCGCCTGGAAAATTTGAACAACATACAGGAAATCGTTTCAAAAGAAGAGATTGTGAGATATGCTAGTGATCAACTCGCTACATGGACACAGCAGAATTGTGTAGAAGTGTATTATGTATAGAGTTAAAACCTCTTTCTTGTGTGTGGTTGCTTTGCAGGATCCTGGATATGCAACCTTCCTATTCGAGCAGCTCCAGTCACCTGGGAGCCATGATGCTGGTGTCAGCTGTTGCCAAGTTTGCTCCACACCTCTCCACCAACTGAGGCAGGAAGCCCTGCAGACGCTCCACACTCCCATTCTCACCATCAGCTCAGACATGGCAGCCCTGCCCGCTCCGTCCTTTTTGCCGCAGCCCACCAGATTCACTGTGTCCTCTTCCAGTGTCCACCAGAAACAGCTGTCGAAAGGCCAACCAGTCGCCCATTCTGTCCTGCCCTTGGGGGAGCGACACAGGGTGCCAGGCTGGTCGCAGAGTCCCTCAGTCTCTTCGGGGCCTAAGACAAGTGTGCAGGTAACGGTGGCAGGAGGGCAGCTCAGTGGATCCATGAGCTCCGTCACCATTCAGGCACAGCAGTACCTCGAGGGCATGTGGAGCATCTCCAGGGTCAACAACTTCATCCCTCAGCCTAAACCAGTATGTCTTTAATGTGACCCTTTTCACATTTCATGCATTTCTATCCAATTTAAAGCAACCTTACAATATTGCAACAGTGGAGCAAACTTAAATTTAAATAGCAAGCACGAACAGGTAATGTAAAGTTCTTGCATGATATTTTTAGATATAGGGGCCATAAGACTTTATAGGGGAATTATGTATATTATCATAATCATGAGAAAGGAGAAAATAAATATCTAAAAAATATCAACCTAAAACAACAAAAACGAATCATCAAATACTTTCAGAAAATGTTTTTTCTTAAATTTTTTTCAGTTTGTGATGTAGTCCGCACTAGGTTACATTTTTTTTTTTACAACAAATGTTACATTTCAGACCCTTTAGAGGAGATGAAGCCCTGCAGAGAGTCAGTATTCTGCAGGAGTGCTGACCTCTCATTCCTCTGTAGTCATGGAGTCTGAGTGATCTGAGGTCAGAGGTCACAGAAACACTAATCTGTTGACCTCATCCTCAAGGGCATTTCAAATGACCACCCCACAGCATCACCATAACTCTTCTCTCATGTTAGATAAGCACTTGTCTGTGCTTTGTTTGATGTCTGAGAGACTTTGAAATGTCCAGAGTTTTGCCCTTGGTGTCATGGGGTCAGTCATGCTGTACCTTTTTTACCACTTTAAATAATTAAAACTCAGTGTTGTCTCAGTGATTTCTTGCACGATAGAGCATGTTTTCAAATTTTTTTGCCTCTGATGTGAAGGTGTCCTTTATACTGATGCCTTTTCCTGCATTGATGGGGACATCTGGTCTCAGGCCCGATTGACAGCCCTCTGTGACATTCCTCCCCAAGCAGACTCAGCGTACAGACCAAACAGCATGAGCTAACATCATCCAGTCCGTTCCCTTTAATATTTCCCATCACATGTATGAATAGTGCATTTTTCCATTTCTGCTCTAACTGTGTTAATAACTGCAGTCTGTTATGGTTCTTGGCAGTGTTATTTCTTCCTTTCTGCTTGACAATTGAAGACAGATTTTCATTCCTCTCTTTAATGTCAACAAGTGCCTATGGACATGGTTTATGGGAGGCCATCAAAAGCTTTTAACTGCATGTACGCAATCTAGGGCAAATCAAACGGCCTGGCACAGAAGGGAGCGGCCGACTTGTGTTCTCCATCTATGTGTCTAAAAGCAATTAGCGGCCCTTGGAGCTGGGATGAGTTGCTCAATGCCACATAGCTGAGGCTGGGGCCCTCCTTGGACAGAGAGAAATGTCCCTTCCAGACATGAAGTTACAAACACAGCAGAAATGGGTGTTATTTTCTCAAGCTAGTTTCTTTCATTAAAACCAGATCCTTCAGAATGACAAAAACCCACACACACTCTTGAGGGTTGGGAGTTACTATGTGCCGAAAGGCAAAGGCATCAGTTCATTATTCCCTCTTGGATTTTTTTTGTGAGGAAAGAACGCAGTGCTATTCACACAGAGACACAGAGACAGACTTTGTGCGTGTTAGACTGAAATCCTTCTGAGTCTATCGACCAGGGAGCCCGGGGAGCTCCCACACATAGCCCATTATAAGGCACCTTGAATCTTCCATTTGGGAAAGGGCTCTGGTTAACATCTGGAATGATGTTTGTGGTTGTTAGAATTGAAACTTTCTGGCTCCCTCTCTGTAATTGGCTGACACTGGTTCATGTGAGCGTAGCTGCCTGGAATTAAGCAGTCTCTCGCAGGTCCAGAGCCTGATGCAAAATCACACTTTAGATAAGCTACGGCTTCACAGTAGTGTAAGCAGTCCCTGGTGTAGTTGGCTGTTTGAATAGAGAGCCTCAAGCGGTTAAGGTAATCTAGAAAAATTGCACATTGCAGCAGTGTTATGCTACTATTTAAAACGAGAAAATGATTGACCCAAATCTGTGATTCTCCCTTTGCCCCATAAAATCCAAAACCACATGTGCGCTAATCCACATAGTCCAAGTGCTCTTGACTCATGAGGCTTTCCGTTATTGGCCCACTGGTTGCCTGCTGCCATGGCCTGCTCCATTGTCACCAATTTGAAGCCCAACAGATGATCTTGGCTGCTGCTTCTTTGGTGCAGCTGGGCTCGCGTGGCAGTGTGCCACAGAAAGCAACGATGACTGCAAAGGATACAGGAAGGAAAGGGAAGGAAAATTCAAAGTCTTGCCAAATTTGGAAACAATTAAAACGTTTGGCAATTATCTCTTGGTATTCGCTTATAGACAGAGGCCATTTTCTGTCACAAGAGCCGAATGTCAGCGTGTGTTTTACTTTAGTCCTTTTCTCACATCGGAGGACTCCAGGAGCGTTAGAAGTCAATCCTCACCTCAGTTGGTTTCTGCTTGTTACAGAGGGCAGCCAAGCTCGACAGCCAGATTAACACAAGGCCTATTTCACCTCAGCCCAGTAATCGTTTGTTGACCGCTGAGATCATAGGTCACGGGGTGCCTCGGTGCTCTCGGCAGCTGAGGAGAAGATGGACTGCTGATAGGGCGCTGGCCTACCCTGCTCACTTCAGACTGCACAGGAAGCACTCTGCCAAACTCCAACTATGTCTTTTGCCTCTCTTCTTCATTCTCTCCATTATGTTCAAATCCCTCTCGCTTTGTCTCTTTCCCCTCCTCCCTTTTCTGCCTCTTCCTCCCAATGGCAAACCAAGGCAAAGGGATCAGGGAGGGCTGGGGGGTTAAAGGGTGGAAGGCCAGCTCATTACTGGCTCTCAGTGCAAACGACCGAGCACACATGGCTCCACTGACACGGCCTAATTACCTGACCAGGGGATAGATTGTACTTTTCAGCCAAAATCAGGGCCAGTCCACGTCCAAGGCTACAGAGAGCAGCTTGACTGAGGGGCTTAAACCCACAGTCCTAATACCAGGGGAATACGCTTAGATAGGCATGCTGTTTGAGTCTGTAGGTTATCCATTTTCAGCCCAAACCCCCAACCGCACCTATGTCCAGCTGCCCCCCCCTCTGTGCTCCTGATATTCTAAAACCAGCTCCACACCGACTCAATCACTTAGATATTTGATGAGCTTTCCAACATCTGCTTCCTGTGCGGCTGCGTGTGAAGTACTCTAGTCTTTCATGCCAAAGTGTAATGGGTCTGCCTCCCTGGTATGCAAGCTCCTAACCTGTCACCAACACCAGCATGGTGCGAGGCTTTCCGCTCTGGTGTCTGCGTGAAGATCCGTACTTGGCTCATTTCAACTTGCAGCCAGTTTTTCCACAGCGTACTCCTCAAGTCATAACACACAACGCAGCTTGGTATCTCGACTTATCCTCCATGATGACGTCTCAAGAGAGCAATGCCAGACCCCTAAAATGAGTCTGTGATTTGTAACTGTGATAACAAGCTCCAGAGGAAGGGGGAAGAAGGAATTTATAAAGAACATGCACTGTAGGCCCACCATCTGACAAATGGTCAGTGAGGCTTTTCTGGGTAAAAGATAACGCACCCAGGCTTTAATATAGCAACACATTGTACCGCATGTAAAGCTTAACAGTTGCGGCACTTAGCAGGGCAATCGCCGAGCCTCTCATGTGAATGTCAGAATGTAAGTGTGTCCTCACATCCTGATGTATAGCATTCACATGTCAGGCTTGGCATATAAATAGTGCAGCTGTCAGCCTGTGTGTTGACAAATGGCAGATAATGGAAGGCCACACACTTCACAAAAAAAAATTGTAAAGGATGTTATTTTAGTTGCCAAACATGAATCTAGGGCAAACACTGAGGTGGTAAATATGCAGAGGACCTGAACTGTGTTTATAATACATATCCTGTCAAATGGCACTGAGGCTGCAGCGCTGTGTTGTGCTCAATTCAAGGTCGTTGCTGATTACACAATGTTCAAGTGTCAGTGTTATAAATGTTTTTAGGAAAACTTTGGCCTTTATTTATTTTATTTCCGATGCTGAAGAGCCACAGAACCAGTTCTTGTCAGCCACTATTGATCATTGTCTTGCAGGATAAACTAGCGGCTCCGGTGAGGATTAACCTTTTGTCAGTACGGCGACTCCAGCTGAAGTGTAGTCTCGGAGTTGGCTTTTGGCTTTGTATAATGAGCTCTCTGCACCGTTTCGGCTGGACTGTGAGCAATCAGCGAACCACTACAGGCTCCCGAGCACCAGCTGAACCTCGATGCTCCATCTCCACTAAGCTACACCAGTTTTAACTCCAACCTTAAACAGAAAGAGAAGGCTTAATGTATAACCAGCCTCTGTTTTCTCTGTACTGCAGCACTCTGCAGCACTGTGTTCAAACCTCTGCAGTCATATTCATACTTTAAACTTACCTCGTTCATCATCAAAAAAGTATCATCATCACAAGAATAATAAAAACGTTTATATAAATGTTCAGTGATCAGTGAACAATACACTTTATTTAAATGATATTTTTCTCCTCTATTAAATTTTTGTCACTTTAAAACAACAGCCACGGGAAACAATACGCTATTAAAATCCCTAATATTGAATGTAATTCTAATACTAGTTTTGTTTCTCTCTCTAGTTCACAATGAAACTGAAACTGACACATCTATTTATAGTTGACCTGTTACATTGAATACATAACAAATATGACAGGCATACAGGTGGTATACCCAGTCTAGCTTTGGCATTAGTTTCCAAAGCCCAAGGGTTGAAACAGATGCAGCTCACCTCCATTTACTTATATCCAATTACCAAGCTTCCAGAACAGGGTGTGTTCATGCAGGCACAGTTTCGATACCTCGTAAATATTGAAGCTATGGAACAAATCTCATTTCACCGGTGTTGCTGATTGTTTACTTCCTTTGAAACTCATTCTTAGATGCTCCAAGTACAACTTGACACGTTTCTCGTTGCTGATGAGTAAAGTGCCAAATTAGCCACGGAGGTATAAATATAATCGGGAGCAAAGTGAAGTAAATCGCAAGTGATTTAATTACTAATTAAATGTGGGTTATCACTTAATTACAGTAAGCTACAGCCAGAGCAACCTCGAGAGTGTTGCCAGAATCAATGAATGGTGCAGTATCCTTGCTGTTCTGTCGGGAGCTCTCTGCGGTGGATACTGCTGACTCCCACTAACCGGCGCTGGCTGCAGCAGCTGCCTGTCCATCTGTGGCACATGGGGAGTAAATGGAGTGGAAGGAAGGTGGGCAGGAGCAGTAAAACTTGTAAGTGATGGTTGTGGTCTTATCTGTGTATCTGTTTGTCAACAGGCCCCGGGTTTGATGGGGGAAGCAGACAGGGACGTTTTAACGTCTGAGGCCCAAGTCACCACCATGACCACCAGCAGCAGCACCCTGACGCCTTGCCGACTGAGGAGCTCCAGCCAACCGGGCACAGCGCCTGTCAGCAGTGCATCCACCTCCCCTTCTCCTTCTTCGTCCGCAGCAGCCTCCTTCTTTATTAGGTAAGCGCCTCCCTCCGGTCCTGTCAAGTCACACCACAGTTAGCTGTCAAAACGCACTGAGATTAGATCGAGCTGCTGTGGAGTTAAATGAAGTGTTTAGTGTTTGTGTGAGGTTGTGTGCACGCACACCTGCATGCATTCATGCTCCTTAATGTGTGTACGTATGTGTGTGTGGGTGTACACGAGCTGAAGGCAAGATATGCACAGACTCGCCTTCAGATGTCTGTCGGAGGTCATGGTTCATGGTGTTAAGTTCCATGTGGGACACCTATTCCATGGAGATGTTGTTCTTGCCATGGTTGAATTACAGCATTGCCTTGGGATACGCACCATCATGGGACTAAATGAACCTTTAGTTACAAGCACCAGTGCCCATGAATGGATAATAGAATTACATAATTCGATATGAAGGAGGCAGCGTCTCACGCAGGGCTTAAGCTAAAGCTGAGCATTGTCCTGAGGTATTTCAATGTTTAGTTATTTTCTTTTTTTTTTGCTTCTTCAACTCTTCAGATTTTGCAGCTTTGCAGGACTGTTACTATGTATCGTGGTGAGGCCATTTTCCCAGTGTACCTCAGCCTGAGAGAGGCTCTTTGAGCGCTGCTTGGCTCCGATGTTGTTGTTGCCCCGGAGAATACTTCACCCTCTCCAGACGGGTGGATGGCTGGTGCTATATTGTCATTGATAGATTCCCTGGCAGGCTGGTCAGTGCATACATTCGCTGCCTCTGCTCTCCGAGGAGTGCTATGCCGTAATGAATGTTGGCGAAAGGGAAGCTGGCTAAGAATGATGCATAGGACCATTGAAGCTCTGCACCACGGGAGGGTGAGGGGACTTGTGGAGTGTGACAGGAAGCCCATGGGGGATCTGTGAAGCTTAGCTTTTCTCCAAGCACCCCAAATGGAGTTTGTCTTGCCAGCTTTCACGGGGTCAAACTATATCAGTGGGACCATGAGGCCTCTCCTTTAGCTAAGGGGACATTCCAAATCCTTCACTAAATATGCAACTTCCTGTGCGAGCCACATCCCGTCACGAGAGCAGTAGACCTGAACAACAGCGAGGCGTGGCCCTCTGCTAGACAGGGTTAATTCCTGACACCGATTTATCAGTCCTCATGTTTTCTTTGGACATGATCTTAAAAGGAGCAGTGTAGAGAGCCGTGTCTAGCCAGCCAATGTGGGCTAGGCGCAGGGGAAAAAAGAGGGAGGTGGACTTGTTTTTTCCCCTGCAGCAGGTCCTGATGGGGAGGTGGAGGGGGTGTAGGTGGGAGTACAGTAAAGGCTTCCACCTTTCATTTCATCCCAATGATTATTTGCTGCCAAGAATTTGGTGTTTTACTTGGCCCGGAGAAACACAATGATGACGGGCCAGCCTTAAACAGCATCACATTCCACAGATACAGAAAAGGCTGGTGGAGATGCAGTGTGATTTGAAGCACACACCCTTTTCCTGACCCTCTGCAGCTGTTGCCTGTAACAGGAATATCATCATCATCATCATCATCATCATCATCTTGTTGTTTCATCTTTTTGTACATCACCACTGATTGAAATGTCACTCCCTGAAAGTCAAAAACCAATTGCATCAATCAACAGCTTTTCTTTTTTCTCCGCTGCCCCGGGAGCTCTCGAATTGAAAAAAGAGGAAGAAGAAGCCAATGAAATGAACGTCCTTCATGTTTTAGACTTGATTGAAAACTCATATCTTATTAGTATTCCGTTTTGTTCTCAAAAGATACAATTAGAGGGATGCATGTGTAAATCCTGAGAGCCCAGGATGTAGGAGCAGAATAACCAAACAGCAGTTTCTACCCCAGTGGAGTGGAGAACGCTCCTTAGACACTTGTCTGACATTCACTAACACCGTTCCACTCAGAGATGAAATTTTAATTAGAATGCAATTAGCTGAAGTCTAGCTGCTCTAGCTCGTCTGCTGCTGAGAGAACAGAGGAGCAAGGTGAACAAAAGCGGTTCATTCATTTTTCATTGCGAAAATAAGTCAACCGTTCAACTGTTTCAAAAAAAGCTTTTAATTTGTTTAATTTAAGATGTCTACTGAGTTGAAAAATCATTTAAGTATAAATGCCGATTTCAAAACTGCAGAGACCAGCAGGTCAGAGTAATTTTTGGCAATTCCTGTGCACTAATTAGTAATGTGTACCCCCCAAATAACAACTTGTGCCCCTAAATTACTTAGTCACACAGTCAAATTACTACATTCCTTTCATACTTGGTAAAAGCAAGCACAAACACTTGTTTTAATTAGGCAATGGCATAAGCACCCGTGGTTGTAGTGACATTTCAGCAGCTGTAGTGATAAATTATTGAATTTCCGTCTTCAGATTTTCTTTGCATTAGCTTATCTGTGCTTTGAGTTTCGGATGTTAAATGCAGCTATTAACCTTGACTCATATTTCATTGGATCGAAAGATTTATTTTAAACTCTTATACATGCCAAGCTCTGCACTGTTGCTCATAGGAGAAATTTATCAAAAGACACTATGAATTTCATCTTATGATGTTTGTTTTTCTCAAAATTCTCTTATCGCACATCAATCTTATAAATCGTTTAAGGCATTTTTTAAATCCCAGTAACAAAACTGCTGTTATCCTGCTTCCTGGGCCCTGGTAATTGTGAAACAAAGATGACCTCGGGGTCAGTGATGACCAATTGGCAATTAGACTGACTATACAGTTGCAGGGAGACAGGAAGAGTCAAGGGTCAAACTCTGACTACATGGCCTGTGAGTGTGTGTGTGCATGTGTGCATATCATTATGTGTATATGTGTGTGTGATTACTCGGGTGGTGGGGTAATGAATTTAGAGCCGGATGTTCAGCTGACTCGCACGGTAAGCACTGATTGCCTTGTGACAGAGCATATGATTAGTGTATTGACACAGCATTGTGTAATAAAACCAGGCGGAGCTCACAGCAGGGGTTAGCCGATGTGGCTAACTGATGCCTTGCAGATCCTTCTACCCATCTTCTGGGTCCATTAACACCTGCTGATTGTGACGGTGTGTTTATTACCCACCGAGCCTCAGGGATTTTTCGGTGCACGCTGCTGAGCAGAGTTGACTGCTCAGTTTGCAGTCTAGTTTTCTCAGTGTGCTGATTTCTGGAGAGCAGTATTAAACCTTTTCCATCATCTCTTGTTAGTCCCTTGTTTATGTTTGTCTGGAGGGTTGGGTAGTCCCCACTACACTTGCACTAATCATACTCAGGAGAGAGATGATTTACTCACTCTAAAGATACATGCAGATAAGGGGTAGAAGAATGGAAGATTTCGGAGACACGACAAGTCTGAAGAGGATTCGTGGATGTTGTAGACTTCAGGGGAGGCACACGGGCTGGCGGGCTGCTTCAGTGTTAGGGCGGACAGCTGTTTGCTGGAATGCGGCCCTCGAGGAGTGTCAGGAGGAAGTGGTTTTATGGTCGTCCATCGCCGCCCTGCAGCTGCTGCCCAGGTGAGTGTTTGTGCAGTAATGACTGTGATTGTGCAGAAGGAATCCTCCTGTAATTGTGGCAGCAGGGCCATTTAGCCCCTGTTCTCCTGCACACACAAGACCCTGTCTTTGTGTCAGCAACACTCACTCTGCCCTTCTTCCCCCAGGCTGCTGTGAGTAACCATAGAAACAAGTCATTAGCTTGTGGGAATAAAATGTGACTGATTTTTCTTTCAGAAGTGGAGATTGGAAATCTTGAAGTTGAAATAGCCCTTCTACTCCACTGGACTATAATTTAGTCAGAGGGAGGGACAAGCATCTCTTTAATAATGAGTCCTGTGTGTAAAGTGGAAACACTGCAGAATCACGAGTGCCATGTTGGATGACTTGCTCAGGTCCCTTGTCCAATCACTGTATAGTCTGAAGTTTACACGAGAAAGCAGGCTACTGAGTTTGTTTGTCATGAAAGCAGTGGTGCTTCAAAGTGTTTCTGGGAAGAACTACAGTAGTTCTAACTTTTTTCATGGTATGGGGTGATTCACAGTGAGGGCGGAGCTTGAATGGCTCTGCTGTGATTGACAGCAGGGATCTCTGTCACTGACAAAGCAGGCAGGACAGATTATGTGGAGTGGAGGGGGTCTGCACAGCACAGTGGGCCTGGCCTCCACATCGGAAGAGGGATAAACATACAGAGCAGGACGGTAGCTGCCTGGGACCAACGTGCTTGTAAATGTTGTCATTCAGAGGGAGTGCTCGGGCAGATGCTCCATTCTGACAGCATCAGGAGCAGGAGGTCTGTACCCGTGGTGAAGAATATTGGATTCACTGCCATGGGAGTCAAGTAAGTTATGTTGTACACAGACAACATTGAGCTCACTTGGATGTGCGCTGTGTGTTTGCAGAGTACGTGCAGCCAAATGTTTGTGTCTGATTTTGATTCTGCCCGTTGAGCTGTTCTGTCTATTGTCTTTCCTCTCTTTCTTCCCTCACTCTCTCTCTCTCTCTGTCTTTGTCTTTCTCTCTGTGTCGCTCTCTCTTTTCCGCTCTGTGGATCGTGCAGTTTTGTGCAGCCGGAGTTGGACTGTCTGCTCCCTCGAGGTGAGAGGGTAATGGTTTTGTTGTCAAGCCGCGGCGAGATGGATTCCTCCACCAAAGCGAGAGTGTGAGCAGAATGTATAGCGAGGCAGAAAACATGTTGCTGAAGTGCTGGCTCCATTTTGAAGGAACAGCCACAGTGGAGCTGAAATGTTAATGCTACCTCTGCCTCCAGAGCCTGACAAATGAGAATTGATTCATATCAATCTGTTGAATCTGAGCAACACATGCCTAGAGCAGCGAATGGCTCATCAGAAGTATTGAGTGGGTGGTAGCCGGGCTGGTTGAGCTGCTCCGTGGTATTTGTCTTTGTTTACTGTTGGATAAAACACCAGCTGGCATTTTCCTGCCATAATCAGGCTGATGGGACTAATGGCAGCGGCAGACACAGTGGCAGCACCAGCTGAGGCCGTGGAGGGGCTGCAGCCTGTAGATAAGCCCAGGTGTGAATCCAACCAAGGCCTGTCGGGCGCCGTCAAGGCTGAGGTGTTGATGGAGATTCAGCCTAC
This sequence comes from Terapon puta, assembly GCA_028564955.1. Taxonomy (NCBI): domain Eukaryota; kingdom Metazoa; phylum Chordata; class Actinopteri; order Centrarchiformes; family Terapontidae; genus Terapon; species Terapon puta. Next base: position 12,914,157 of record JAOXYL010000113.1, on the reverse strand, counting down.
CCTTGCAGCCTCGGGGATCTTCAGCAGGTAGATACATCCTGCTACCCTCATGCGCCTTCTCATCCACCAACAGCAATATGTTGCCTCCCTCTGACTCATAATCCTCCCTGGTTCTCATGTAACAGATGTCACTGTTTTCTGACACAGAGATACAGATTTAATCTTGACTGTACCCAATTTGTTACAAAAAAGACCATGTTCAGCCTGAGAAACTCTTATATGTCGCCTGCTGCACATAGTATATGCTGAATATTGTATGAGAAATTCTTATTTGTATTCCGCGTGACCTCCACATAATCGGTGCTCAGAAGAATTTTCTGTAGAGCCAGAGTAGCATGTGGCGGATTTCCTTGGCTCTGTCCGGGTGTCTTCCCTGGGATATGATAACAAGGCGTGATAGTTCTGCGCCCCCGCAGCACCAGGGTGACGGGCAGCGTAGAATCTCTTGCGGCTGTGATCATGAATGGCAAACAGCTCCAGTGATAGAGAAAAGAAAAGCAGTAGGGTTTGTCACAGCCTGTGTGAGGGATAACCCGCTGCCCTTTCCCCTGTTCCCCCAAATAAATCCCTGAGTCAGGAAGTCTGTCTGGCCCACTCACATAGCCTGCAGGGGGGCATAGGGGGGCTGACAGACAAAGAGCTGAAGCGCTGACTCAAGCCTGTGCACTCACCCTGGGTCCACATGTACTAAGCCCTGTGGGGAAAGGGAAAAGCACCGACGTCCACTCCTGACAGATTCCTTTCACACGAGGAAGAAATGAGAGGATGTGGAGCCGAGACCTCTGTCCTGGCGGTTTCTCACCTAACACAGAGCTGCCTTTGTCTCGCAGTGTGTTGGTAAGGGTGATCAAAAAGGGCAGGTTGTGTGAAACTAGTTACGTGTGGGCAGGAGAGGTCATACCCTCCGAATCAGTCCATTTCCAGCTCTGTTTGCCTGCCCACGTCGGGCATTCCCTGACTGCATAACAGCTCTGATAGTTGCCCACAGGGCTCCGTGATCAGTGCATTAGTGTTTAGTTATCATGCTCGACTTTGCTCAATTCTCTAACCCCCATCCTGTTGAATAGATATTATGCATCATGCCTGTGGGGGCTGAGGGATGCCATCTAAACCTCTTTAGTGTCCCTCAGTGAAAGGTGTCATGCAAATGGAGTCTATTATCTTAGCCATTACAGCCGCAGACTCACAGACACAGTGTGAGGGTGTTGTGGAATAAGAAAGACTGAAGTGTTGTAGCTGGTGGCAGGGAATATGCATTGAGGAATTTTACGACCTATTGTGTGCAGATGCAGAATAGAGCCCATGGCCTCTGCTCCAATGAGTTGCCTTTATATCTTACAATCCAGAGAAACAAAGATGGCTCCCGGTGGGGTTTCTCAGGCGTCACTGCTCCTTGGTGCTCAGCCTCGCCGCGGCCTTCTATTCAACATGAATAACTAATAGCTGCCTAATCAGCGGTAGTGCATTGATTTCCCCAAACGCCAGTGCTTTATTTTTCAGAAACGCACACATACATGCACCCCTGTCCGCCTGTTTGTCAGTGGGGAAGGCCAAGATTTTTTACGGGTGGAGCTCGGATTACTACAGAGGATAAGGCCATTGTCAGGACAGGTGGTTTAATGTTTACCTCATCACCCACAGCCTCAATTACCATCACACTGTCTTTTTCTTACTTTTTTTTTTCAATCTGAACTGTGAGAAATTAAAACCAATGAATTATGGGACTGCATTATATTACCTGTAAACATAAAACCATCCCTTGGCTTCACTGTAAGCTGGTGCAATAAATACATAATCAGTCCGCCACAGGAGAAACATAATAGTGCTCTTCTTGTTCATATTCCACATCATATTCACGCTATGATATGCTTCATAGAGGAGAATTAGTAGAGATTACGAGTTGTTGTGTCGGATGTTATGCCTTCGACCTTTTCTTGTCCAGTTAAACAGTTGAATCAGTGCAAAACCGTTTCAAACCAAAAGTAGCAAGGAGGGTTTATCTCCCCTGTGTTTCTGTCGCTGCTCCTTGCATGCACATTGTCTTGAATGGAGAGGATTATTGCCTGTAATCGGTTCACGACCCAGCACGTGAGAGCCAGCTGCAGTGTGCTAAAAATCCCATTATCCCCATACGCTCTATGTGGCCCAGCGAGTGTTGCCCTGTGTGTTTCTGCGGTTGACTTTATGAGTGTGTGATACAGGATAAACTGCTTAACTTGGAATAATGCGGTTGTAGTTGCTAACATCTTACTGGCTTTTCTCCCTTTTCTGTGTCCAATGTGTAACTTCAAATGTATGTTTTAGCACTGAGGTCACGGTTAAAGGTGGTTTTGACCTGGACTGTATTATACTGAGAGGTGTTGCACATTTTTAGTGATAAAACGTGAGTAAATTTACACATTTCTGACAAAGTTAATAAGTGATCAGTAAGTAAGTAAGTAAGTGGGTGCTGAGAGTACATTCATGATGTGTTCATTGATCCGCCTGATCATTTCATCCTCTAATTTCAGAACTGGCCGTCTCAGCCCAAGGCCCTGGCAGTATAGCTCATTTCACCTGATTTGGACCCCCTCTAGTTTTTGTTGGGCTTCCTATTGACTTGAATATAGATGAAAGATTAAGAAACACATGTTAGAGCCCCCCACCCCCTGCGTTCTGTCTCTTCGGACGGCCCACTGATTAATCACTCCCAAATGTTCTCAGGAGCCTGCGGGCCTGTTTGTTGTGATAGCCTCTGTGTGGAGAAGTGCAAATAAATAATCACTAGGTGTCTTACCATGGCAGCAAGTGATTAATGAAGCCGAAAAGTGGAGCAGAAGTATGCTGGCTTTCCTCCCCTCTGTCTGTCTCTCCCACACTCATCATGCTCTTAAAGTTATTTTCCATTCCGATATGGTGTTATGTGTTAATGTAAGAGGACATTGTATTGGATCAGGGAGGCATCCACCGTTGATAGTCATCATTTGTCTCTTGTATATCAAACATCCTACCTCCTCTCTTTGTTGAACTGATTTCTGGGACAGGGAACGTCAGGGGTGACTCAACGTGAGTGCCAAGAGCTCTTCTGTGCATGCCCTGAGCAGAGCAGCCTTCCTGAGGTTTTCAAGGGAAGACGTGGGTGGGATGTTGGGTGAATCGGAGTTCAACATGTGTAGTGAGAGTGCGAAGTTATTCCAGATCCTCTGCAGCCTTGGAGAGGAGCATAGCAGAATACCTGGAGCAGTGTCTTTAGGAGCATAGCGAAAAATGCTCTGGAAGAGATGAAAGCAGCTGTTAATCTTTGTCAGCAGTGCCAGGGGTGGGGAGGCTGCAGTCTGCAAGGCAGGGAAAAACATGTCTTCATTATCATCTGTCACCCATCAGCCGGAAAGTGAATTTTTCTCCCAAGACCTTTATTTTTCCTGCCTGAACCAATTTTGACGTAATAGCTAAGCATTTTCCCCCACTCGTTTCCAAAGCTGCAGGTTTCTGGAAGCCTCTTGTAGACAAGTTAGGGTCAAATGCTAGATATTTTCCTTAGAGGACCCTTTGACTCTCATTGCAGGTATTTCCAATTCTTTCCTTTAGGGGCCTTAAATTGGCCCCTTCATCTCATTGACTGACAAATGGGTCCTGCGGAGCTAATGCCCTTTGCTTTGTTCACCTCTCCATAGCCTAATGTTCAAGCTAGTTGAGGCTATATTAGCAAGATGTGATCCTGAATACTAGGGAGAACAATAAAATGAAGGGTAAATAGAATTATAGCCCCTGACTTTTACTCTTAAATTTCCTTCTTTGCTCGTCTTAAGCCCTCTTTAAGCCCCTAACTTGGCAAGAGAGCTTTGTGGCCTTTCAGGGAGGGGATGGGGGGATTTGCTGGGTGTGTGACTGGGAAAGATGGGTGCGGGGTGTTTAGATACACAATGCTTTATGGGCAGAGCACTACACACAAGAAGTGTTGGTCACACACTCCCTGACTGCAGAAAAAGTATTCCCTCCTCCATCACTAAGAGTTTAACCTTGGCATAGACACAGAGCACCTTCTTTGCACAGTCCTTTGGGAGGTGAGCTTTTTCTTCTTCATCTGATGTCTAAAGGTACAGAAGATAAAGCTGCTTAATGTGGTTCCCTTGATGTTTCACAACAAATTTGGAGGAAAATGAATGAAGAAAATGCTTTCACCCCTGTGTTGATACAAGCCAGTGCTTAAATCTACTGTTGCTTACAACACCGTAGCACCAAACCAGGCTTTCTTGAATATTGATGAGTTTTTTTCACTTTTTGGCGCCAACTGTTCCATTTATTCTTGGCCGACTGGGGATTCCCATCTTTGGGAATAAAGCAATTCCAAGCTGGCTGTGGCATAGTCCCAGCGATCATTTTTTCCTGTTTCTTTCTCAGGCAGAAAATGATTTACCTCCTCATGGACAGCGCCTTGCTGGCACAGAGCCAGGCCCGCTGATCGAAGAGAGGACTTGGCTCTACACCCTGCTGCTCCCTCACTCACTGCCTCTTTCTTTCCGTCTTTCTTCCTGTCTGTATTTGTAAATTCTTTCTCCCATTCCATCTCAGTGATCTCTAATTTATAATTTTTTCATCCTTACCTCTGCATGGCTGTCTTTCCTGTTCCCCACTTGCCCTCCCTTTCTCTCTACCCCTGTGTTTCAAATGATCCCCCGTTATTCAAGCTATTCTTCAGAGGATGCCCTAATCCCTCGTTTTCCACCTCAGTCCACAGACCGTTTCAAAAGAGTTCTGAGGAGACCGTGACAGAACAGGTTTACAAACCCCGGGTAGAATTTAAGACCTTATTTACGCAAATCTGTGTCTCTCTCTCTCTCTCTCTCTCTCTCTCTCTCTCTCTCTCTCTCTCTCTCTCTTTTCTCTCTCTCTAGACAGCAAGGTCTTTGAATCGCTGACTTGAATGCGACAAGTCAGTTGCATAAAGCGACATCAGTTTTTTGGGGGGTGAACATTTTCTTTTCCTTTCTTTTCGAAACATTGTATTCACAGATGTTACATGAATGCGTTTGGCCTTACCTAATTGGCCAGGGATTGGTGCAGTGAAGATGTGTGTGCAGCCTTGGGCTGTCAGCAGTCAGCACACAAATGATGCCCCATTTGGTATTCTATGTCCAAGGCCAGACACCGAGCAGGAACAAAAGGCTTGCTGAACACCTTGTTGGAACAAAGGGGTTTTCTTAAAGGCCTTGGTCCAATCTGTTTGGAACGTGCCAGGCAGGATATTTCTCAGCTAACTGGACAACACACTCATTACTGTCTGGTTTAGCTGGTATCCATTTATCTATTCCTGAGGATTTATAGAAAGTGTATAAATCCTAGCCTGGAGGTGTTTGGCCACTTCCTGCAAACTGCTGTTGTGTAAACCGACACAGGAGAGAGGAGCTCTACCTTCAGACTGCTATTAAAACAGCCAGGCGGGAGGAAACTGGCTGGCAGTAAGTTGAAAGCCAAAGAGCTTTGGATTGATAAGATTCAACTGACAGCCAGATAAGCCTGTTGGTTCTCTTTTCCATTTTAATGTATCTTGGGCTGCAGAAGGAGAGGGGAGGCACATTTTTCAAAATGACTGGAAAGATCTGGGTTTTGGTCGATGGAAATCTGAATCTGAACGATAAGATAAACGCACTGCACGAAGGGCAACGTCTGTTTCTCTATCTTCAGGTGGGAGCTTTTTTTAGCCGCTTCTCAGAAGTAAAATTGCACATTTTTGCCACAATTAACATTTGTTTAAACCACTTTCATAGATTAATCTCTGCACTCAGGATGTTGTAGCCGCAACCGTTAGTTGTTTTGAGTGATTTAGGATGAGGGGCAGGAAGTGAGAAAATAAAATTAATGTTTATACCAGTGGTCTTTTGATTGCAGGGGGACTTTAGAAAGGAGACAGGCTCATTACCAGACTAAACCTCAGCGCCACACAGGAGGCTTGGATCTGCTTTGTCATACACTCAACAAGCCTGTTCCTCTCTTATTGTCCCCATGTGTCTAATGCCGTGTCTAAGGTAACCCGATTCTGCATATTTCTTAGATTATTTTAAGAGGCCACCCTCTGTGACCCCCTCAGCTTTTAGTGTTGGGGTAATGCATATATTTATATGTGAACAGCCATACATCTGAGGGGCGCTGACACCCTCAGCAAACAGTCTTTGACCCATTTGGATACAGCTGCACTGGATGACTCTGAGAAAAAGCACTTTATGGTGTGGAAGCATTTGTCTCATACTTAATGATCAGCATCCTGACCTCACTTGTAAATCTATTCAGGGTGGGCCTTACCGCTGCCAGGACCGGTTGGCAGAGTATGACATCATCTCCCCTTGTCTGCGCACCACATGAATTTGTGTGCGTTTTAGGGCTGATGTCATGGTTGCTTAATCACCACTGAAACTAAACTGCGGCCGGGTCAGGCAGCAGGCGACCTGGGACCGCAGCCATCGAGGCCAGCACAGAGTGGATGTGGATTTGTTTTAATCCGTCCCAAAATTTGTCGATGATAAAGACCACGCAGCAACGTCTGTCAGCAGTGTCGACGCTGAACAGAGTCTGTATTTCTCTAACAGTGGAGCTCTACTGGTAGATTTTTATTATCCCGCCCACACCTTTGGGGCAGAGGGCTGTTTGATCGTGTCAAGGGCGGCCCATCAATAAGACAGTGTGTACTGATTTTAGCTCAGGGGAGGTTTCCTATTGATTATTTTATGACTCAAAAGTATACCACCTCACCTGATAGACCTAGCACATACCAGCCCAATCAATCATGGCTATCTGGTGAGATGGTAGTTTGGGCCTACCAATGTCTCCGACAGCCTGGCTACACATAAACACCTTAACTAAATAAATTGCGCTCGTCTCCAGCAGCATGCAAACTTGACTCATTGTGGTGTAGTCATTATCCTTGCGGGGCGTTGAGGCTGGCGGGAGCCCAGTATTCCCGTCTCCATTCATGAAGAGCTATGCCGGCCTGCTAATCAGCTGCAGTGTGAGGCAGAGTCACTGTGGGGGGGATAAAGCAGTCTGATATCAGACACACTGATCTGATCCCTGCATGAATGGCCAGAGCAACCTTATCTTGTCTGTGGAGGGAAAAAAAAGGAGAATCACAGAAAGGAAATGTCAAGGATAGTAAATGTGGCCAACATGGTAATTAGCCACAGAAAGGGGCTACCTAAAGAGCTGTATAGCTGGCCTGGAGAACAGAGACAAATTTGCACAAACAAGCTAATGGGTGTGCCAGCTAATGATTCTCTTGGGCAGAGGAATTTCTCTTGTTAATTTGACAAAGCTTGAAAAGAGGGCTGGAGTGAGTATTGACAGCAGGCCAAAGTGAAGCTTTGAAAGCAGCGGGTGAACACAGCTTCTCCTTTCTCCCTCCGTTCTCCTGTCATTGACACGCCCCCCACCACCCCCCTTTCCCTTCCTCCCACTGCCGTATAGGTGAGGACAAAATCTAGATGTCCTTTCTTGAACAAAGGCACCAGGAGACCTTTTATTTCAAACGATCCTTGATTTTACATCTGTCTTGCTTTGGCTCATTTATATATATTACAATCATTATCTGTCCCTGAGGCCTGTTCATAAGGAGACAGTGATGGAGCTGAAAGGCTATCAGGCCAGTTCCAACTGTGACTGTGCTGTATTATTACGTCATTTTGATAGATAACATTTGAAAGCACACTGAGGGCAGCAGCAATGAGCGTGTGAGTAATGACTGGTTGCACTGTGAGGGTGACCAATGTCCACATTAGTATTGTCTTCTCTTCACTGACTGTTGCCAATCACAATTCAAAGGGCTTTAGTATATGAGCAGTGTGCGGCAAAGCTTCCAGCGACAGCTCTTGCTCTTTAAGATAAGCCCACCTCAGGCGAATTAATTTGGACACACTGCAGAAAAGCAAAGGTAAGCGTGCTGTGGCGGAGAGGACGGTAAAGGTTATGTGATATATCAGACCGCTTCATTACTATACTGCGCTTTACGAATAGGTAGGTGGACTGTGGTGGGTTTTATTTTTTTCTGGGTTTTCCGCCTCCAAATTTAATCCAGCAGAGTTCACATGAGGGGCACTGTGTCAGAAGGAGAGAGGCAGAGAGAGATAGAGAGAGCTTGGTGTGTGTTTGTGCTGAATGTACTTTCATCTGGCAAGTCTCACACCCACTCTGTCTGCCGCTATGTTGTAGTAGGCACTCTGCAGCCAAAGCAGCAGCCTTTCAAACAAGGCTGGCTGGTCGGGGGCTGAGAGGGCTTACTGGTAAATTGGCAGCCCAGGGAATACAGGGTACTCTCACCCCGGCGCTCGCCCACTCGCATGCTTTCATTCCCCTTTTTACCCTTGACCATTGACTGACTGCACTCTTTCTCACTGGCCGGCATAAATCTGCCTTTCTAAGATGTCATCTGTTCATTGTCTGTCCTCTCCCTTCTTTGCTCGCACTCTTTTTTTTTTTTTAATCTCTCCCCGCTTTCCAATTGAGTCAGAGCATCGCTCATTCAGGCAATCCATCTTTCTGCTCTTAAGTATATCCTTCCTTATCTGTGTGTCACTCCTTATGATTAATAACACTCTCATTCATCTGGCTAATTACATCTTTCAACAAAGGCGAAAAAACACAAATGTGCACAAGTGTACACTCACCATCCACACACACACACACACACACGCTCATGCATGCATGCACTGTAGGCATACTAACCAAATCTGTTTGAAGTGTGGGACCCTAAAAGAAGAGAAGGCTCCTGTATGCATTAAGTATTCATGTGACGTGTGGTGGGGTGCATACATGTGTGTGTGTGTGTGTGCGTACTGGGGTTTGTAGGAGACAGTGTGTGTGTCTGTGCGTGTGTGGGTAGAGAGAGAAAGAGTACTTGCAAATTGCGCCGCGAGCAGCCAGCAATCGAGCGCTGACACCTCGTCTGGCAGTCAGAGGGAAAAGGGGCTGGGCTGTGGAAAGAAAAGAGAGAGAGAGAGAGAGAGGAGCGAGCCAGGAGAGAGAGGAGGGAGTGTGTGTGTGTGTCTGTTTGTGTGTGTGAGAGAGAGGGGGCGAGAGAGGCAGGGAGAGAGAGAGAGAGAGAGAGAGAGAGAGAGAGAGACACGGCAGGACAGCTGCCAGCATTTCTCCGATAGCAGGAGAAAGACCAAGAGGCGGAACAGGAGTAGGAATTCTCCTCATTCTCAGCCACCCAAGGAAATCTTCCAGCCCAGCCAGGCGTGCCGATTCTCTCCCCCTCCTCCTGCCTGTAAGTAGCGGAGACTCTGGGAAGGACCTGGGCATCAGGACCTGCAGCTACTCACGGCAGACGCACCACAGTGGATTAACTGGATGAGAGACGACCTCGCAGCCTGTAGGATGAATGCAGAATTCAACGTGAGAGAAAGAGTAAAAAACTGAGTTGGAGGAGAAGCTGTTGTTGGTTTTCTGTGTTTCTGAACTGAAACTGAACTTTTTATTCTGCTGGGAGGCATGGAAGGAGTAAGAGGTGCTTTGGTGGTGCATCAAGAGAGGAGGCGCTCCCTCTCATCCTGACCTCCTCCTCACCTCCACCTGAGAAGCTCCCTGGACCGCCCGCTCCCTTTGCACTGTGTACACACTGCTTTTTCTCCAGCAGGGTGCTCGTCCTGTCTGCCCACATCCACCCTGCCCCACCTGGCGCTTGTTCCATTTAGTTACTATGACGCCCGCGCCTCCCCCTCCTGGTTCTCCCTCCGCCCTCCCAGCTTCTTACAAACCCCTGTGAAATCAAGTGGAACCTCGATGATTGCGATCGGAGGAAAGAGGACCCCTGTGCCCCAACTAGCGAGCGGCCCCGCCTCGCTGTGTTCTCGGCGACTGTGCCAGCGTTTCAGATGTGCAAGTAATGGAGAATAGTGATAACACAGACATGGACCGCGAAGTTGAACTCTATCAGTTGTCTGTTTTTTGACTATAAGCCCAAACTAGATAATGGATTGGAAAGAGCTGTAAGTACAACATAGCAGCATTTTCTCATGTGTGCATGTTAGAACAAAGTGCATATGAAGGATATACAGTACGTGAATAATTTGCACAAACTTAAAACTGACTCTGACTGATGCGTGAGCTTCTGCTTCACTAGGCGTACAGTCTCTCCTTTGAGCATTTAGACCAAGTTATGTAGGGAAACAGCTTCATTAGCATGGAGATTGGGAGTGAACAGGTGGACAAGCTGTTGTGGGCAAAGAAATCTGAGCCTCTCCTCACTGCCTATTTTCCATTGACTGATCATATAGTTGGGTAAAGCAGCGAGAGGAAGAGAGGAGGAGAGAGGGAGGGAGAGGTGGAGAGAGAAAGTGACAAGCAATTAATTTCCCTCTGTACGTGTAGTGAAAAAAACAGCAATATCATCCTTTTTTTTTTTCATCACCTTCCATTGAAGAACACTTGTGCGCCGATTGTCATTGTGCAGCACAAACTGAACCTCAAGGTTACAAGCTCAGCCTTAGGTTGTGAACGCTCCTCACCGGTGAAGACAATTATAAATCAGCGTAGTGACTTTTCTACCTTCATGGTGTCTTACGGTGACTCCTGACGCCTGATTTATCTCTTTGCTGTGAGAGGAAAGAGACAGAATGAGGCGAGAGAGAGGGAGTGAGAGACAGAGACAGGGAGACAGGGTGCATTTATCTTGAATGAATGGGCTGCGGATACCTCTCATAAATGTGCATACACACTCATGAGCCTGCATACGCGCTCACACACGCGCACACACACACACACACACATGTATAGTCGCACACAGCCACGTGTTCTCTGCTGTAGTTTCCCCTTTCTTTTTCTCCATCTCACATTCATCTATTCCATCCCTTTTTTTTTCTTTTTCAGTCACACGATCCGTCTCGCATGCTATCACACATAGGCAGCTCCCCGGGGAGAGCCTTCTCCTGTAGCCTACTTGGATGCAATAATTATTCCATCAGCCGGCAGTGTGTTCCCTGATTGTGCTCTTGGGCTGTCGCTGCAGGGGGCGTACAGTGGAGAGGGGTGTATAGAGGAGTAGAGGGGGGGGCTGGTTGTCACTCCAGGAAGCAGAGAGAGGGAAGGGGGGTGGAAGGGGTTTTTTTTTGGCAGTAGCCCACCCAGTCCTGTCCGGAGGAGCCCCCAGAGCAGGACTAATGAGCTCAGGCTGGACTATTAGAAAACTGCTGCTCACCAGGGCACACATGGTTCTGCCCTTTTTTTTTTTTTTTTTAACTCTTGCTCCTTCCCTTCTCCTCCTTTTTTTCCCCCACATGCTCAGCTTCTCTTACCTCTCCCAAAATCCCATGCTCTGCAGAATTCTCATCTTTTAATCTCTCACTCCAATTTTCTTCTCATTCTCTGTGCCACTCTTTCCCTCATGTTGACAACTGCCTCTTTGTCTTCCCTGCATTTCTCTGAAATCCGACTGCTTGAGTGAAAAAACATTTGAGTGCATTTGAATTTCCTCGGAGTATTACTTTCCTCCCTGACCTTGAATTTCCAGCTGAGGTGCGGTGTTAGCTGATCCACGGCGGTGCCATACCTGGAACCACTCTAAATCTGGCCAGATTCCCTGCAGGCTATGTAGAGATATTGGTGCAGTCCTTTTGACAGACTTTAGACAGAAAGGAGTGCATTTGCCTGACTCACTTGGCCCTCTGTGTCTCCTCGGGACTGAATCTAGAAGTCAGGGGGCCAAGTTGACAGTAAATTTTAATTAGAGGGCTGTCATATAGCTGGATTCAGTTACAGGAGAGGACCTTGTTAAGTGCCAGGACAGCATTTGTCTATCTAGATACAACTAAAGTAGATGAGGTTTTACCTATTTACCTCTCATTTGATGGTGCCGGTCAGCTTGTCTGGCATAAATGATCAAAAATCCTAACACAGTGCACGCTCCAGCTTTGAGTAAAATGATGGGTGAACATACTCTGTCATAAGTGTTTAGCTTAAGTAACAGAGAAAGACATGACTGTATCCTGGAGGGGACTGTTTTATCTGTCATGTCTATGACAGTTGTTTAGTGTTTGATCAAGATAAATGCATGCATTTACCTTTCTGCCATGACAGCCTATATTTGGTCCCTGACGGTTGAGGAGCCTTGCCTGGTAATCATTTGTCTTATGGATTTGCTCTCTCTGTTGGAAAAAATCAAGGTACAAGACTCTACTACCTGCTCTATAGTTGAAGTGGATGGAGGGCTGAAGCAATATCTTTAATGGTAGGGGGTTTGGGTTGCAAGTTTTAGAGTGGGTAATGATTGAGAGTGCTCAGTGTGACTCTCCTGCTGTCTTTGTTTTCTTTGGGAAGCTAAAAGGAGCTTCTTGACCTTTATGTTACGCTTTCAGCTTGGGATTTTACAAGGCTTTGCAGCACACTCTTAAAAAAATCTCAAGCTACACGTTTAAAATCAATAAGCTCCTTGCTGGTTACCACGCTGGAAGCATCAAAGCAAAACAATATTTGCCTATGAATGAACTTCGTGGAGTGATGTTTTCCTAAGTTTAGCTTCAACCTCAATGTTATATTTTCCCTCATTGCAGGGCAGCTCAGAAGCTGAACCTGTCCTCCAAGAGGAAGAAGCACCAGCCCTCGCTGCTCCACCCACAGGAGCCCTCCATTTACCCCACCAACTTCAGTGGCATCCTGCAGGTCTCGCCGCCCCCTGCCCCACCATGCCTGCTCCGAGCCGTGTCCAAAGTGAAAGAGAACCCGGGGATGGGAAAGGTAAGAACCAACCTGTATCGCTATGTACAAAACACTCATAGCTGAATGCGTGCTCTGCAAAATAAAGATAATACACAACTGGTAGATACAGGCTCTGTGTGTGTAAGCCCCTATAACACCCACCCTGCACACCCCTACACAATCACGCACGCAAATGCACAGACACACACAGACCCCTATTTGAAAGGGAGAATGGAGGGTGGCTACACATTGGTCCACAGGCAGCGTGCCGTCTGGTCCAGTCCACACAGATGTAGTCAGATAAGCCTCCTGGAATGTCATGAATTCATTCAGTTTTGTGGGACCGAGCATTCCTCTGCCTGAGCAGAAAGACAGCAAAAACTGTAATTCACAAATCTGCGGTCACGTTAACAGCAGGATGTCTAATTCCATTTTAGGTACAGTGTGCGATGATGAAAGTGGGGCTGGCAGCAATAGGACGATCATTAAACAAAGCTGTATAAACACATCGCTCTTCCTTTGTGGTTTATTGGGTATTGTTTGTCTGAGCTAGCGTCCTGTATTTATAAAGCAGAAGAAGTCCCCTAACAAGATTAGATCCCACCTGGATAGGAAGTGCTCGCTTCTGTTGCCATGTATCCAGACGGTTGAGATTTTTGCCACATATTGTAAATCTCCCATCGACACGCGGACTTCATAAAAGAAGCTGTGTTATTAACAAGCCTCCTCAAACCCACACCTGAGGTATACTGTACATCTGTGTAGCTGAAGGGGCTGGTATTAAAGGGGTTATCATGATTCATGATTTTTCTCTGAGCCTATCATGTCAGATTTTCAGGTTCCTTATTATAAATCAAACTCTTCAATGTGCTTTCTCTGTTTTGTTTTTGTCTCTGTCTCTATTTCGCTTGTGGAATCACAGTTGCAATAACATTTTCAGGAGCTTACATATGTTGCCTGTGTCTGCTTTACATTAATTCAACCTGAGACCTGGGTGAATGTCTTATTTCCATCAACCGTATGTGGGTCACTTCCACTTTTCCACTTTTGACCTAGACATGGTTGTTTCAGGCATAGACAGTTGAGTGGATGGAGGAATGCCAAGCCGCACTAATGGGTTTTGTGGAGGATCAAGGGACAGGGAAACAAGGGCCATTAGCACGAATTCTGAGGTGTGAAAATATTGTAGCCAATCCTCTGTAGCCTCCAGTATCTGGTCTCTGCCAACACAAATAAAACTGAGACATTAGCTCGCCTGGTAGCTGCTGTCTGGTAGACAGAGACTCAGCAGTCATATGTGGAAACCCAAGTTTAAATGTCATAGCAAATGTAATTTACTCAACATATGCACACGTCAGTCACGATAACAGCTCCCTGTGGAGTAAAAAGAGAGTTTGCACTTGGCCTCCAGAATCCAAGATGAATTCACTCACTGAAAGAAAGGGATTTCCACTGACATTGTTTCAGAGCGCTGGAGCCTGGATCTGTAGCAATATTTATATACTAGTGAGGGGAAGAATGGGCCTTTTGTGTAGCCTTGAAGAGGGTGGAGCTGAGTGAAACAGTCTTCCCTCGAAAAAGGAAGGGAGTAAGCTGTATTTTAAGGTTTTTATTTCAATGCCTGAGAGGCAGCATAGGTACTTTTTCAAGAAGCTTTGAAATGGCTCATGATTGAGTTTCCTATCACATATACTGTGGGATATAGGAACTGTTCAGCTGATATAATGCTAGGCGTAACACTAAACACTCAGGGAGTTGACGGGGACTCCAAAGACTGCTATACATATCCCGAGAGCCGTTTATGTCTCCTGTCAGTCACTGATATATTCCTGCAGTGCCTTTGGAGATAGAGTACACATGTATTTCTGACCATCAGATTGTAAGGCAATACACAGTAGAGTTGTCAGAATTTCAAAAGAAGGTGATTTTAGATGGTGTCATATAACCTGACATATACAAGCGTGACCACACCCGTGCGACCCACAGACAGTACATTTGTGCACCTTGGCAGAGGAAGGAAATGGTGAAATTTATTTCCAATTGTTTATAAGAGGTGCCACTATTCATGACTGGCAGAATGACGTCCCCATGGCAATGGTGTTAGACATGAATGGGCTTGTCAGAGCAGTGCCAAATCAACACCTTTGGATATAAGCTGTCATCGTATTTAGCGTACCGTGCATGATGAACTGTACCATGACCTGTGGAATGTGTTAAGATTGTAAGCTCACTTTGTGAATGTCAAGCCCCAGAATGCAACAGGCTGGGTTTCCACTGCGGAGCTGCCATTTTTCCAGAGGGGAGGGAGAGAAGGAGGAAGAGTTGAGTAGGTGGGATAAGAGGGGGGCCATATGCTCCTGCACTCCCATGCTGGTGAGCTGCTCTCGGTCCAGAAAAACAACCCCCGCTCGAGGGATAATCCCCCAGCATGGCGCTTCACAGACATTAATTTTCACCATTTTCTGCGATGACTTTCAATACCCACCTTACTGCCTTTCACTGACACCATTAGGCAATGTGTTGACCTGTCGGGCTCTCCAGTCTGTGTGAGACTGAGAGTTTCCATGGCAACCTTCAGTGTCCATCAACTCTGACAAAGTGGACGTAGTATTACTGTACACAGCTGAGCCGTGCTCACAGTTTGGATCCTAACCTGTCTTCAGAATGCCAACCCTATATTTTTACTTGTTCATCTGTAAATGCACTGTAAGTCAAAGTTGAGCCTGTGATTTTTACCGCCTCTGTGTTGACCCTGAAAAGTGATTTCTTACATCCTGCTGAGCGTTCTCCATGTTTTATGCTTCCTTGCTTTGCTTTTCCGTCTCACTCCGTGGTTCAGGTGAAAGTGATGATGCGTATCTGTCCATCTCTGGAGGCTGCAGACTCCTCCGAGTCTCAGTCCTTCTTGAAAGTGGACAGCAGGAAGAAGCAGCTGACCCTCTACGACCCCGCGTCCAGCCCACACTCCAGTTCAGGACACAGGAGATCTGCCACTGTGGCCGTCCCAAAGATATTTGCCTTCGATGCTGTTTTTACCCAGGATGCCTCACAAGTAAGGGCCGGGGGGGGGGATGTGTGCTACATGTCTGTTTTGTATTTGTGTGTGTGTATGTTTGTCGTGTGGGAATTCAGCCTCACAAGGGCAAAGGGACGTCTTCATGCTGGCAGGGTGTGGCCAGGGGCTTAGAGAAAAATGCCTGTCTTGGGTCAGGGGGCATTCTTACCAGTGTGGGCTTAACAGCTGGGCCTTTTAAGCCCTTGGGGGAATGATTTGAATCCGTACCAGTTATATCTAACCTCTCCTTTCATAGAACAGCTATATCTAACCTCAGACCTCTGCAGCCAACAGCAGGCATACCCACTGAGATCAGAGACAAAGGTCATATATATGTTTACTATATATTGACTAGGGGGTGGGCCAGTTTGCTTCCTCCACAGCTTTAAACAAATACTGTAGTCTTTAAATGGAATGATTTAACTTCTATAGGCCACTACAAAATATATTAAAAGTATTTTACGCATTTCCCTACGGTGCAGTAAACTCTAAATAGCTACTAGAGCAGAGGAGATTGTCATCACCGGTGTAGGATGGTGTTTGGGTTGCTGTAAGAGTCTCAGATCCTCTATCATACCACCTACTTCGAGCAAGTATTTTCCTAAGTAAGCTGCTGATAGCTGAAGTCTACATGTTGCTGCTGCAGAGCTGAGGCCAAGCTGCTAGATTGTGCCGCTGGGACGGCACTGCTGGTGGCTAACAGTAACAGCAAGCTGTTCTTCTGTTAGAGGCCTTGTTTGCAGTGTGATGTATGGGAAGGGGCCTCTGCTGCAGAAGTCTTGCCCCAGAGGACCCATGCTGAAACAGATTGCAAAAATGAGCCGCACGTTGCAGCACACACAAACACACATAAACATACACGCACCCCTGAGTGATGAAGAATACTGAAACCATTAATGGGATTTGGTGTAACCAACGCCAAATAACCGTTCAGTTTATAGGATATCATTTTGGATTCATTGTCCTCTGTATGCTTGTTTGAAGGTATTTCTTGGATGTGGCTGAATTGTAAATTGACTGTGAGGGGGCCGTTTCTCTGTGCTTTCTGCAGGCGGAGGTGTGCTCAGGGACAGTAGCTGAGGTCATCCAGTCTGTGGTGAACGGTGCAGACGGCTGCATCTTCTGCTTCGGCCAAGTCAAGCTCGGTAAGCTCCTCCACTGGCAAGAGATTAGACAAGAGCCTTTGTTAGCCAAAGAAAACTCTCATTGCTCTTTGTTAGCTACACTTGATGTCCACAATTGGCTTAGCGGTGCACTGGGGTGAGTCAAGGAATAGGAGATTGGAGGAAAGGAATGGGTAGTGAGTCTCGGGTGGGGGTGGGGGTGGGGGGGTAAAGTGCTGCATCCAGGCTTCAGGGCTCAGTCTGTAATTAAAATCTTAGTAATTGGCCTGGCCAGTGCTCTTGGGCTGAAGGCTTGTTCTCCTCATGCTGCTGTTTCCACTACCTATAATTCTCCACAGAATTGCTGCTTCTGGAATAGGTCTAAGGATTAGCACTTTTTTATTTGGCGTGGACGGGATATTACCTCCAAAGCCCCGCATCAGCCATTATTAATTTTTTCATCAGCACTCGTTAAATACAGTAACCCACAGAAAATATCAAATGCAGGTCCATTGTCAAGGTTCTGCCCAGACGGTTCGAACGATTTGGTGAAAGAAGTAGTTGTATTTTGAACATATAGTCAGTATAGCAGGCTTCCAGACACAAGGCAATATTTCCATTTCCATCCCCCTCTCTCTTTCACACATCCCCAGGCAAGACATACACCATGATTGGCAAAGACAGCAGCACTCAGAGCCTCGGCATTGTGCCCTGTGCCATTTCCTGGCTCTTCAAGCTCATCAATGAGCGCAAGGAAAAGACGGGCACGCGCTTCTCTGTCCGAGTGTCTGCTGTGGAAATCTTTGGGAAAGATGAGGAGCTGAAGGACTTGCTGTCTGAGGTGTCGACAGGCAGCCTGCAGGACGGCCAGTCCCCGGGCATCCACCTGAGGGAGGATCCCATCTGTGGCACTCAGGTGAGAGGCGTTCTACCTCTCCACTCTTCTTTGTTCAGTGATCCTTTCACTCTCTCTATGGGTTATACAGTATTATTCTGCCAGAGTATTGATTTCTTGCTCTGATCTACCTCTTCCTCTCCCAAAGATGTATGACTCTTTTTTGTGAGTGCATGTGTGTGTATTGTGTATGTGTGTTTTTTTTTTAATCTCACAAGACTTCCTAGTCAGTCTCACTCTATCCCACCAGCCTCTGAAATCCTTTGCTTTATATTTCTACCAAACCCATCTGTGGTATTGATGGCTTTCTTCTTACCTTTGTATTGACTCCCCTGTCAGCATCCATCAGCATCTATTACCCGAGCGTTAGCGCTAGCCCCCTACTGCACAATAGAAGTATTATTGGGGGATGGTGGGAGTCGGTGGGTTTGAAGGCACTCACAGGTGTTGCTGTCAGATGTTGTTTTTTGGGGATCTGTATGGACTCTGACTTCAAAGGCTGTGCAGTTCTGTGAAGATCCCTCTTGCTCTTCCTCTCATCAGCCACACGTGGGCTCCCTTTAGGACACCCCCCACCTTCTCTCTGTCTTCCACCTCCTCTTTTCCCCTCCTGTCTTTTTGCATCCCACCACCACCCTCATCACATCCATGGTATGGGAAGTGCCCCTGCCTCCTGCTTCACCATTACCTCTCCTAATCCTCCTCCCTCTGTGTGCATATCTGCTGTTTTAATTGCCCCTGAGACCCAATCTAATGGGCAAGAAATGTGTGCCGGTGTCCAATTAACAAGCTCCCCACTCTTTCCTGTCCTCCCCCGGTATCCTCTCCACATCTACTCTCTTTCCCAAGCCCTATGTGGTCGCCTTTGCTCACCCTAACCCGGTTCTCTGTCTCCTCCTCCCCCTGCAGCTCCAGAATCAGAGTGAGCTACGTGCCCCAACGGCTGAGAAAGCCGCCTTCTTCTTGGATGCGGCCATCGCTGCTCGCAGCACCAGCAGACCCAGTGCAGATGAGGATGACCGGCGCAACTCCCACATGCTGTTCACACTGCACATTTACCAGTACCGCATGGAGAAGAGCGGCAAGGGCGGAGGAAGTTAGTCCTATTTCATTACTGCATCTACAACTGTGGAGGAGTGTTTCAAAAAGTTGATATTTTACA
This sequence comes from Terapon puta, assembly GCA_028564955.1. Taxonomy (NCBI): domain Eukaryota; kingdom Metazoa; phylum Chordata; class Actinopteri; order Centrarchiformes; family Terapontidae; genus Terapon; species Terapon puta. Next base: position 12,895,282 of record JAOXYL010000113.1, on the reverse strand, counting down.
TTTATGCAACAAACTAAAATGCTTGTTGTTCAGTGTCACATTATGTTAAAATATAAACACGATTAGCCTTAAACGATTCCTCTCTGTCCAAAGTTGACCTCCATTTCTATCTGAATCATCAAAAGGTGGTTTTATTGTGAGATAGATAGTAGATGATTGCATTATAAATATGAGTGGAACGTCATCTTTATTTGTAGTGTTTTGCAGCCACCGGAAAGCAGAAATTCATTTGCACGCATAAACGTGCATAAAGATTTGAAGCCTGAATACTGACAGGAATTTGATGTTTTACTGCCGTTGTTGCAATTACATCAGTCACCCACATAACAGTGTGTAGCCAAGTGATTTTTAAAATGACAGCCTATTCTGCAATTCGTTGTATTTTAAATCATCAGAGGGGGACTGACTATGTGTTTCTGATTGTCAGTGGATTCCTGGGTTTGTGTCTAACCAATGGAGCCTTATTGTTTCCATGTCTTAAACATCTGGTGGGAGTATACCAGTCTGGCTGCAATTTGAATTACTTCAGTGTGGGAATCTTGCTCATAAATAAATCAGGCAGCTTTGACAGCCTGACCCGTCTAGTCTGTGCGGAGCTGTGCCACTCCTGTCATCATGGCACTGTGCGTGAGGAACTGACTTCAAAAGAGGGAGTGTCTGTGCTGTGCTCACCTGGTTCTTCTTTTGCTGTTGGCACAGTGTCAGGCGGACGGAGCAGGCTGCACCTCATCGACTTGGGAAGCTGTGAAAAAGTCCTGAGTAAAAGCAGAGACGGTGGGGGAGGCTTATGTCTTTCTCTAAATGCCCTGGGAAATGTAATCATGGCTTTGGCAAATGGAGCAAAACATGTACCATACAGGTAAGAAAATCACCATTAGTTTTACAGTCTTTTTTGCTGTGTTTCACTGCTGTTAAGGTATATCTGTAAGTAATTGTTACTGCTGCTGCATGTGTCGTCAGTCATACAGGTCAGCAGTGTGACTGTTTATTTAGTTTGTTTAGTTAGCTTCATATAATAGCTTTCTCTGGTGTTGCACAAGATTATAGTCACTCAAGTATGAAAAGACTAATGACTCGTCATTTGGGAGTATTTTCCAGCTCAGAGAATTCAAAATGGCCCCTCCTGAAATCATGTTTGCTACCTTAACCGTCTCTTTGAAATATTACCGTGCCACTTGCAAATAATTATGTAAATGTGTCCTGTAGGGACAGCAAACTGACAATGTTGTTGAGGGAGTCCCTTGGCAATATCAACTGCAGAACCACCATGATCGCCCACATCTCAGATTCCCCCGCCAACTACGCTGACTCACTCACCACTATTCAGCTGGCATCCCGCATTCACCGCATGAGGAAAAAGAAGTCTAAGGTACACTGATAAACTGATTATCTCTGATAAATGAGGTACACATATGCAGTAATAAACTGCCAAACACGTAATGTGTGAACATCCAGTGACTGCAGAAATAATACTGTTTTACAGGTATTTAGTAAGTCAAATTATAAATAACTGTTCCATTTAATACTGTTCATTGTCTATAATTGATAAATGTGGAGTAATTGTTCTTAAACTTAACATTTGAGGGTTGCTATTATAGCAGTCATAATCGTAATCCTAATCTGCTTGTGAAACTCTGATTACATTCATCATATTTCATGCCACAGCTCAAATCCATAATTTTTTCTTCCTTCTGTAATTTTGGAGCTATTAAGCATATCAATGTGTGAATGCTTCTGCAAATGAAAGATTATTAGTGCAGTAACTCAGAGCTAGTTTTTCTCGGTTCCTCAACACATAATCATGTAATCAATACCACTGCCCAAGGAAGTGTGTAATGCTCCTCGGATTAGGGAAATATATGCTTCAGATAATTAGGTGGAATGACAGCATGTATTTATTCAGCATAGGTCCCAGGAATGATTATAATGTGGACCACATACAGCAATTTGTATTATTGACACTAATTTCTGTGTGTCTATTGATGTGCACTTTTAACCTTAAGATAAATATCGACCGGTAGTTTCGTACAAATTAGTATTTGCCCTATGATTGATTTCACTATGAAATAAAGAAATGAATCCATTACAAATAATGAGTTAAATGGTTTTGTAAAATGACATAATAATTTTGTAAAAAGATAGAATCTCATACATCACATCTCATCTCAAAATCTCTTCATTTAATGAGGTAATAAAAACCCAAAAGACTAATTTATCCTCTGCTTTGCAGTATGCGTCCAGTTCATCTGGTGGGGAAAGTTCCTGTGAGGAAGGAAGGATCCGCCGGCCACCCCACCTGAGGCCCTTCCACCCTCGGACAGTCGCCCTGGACCCAGACCTGCCCTCAATGCTCAGTGACCCAGACTACTCCTCCAGTAGTGAACAGTCTTGTGATACTGTTATTTATGTGGGCCCAGGGGGGACTGCGATCTCGGACAGGGAGCTTAGTGACAATGAAGGCCCACCTGCCTTTGTTCCAATCATCCCTTCTCTGAACAAGAAGAAGTCAACAAAAGAGGGCCCTCTGGACAGAGACCAGTTCTTTAAATGTAACACATTTGCTGAGCTACAAGAGAGGCTAGAGTGTATAGATGGCAGTGAAGAACCCACTGCCTTTGTTGGAGAGGGCAAGCGTAGCCAGGCTAGCCCCAAGACGGACAAATCTAAGGAGAGCCAAGGCTCTGTTTCACCAAAGACTGTTGCAAATGTTTCATACAGCCAAGAGGGAATCTCACCCAAACAATCTCCTAAATCTGTTGCCACACAACCATCCTACAGTCCCACCACTAAGGCTAAACTGGACAATGCCAAGACGCAAAGCATACCTGTAGAAAGGGCACCATCAGACAGTGTTCAAAATGTGTGCAGAACCAGTGCTGATGGTGAGAAAGCCTTGGTTTCAGAAAGCAGAATTTGCATTAACAAACAAACAACTGCTGCGGGGCCTAACTCTGAGCCTGTTGTGAGGGAGAAGGTCTACTTAAACAAGAAAGCTTTGCCAAAACCAGCCTCACCTCCTTCACATCAGAGAGACTCCAGCAAAGAAAATAAAGACAATGAGGAAAGATCAAACACCAGAATGCCTCCTGTAGGAATGAGCCACCAAGGTGTGAAAAGGAGGGATCCTTACATGTCCCCTTTGCTCAGAGCTCCAGTGGAGGTATGCCAGGTGCGCTCTACCTTGAGGGAAAGATGTCTGGATCGGGACATCCTTAGGGCGACTGTCACTTTGCAGCAGCCCGTGGAGTTGAATGGAGAGGATGAGCTGGTCTTTACTGTGGTGGAGGAGCTATCTATTGGCAGCATTGTAGAGAAGGGACGGCCATCCAGCATTATCAGCTTTAACAGTGACTGCTCCCTTCAGGCCCTGGCATCTGGTTCCCGACCTGTCAGCATCATCAGCAGCATCAATGATGAATTTGATGCTTACACATCAGCCGTGGGAGGATCAGAGGTGAACATTGCAGTCGTCACACCCCTCCAGGAGGGAGCAATGGAGAGTATAGACAGCAGGGGTTCATCTATTAGTTCTTGGCTGAGTGAGGTTAGTGTCTGCACCTTGGAAAGTGAAGGAGCTCATTCTTCAGAGGTCTTTCTTCCACAGGCCAAAAACATGGGACCAGAAGCCACCTTTTACTTCGATTCCCTGGATATGTTTCATTGTGCATCCTCTCCTAGAGATGCCAAGAACTCCTTAAATGACAGTGGATTTAGTTTTTCTGACCTAGACAGTGATAGTGCTGCCTCAAGCAAATTATCCTTGACAAAGTGTCCCCCATCTCCGGAATCAGCCAAAGGTTCCCTCAGATTGACATCTAAAATAACTAAAGCTCACTCACTTAGCTCCTCCCAACTCCCACAGGGCCCCTCCATAGTCCACTCCAGTCTTCCCAGGAAGATCAAACCTACCTCATCCATCTCTCATAGTAGCAGCAGTAGCAGCAGCAGCAGTAGAGAGCCACCAAGGCAAGAGGCTAAGCAGGAGGATCCTTGGCAGCGCACTGACAACCACTCAGAACCTCAGTTTTCTGACTCCAACAGCACCAGCAAATTTCTCAGAAATCCCCCCAGTGGCATCCCTTCCAGCAAAACATCCAACAACAGCAACAGTGTACCTCGCCCACCTAAGGTGCAGGGGTCTACCTCATCCCAGAGGGTGGTCGATGGCTGTGAAAAGTCAGCCAGTAAGAATCCACCAAGCAAAATGCCTCAGCTGAGACGAGGTGCAACCACCCTGGGAACAGTGCCCGTCATCCATTCCTCCACAGACTACAAGGCAACGCAAGACATTATTGCGTCTACCCAAAGCCTTAAATTCTCCTCTCTGGGGAAAAACAACAAGGCTAACTCACAGAAAGCAAGCAATCTCCCTAAACCTGGTTGCACCTCACCCCCACCCCCTCCAGTGAGAAAGTCCAGTCTTGACCATAAAACTAAGTCACTGCTGCCCCAAAGTGCCTTAAAGTCAGCATATGGGGAGGCAGGAAGGGCGTCTGGAGCAAGGACAGCTGTATCAGAGGATGAGCTTGAGGTACGTCATAGAGGAGACTCTACCACTTTCAAAACCTCTAGCCTCAACACAGCCAAAGTTACCTCCAGCCTGAAGTCCAGAGGGCCTAGAGGAGAGGCTGGGCACCATTATGGCAGTCAGATGTCCCTTGAAAGGTGTGAAAGCCTGTCATTATCGGGTTCCAGATCTGCACTAAGTAGAGAGAATAGTGGGGCAAGTCTGGGGAGCAGCAGTAGCAAATCCAGCAAGTCAATTCCAAGATTTGGTATTCCTAATTCATCCAGCTCTCCTATAGCTACATGCCCATCATCCCCCAGTGGAGGAAGTATTAACAAGTCTGGTCAGGTCAAAGCATCTGTAAATCCCAGAGCATTAGGGGCAGTCAGTGGTAGTAAAGCACGCTCTCTGTCAGCCAACAACTCCAAGGGTCTAAGCTCCTCCACCAAATCTTTGGCTACTCCCGTGACCAGGAATACCAATGCCAACCTCCCTCCATCAGGACGGACATCAGCTCCTCGAACCACCACTGCTGTCAGCAGTAAGCCTGGGAGAGGAACTATTATGGGTACAAAGCAGGCCATGAGAGCTGCCAACAGCCGTGTGAGTGAACTGGCAACAGGCAACATATCAGGCAAACACATGAGAGGTTCAGGAGATTCAGACAGCGGGAATGACAGTGGGGTGAACGTGAGTGATGACAAATTGCCCATGCCCCTGCCCTCTCCATACAGCAAAATTACAGCACCCAGGCGGCCTCAACGCTATAGTAGTGGCCATGGTAGTGACAACAGTAGTGTGCTGAGTGGGGAGCTGCCTCCAGCAATGGGCCGCACAGCTCTGTTCTACCACAGTGGTGGCAGCAGTGGATATGAAAGCATGATCCGTGACAGTGAAGCCACAGGCAGCGCTTCCTCTGCACATGACTCCATGAGTGAGAGCGGCATGTCATCTTCGGGCAGAACAAGGAGCTCCAAATATCCCAAAAAGAGAGCAAATGGTGAGAAACTAATTGGTGTTTTGAGAGTTTTGGATGGTTAAATGTAGGTATAGGTAATATTCTCATATATTATATGCATATTTCATATAGATGATAGTGGTGTATGTACGCTCTATCAAGCAATGCTTGGCCATGAAGCTACACACATTGAAATATAACCCATAAATGAATCCTTTCTCCTAGGAAATTAGTCATATAGTGGTTCTAACTTTATGAATCCATTCTTATTATGTTCACGAATTGGTATTTTTCTCTGCCCATGAATCAACAGCATACATTATTCAAATATATATGGGAAAATGATAATGAGTGTTTCAAACAAGACGACTTCGAACTGTGATAATCAAATAAGATGAATTGAACATGAGTAGCAGTGACCTGGTTCAAATTTTTGTTGCCTTGTATATATAACCATTTGGATTCATACACGGTAAACCACAAATTCATTCATGCTGTGTGTATACAAAATAGCAACTCATGAAACCCTTATAAATATGCAATCACCACACCTTGACTGGCAAGTGTAAAACCGTGCATCACTTTACATCTCAGAGTGAAACTCATACATATTTACTCATAGATCCCAGCAAATACTACTATTGTGCATCATCAATGTAACTGGTGCCTGTCTGACCCCATGCATGGCTTTGTAGGCTTCCAGAGAAGACGTCTCATCCCGGCTCCCCTGCCAGACACCTCTTCCCTGGGGAAGAAGGTGGGCACAGCAGGCCAGTGGGTAGACTTGCCTCCCATGTCAGGACCACTGAAGGAGCCTTTTGAGATCAAGGTCTATGAGATCGATGATGTGGAGCGGCTTCAGAGGCGCCGTCAGGAGGAAACTGCAGAGGTGAGTGGAGGGACACTCCCGACTTGTCCTACATGGAGGTTCATCTTTCTGAACTTGTTTTAGATAATGTCTGGGTCAAGATCTTGTGAATCCCACTTGCTAAGCCCCAGCAATGTTTTCCATGTGTGACATTGATTTCATACACCCTTAAGATGTGCCACATTGACTTGTGTTGTGGGAATGTCTTAGCTCGCTTCTTCCCAGTTTCTTTTTTAAGAACAAGACAGCAATAATGTGTCTCAGACGTCTGACCTTCAGTCAGCTTAGTGGCAAATCCCAGAGTTAAAGCGTCTGTGTCCAGATTCCCAGAGCTTGGTATTTTGGCAGCGATCCTCTGGAATGTCAAGAGTTCCAAGGCAATTACTGACGAGGGTTAATTGGTTTGAATGTGAGCGATGACTCGACTTACTGCTGACGATAGTGGTGGTGATGTGTAATGTGGGAGGGCGGGTAAAAATGAAAAAGATGATGGTATGAGAAGATTGGTCAGGGAATTTGTGATAAATGCAATCGCATCCAACACCAGCCCAAGTCAGCTCACCATTAGCACTCATCGCTGCCGGCCTGATAGCTTTTTATAGCCGACCCCTCTTCTGTGGATCATTAACTGCTCCCACAAGTTCAGCGCAGTCAGACAGGAATTTGTTAAGAGAAGATATTAAATCAGCTAGATGGTGGTTTGATTTACTTTCAATTAGGATAAAATGATCTTCAACTTCTCTCCCCTAGCCATCACTGCCTGAATGGCAAAACTGCCTCTCTGTGACTTTCCGTCATCATTGCAAAATTAGTATTAGAAGGTTATGCATGAGCATCAGTAGCTTGTGTCTACAGTATGTGTATATATTAACATACTCACCACATATTGTGACTCATATACATATACTGTTCATAAAATATGCCTCTATATAACATGTCTCCCTCAATCTTATCTTCCACAGCCATTCCAGGATGTTGACAAGGTGAGCTATTTTTTCATGGTGACTGAGATTTAATTGTTTGTAGCACTGGTTGTGTTTCAATAATTTCATAAACATAATCATAATCATTAACATTTTTTGTACATTTTACTAGGTGGCACTTTACGTTCAGCCACTTCATTCTACTTTAACTTGAAGTCGCTGTTATTAATAGCCTCTTCTTCCCGTAGGGCCTACAGTATTTTAATAGTAAACTGAAGATACTGGAGAGAAGGCAACAGCAAGTGAAGGAACTGAAGGCAAAGCATGAAGTGTTGTTGGAGGAGCTAGAAGACACCAAGGTCCGACTGATGATGGACCCCAGCAAGTGGATCGGAGAGTGTAAGTAACTGGAAAATGTTCCTTTAATGCAAGTTGCTGTCTGAATGATAAATGAGGTTTGAGAACAGAAAATGCAACCCAGAATTAATTTTCTCTTTCCAACAGTTGAGGTAGACCAGAATTTGGATAAAGAGTCTCCGGAGTACCTCGAGGCCTTGGCACAGGCCACAGAGGAGCTGGAGTTCTGTGTCAATCTATGCAAGTCCCGTGTCATGATGGTGACCTGCTTTGACATCAGTATGCCAACACCTGGTGCTCAGGAGGGACTGCGTGAAGTCGAAGTCTGAAGACAAAAGGATGTCGAAATGGAGAAATGAGGAAGTGAGAAAACAAAGTATGATGAAATGTAGCTGCCAGTCTATAGATATCACTGGAATGATTAAACACAAAGTGACAGAGTTGAGGTGAGAGTGGATCTTTGCATGAAAACAGAGGAATTTTAACCACCAAGCTACAGTGCCTCGTTGTCTAGGACATGTTTTAGTGGTAGAGAAATGAAACGTGAGCACAAATGCCGTTGCCTGTATGGCAAGGCAGTGGCCATCACTTACTCAAGAGTCAATGAACAACACCTGGAAGTGCCTTTTTTATTGTTTTGTTTTGAGTCATTATTTTTCATAAGGTGCAGGTATCTTAAGCATACCTAAGCAGATCCTGAACATATTGCTTTTAAGAAAAATATTTTATATTGCATTGTATAGTGTATTTATATGATTATGTGGTGTGTACAAATATCCTTTTAAGGGAAAAAATAAAGAGGAAAAAAGAAAAAGCAATAAGCTAATGTTATTGCGCTCCCAAACTTTGCCTTTTCTCTTGTTTCAAACCTCAGTCAGCATTTTATCCATGTTCATTCAGCCTCTTGCGCCTTATGTTCTCTGGTTCTGTAGTTTTCTAGATTTTCAAACCGGACTATGTTATCTCATCAAGGACTGCATTTGCTGTTGTCACTCATCGTCTGCCAGCTGGCCTGTGAAAGCTAGCAGGGCTGAGTGAATGTTTTTTCCCAGTTGCCTTGATCAAAATGGGTCTCAGTGGATGCACTAAGGTAAAGCAGCAGTTATGTTTGGGGATGGAGGACTTATTCAAGCTGTGCTTGCCCTTGTTTATCTCACTGAAAATGAGAGATTAAGCCAAACATATCAATCAAAGGGCCACTGTGATGGATAGTGAGTGATTTTTCTTGATTCAGCCATTCTCTCTGGTGCCTCATTCAGTATGTGGTCATGCAACCCTGAGAGACTTAAACCTACATACACTAGTCTATGAGGATACATAGTTACACTTATAGCAATGCTCATTAGTGTGCCCAATTTCTTTCCAAATGGGCTTGCACTGGGTACTTTCTTTACACTGTAAAACAAGAGGCACAGATGAGGTAGCACAAGTCTACTGGTCTCTTTTTCCAGCGCTACCATGCCTCAGCTCTATGCATTCCAATACATTTACTGCAACTACTGGAGGAACCTCAATACTAACTTAAGGGCAGCAGCACAGATTGGTCTCTCTTGTCCCTCTGTTTTTTTCATTTAAGCAAATTAACAAAGTTTTACCAATGTCTCAAAGAAAGGTTGAAGAATTGTTAGCTTCCTTTGAAGTGATGCAGTGAAAAAGAGCAAATGATTGCAACATTGTTTAGGAAAATCAATCATGATATCAGCTCTTTGTAGCTGCCAGAATGTGCTTGATCTGAATCAAACGGCTGACACGGAGAGAACAAAGATGATCGGTGAAAATGATTGTTACAAAAAACAAACTGGTTTTGTTGTATTTTGGTATGTTTGATTTCTGTATCTATGACAAATATGACTTTGTTTTCTTTCTGTCACAAAGATGTACTCTCTCAGGCCCTCTCTGAAGATGCTGCATGAGATTTTTTAATCATTTTTAAGGATGATTTCTACTCCATTTTTACCATTCTAATTTTTTACAATAACTTCAGTTTTCACTAATGTGGGGTGAGGCTCATGAATTAAATACCTATTACCAAACCAAGACCTTTTTCCAAGAAATTATTATATGTAAGGTCATATTTCATATCAAAACCCATATTTTCGAATATCTTTGTTTTTGTATAGGATTTTCAAACCCTGTGTATAAAATGTATGATACGGCAGCTTGTGTTTTACTTTTACAGTTCCTGTGAATAAAATGTTTCTTCTTACTGATGATTCAGAGTTGAATGTTTTCCTCATTTTGCATAGTCTTTGTCCATGGGATTGTTCGAGTTCACACCACTGCAAACAGCAGGCAGCCAGGAGGAAACCTTTGTCACGTCTTTGTTTGTGAATCACAGCTCCACATCTACTCTACTACTCACACCTCCTTTTATAACATGTCTTATGCCTGTCATAAGAAATGATATGTTGACAGATATGTACAGTATTTGACACATGTTGATGTAGCTTACTTTCTTTTGCACAACTTACAGTCTTCATGCAATTTCTAATCTCATGATTTCCAACATGGCACAAAGCATGCTATGCTATGTTATGCTATTTTAAGCATAACGCAAAAGACAATCAAACACATTTAAAATGTATTATGTTTAAAAACAAAAAAACTGACTGACTGATTCTGACTATCCACTATAAATGTGACAAAATTGACGTTCTAACAATTGCAGAGTAAAGTAGAAATTCCAGTATGAAGTCCCTTGACACCAGATTTTTGTGCCTCTGCAGTTGTTTTCATTTATTTTGTCTGATTTTGACCTCTCACGACTGCGTGGGTGTGTCAGACTCTGCTAGACTCTTTCAGTGCGTCTGTGCACACTGTGGACATGTGCCACAATTTCCTTCTTCTGCAAGAGTTGATCTCGGCAAAATACTGCTTTGAACCAAACACTGGGGACATTTTCTCATTCAACATCATTTGATTGAGCTGAACTTTTCCTGAGAAGGAAGTAACAATGGGTGCCAATCAAGGATGGGATGACTACTGGTAGTGGTTTTGGCACATTTGACTTAAAGATGTATTTTGTCACAGTTTTAAACATCTAATCGAATCATTTGTATCATCAACTGCTGCAGGTGGCAGTGATTGCTGAGCCCAAAATGAATGTTTGAAAAAAACCCATCTCTCTTCAAAAAAACGGTGTCAGAACAGTTGTCTCTGCTAAATTGAATCAACAGTAGCAAATTGGAAAAATGGTTAAAACATTGAGTTTGATATATAGGAGATGAGATAAAAAGAGAAGGTTTGGGTCTCGAGTGATTAATTACTCTGTGTATCAGGTGGGCCTTCTGCTCAGTGCGATACATGAAGTCCTGTGGAGTATTATACTGTAGATGCATGAACGTGTTCAGCTAGAAACTGAATCCTGCTGTGCAATAACATCTTGCCTCCTCCCTGTTAATTCTGTTTTGATCAAAAGCGTAAAGGTTAATTTGGCTGACTGGAAAGACCAGCTGGTCATTGTGTTTCAAATCAAATTCTTTGGGTGGTTTGCTGCTTTCAGGCTTCGCGGTTTTTGGCGCTCTTTCACATTCTGTGAAGACGGGTCCCAGATGTGCCTCTGCACACGACAAACAAAATGTAGGAGACTTTACTGTTTTTTCCCAGCTAATCTTGAGCCTGTAGTGACTTTGCAGACAGTAAAAACCGTTTCACAAATCGCTCAAGAGCCTGTCAGCTCAGACTGTACCTCGTTGCTCTTAGGAAGTTGATGTCTGAGTGGAAACTGTTGGCCAGGGCTGCTGCAGACATCTGATGGCTGCTGAGTCTGTGCTGAGCAGACAACAGTCAGCCCCGTGTATCACAGCCCACTTTGCCTCAGGGCTCACATCATTAGCAGGGAGTCGGCGTTCGTGTGAGAATAGAAATGAGTTCACCAAAAAGTCAGGAGTGCCCTCTCTCCTTTATCACCTCAACCCAGCACTGACCCTGTGCTCCTGTATTGCAATCCTTTCCCCACTCCATTTGATATCTTTCCCTTTCTTCATGTCTTATCGTCATTGTTTCTATTATCGTCTTGTTACATTCCAGTCTGTACTCTTCAAAGTGGTCAATCTGAGTCAGAGGATTCTGTAATTTAGCTCAGCATTAGTTTAAATCCCACAGATGCTGGTGAAAATCTCTAAGAAAAAGTGACACTTAATTTCTTTGGTTTTGTCACTCATCATTGTATATGACCTCATGTCCTCAGTCAGACTGAATGTTTATTAGCTTCAAATATTTTAATGGAAAAACCTTCCTTTGCTCTGTTAGGCTTCCTGGATCTGCCCTGGGCATTGTTAGTGGTAGTTGTTGCTCACTTTTGGATTTACAGCTCTGCAGTCCCACAGATTGGTCTGTCTAAACCAAGCTTGCTCTTTGAAGAAGACCCATAAACCTGACCAAATGCCGCCACTTATTCTCAGTAATTAAAACAAGCTGGCGTGTAGAAAAGTCCTTAAATTATCAGCGGCTGGGCATGATGCAAGGCCCACATGCAGTCGCTCTGCCTGCGTGGCCGCACTTCAGGGGGGTCGTAACCATTGACATCTCCATCCTCAGAACAGATTGCATGTGTGAGTTTTGCACTAAGGCAGAAACCTTTTAAAAGGTGTAGTCCTGGAGGCTTTCCTCCCGAATGTATTGTAAATTCAGGATGGGTGGCCATACAAGTTCAAACAACATACCACAGAGCTGAGACAAGACTACAGGCAGTAAATCAGAACCACCGCAATCCATAATGTGAAAGAGAATTAATTAGCTGTTTAGAGACATCTTGAAATTTACCACTGAAGATTTAACCTGGTTTACTGAGTGCAATTTAGAAAGCATCATGGGTGAGAGAGACAAGGGAGCTCACAGGCATTGCTATTATAAATTGTAATGCTCTATAGGGCTAATAATTGACCGCACTGACACAAACTGTGATATGAATCATATTCCTTGTTATTCCCTTCACTGAAGTCCCTGAGTCCTCATCCAGCCTATCTGGTTTGGACTGTAATGAGGAGCAGGATGTGGGTCATGAGTTCAAATGGCCTGTTGTGTGTTGACCTGCAAGCTGCCAAGGTAATGAGTGTCTAGGTGATGAAGATATGCACACACACACACATACATACACACAGCCAGTCTCTGATGCCGTCTGACAGTGAGCTGGCAGTATCATCCTATTATGTAGTCTGAGTGTGCTGGTGGCGGAGAGTGAGTCATGGCAGAAGTGGATGTTGTATCATTTTGCCTGAGATGAAGCGTTACATTTCCTCTGTCGCTGTTCGGGAGGTGAATTGACCGCAGTGCTTTTTTTTTTTTCATTTTTCTTTTTAAATGCTAATTCATGCAACAGTCATTGGTTTATCATTTTGTGGTCAGTCTGCCACGCGCTGACCTTGTCAAAGAATGATGAGGAGAACTACTTTTTCCACTACATGCACTGACCTTGTTCTATCTGTATTCTTGTAGTCCCTTGGTTCGGATTGCTTGTAGATAACCACTGATTTACATAAAGGCTTTGTTTAGAAACACTGTTTTAAAATGCTTTTAGAATACTGATGTGAGGAGTTAATGCACAATGAATATTCATGATAAAATGGAAAAAATAGATGGTGTAAAATCCTTGATTACATCAGTTGCTGGGGAGGTTGCAGTACACTACAGTCAGGTTAATGACTTCTATGAAGTCTTTGGGTATTTTTTTAAAGGTCTCAGCTCTTTTAAAGATCTGCAAATTGCACTCAGGAGATTGCTGATAAAAAAAAATCATTATTCCCATAGAAGAAATTGAATAATTTAATCCAGAAAAAAGGGTGCTCACTGAGATATTGCTGTTAATTGCACAGTGAAACTGAATAGCCAGTCATTCCATCAGGTTGTGCGTTCTTAACAGATGGGCGGTCTTGATGAAAAAGGCATTTTTAATTAGTCTGTCTGAAGACGTTTCTTCATAACCGACAGCCCCCTCTACGTTTAAGTTTCAGTGGCCACCAGGCAGACTCTTAGCTGGCTCACAGCAGCAGCCATCTGGTGGACAGCAGAACCCGGACTACAGGGTGGCTCCCCACTCCACTGAGCTGACACATAGCCCAAGGATGGGAAAGGGCTTGTGTTGATGAGTCTTTACTCTGTTTAGTCTGATACTATTTGTGTGTGATTCAGTGGCCAGACTAACTAACTGCACATCAGTATGTGTAATGTTGCAGAGGTAGGTCAGAGACAGTGTGAGGAAATGCAATCAACCGTGTTTTCACTGAAAACATACCTGATAGGCGAAGATTCATAATTACATTTCTTAAACCCAAGAGCACAGTGTCCCCTTTTCAGAAGGTTTGACATGTTTCCCCTTTGACATGTTATCAGTAAATCTATGTACTTACACACCTAGGATATACTTTCAGAAATATTACCGCCTGGTGATTGCATTCGAGATACTTGCATCAGCAGATTATAGAGGGTGATTGTAAAGCATCTTCCTTCTCCTAGCATGATTTCACATTCACTTCATTTTGATTGGCAAGCCATTTTTCTTACATCTTGTCCTATTTGGTGGGTAGATCAGTACATGTTCAAACTGTAAGAGCATTGCACTTTCCACCTCCTCCCAGCTGAACTGTGACTCGTGAAATGCAAAGGCTAACATGGTTTCAAGTCTCTGTTTTGGCTACCGATAAGATGAATTGGATTTCGTCTTCACAAACAACCTTGAAGTGTGCGGAATCCTTCTAAAGTAGTATCTGAACACAATACACGCATTTGATTTGTTTGCTTACCATGGAATTGGCAACAACAAACTGTGGTGAGGTTGTTAGATGTAAATTACAGATTTAAAGAAAAAAAAACTGATCCAGTGTCAACTTGCTAAAAAGGATCCTTCAAGCAAACCTTTTCACACAGAGGCTCTCACACCCTATGTGAAATGAATTCATATGAAAAGAAATCCTTGCATTTAGTTTCTATTTTTGTAACGTGATGAGCTGTAATTATATTGACATTTTCTGCCATCTTTTTGTATTTTTCCTCAGTGTAGTTCACCTCACTGGGAAAACAATTGTATCACATTCACAGTTAAAGCAATGTAATCAAACTGTCATGGTCCACCCTCCAGGTTAATCCACCAATCAGACAAAAGCCTCGGTCTATCCATCATGCTTTCGTCTGCCCCTCACTCACACCTTTTGATTATGTGCGCTGTTTTCATTTACACATGTAGATGATGATGATTATAGCTGCAAGGCTTTTTTTTTTACTTCTTCTTTCCTCATCAAGCTTCCCTATGCAGCAGAGAGGGGCCCCTTCATTGTCAACAGTGAGATACAATGCATTGTCTCATCAGACAGTTTCAGACACACCACAGCGGTGACAGCCCAAACTATGTCTTTGTGTTCAGTCTCCGTCTCCCAGATTAGAGCTTGATTGGTGCAGGTTGCTGACAGGAGGCTGTCAGTAGTTGTGATGCCTGAAGTGGAATATGTGCAAGTGAAGAGGTTAATTACACAACATTTAAGACCCTTATTTGCCTCACCATTCATACCATAGCCAATCACGTCCAAGATGCTCGCTAATCAAAAGTAGGCTGGCAGCTCTGCGCCGTGGCAACAGTTGCCGTGATGGCGGCTCGTCTGGCAGGGAGCGAATGTCCTGCTGTTTGCCTATTTGCGCTGGTTGGCAGGCTGGTACAATCCCCCCTCTCTTTTACGGCTATTCATTCATCGCCAAAAGAAGGTGGAGAATAAATGTGTTCTCTGAATTACTGATGGACTGAATCATTCTTACTTGTGTCTGGTGTGTGCTTCATTAAAGCTAGCAATCATGTTAAAATAGA
Organism: Terapon puta; assembly: GCA_028564955.1. Classification (NCBI taxonomy): domain Eukaryota; kingdom Metazoa; phylum Chordata; class Actinopteri; order Centrarchiformes; family Terapontidae; genus Terapon; species Terapon puta. The sequence goes on along the minus strand of JAOXYL010000113.1, from coordinate 12,879,877 downwards.
AACAATTAGTCTACTATTCAAGTAAACAATATAGCAGGATACCTAGAGTGTGTATTCTTTTATTCCAGTGTGTATAGAAGACGTATTGTCATTCTCTCTAAATGTCTTACATGCAGCAAATAAACATTATATTGAAAGCCTTTTTCAGGAAAAGTGTATTTTACAAAAGGTTTTTTAAAAAAATATTTGCCTCTGGTTATAGTGAAAACATTTCTGAATTTACAGTCAGCCTCTTTACCAGTGGATGGTGTTCGCTCTGCATTAAAAAAAGTAGAAACATTCACATACGCACACACAGGCTCATTTTCAATTTGAGAAACTTTGAAGTTGCCACCAGAAAAGAGATATGACATTCTCTGACTCTACCTCCCTCATGTGCTGATACCTTCTACACGAACACCCTTGTCCACAGCTCGAAACTTATAGCCGGCATCGGTCGCTCCATGTCAACAACGTTGTCACTTGGCCGCCTGAACTCACAACTCCAGCTTTCATCTAGTTCACTTTAAAGTCTGACCCCTTTGACCTATCAGAGACACACACATCCACTCTCGTCACACTCTGGTGGAGCTCTCAGCACTGCGGTAATGAGCAGGACTGCTGAAACGAGTACTGGCTCTCAGATGAGAGTGACAGAGAGTGAACAAACCAGGAGAAAACTTGAGTTTTGTGCAGCTGTATAAGTATCTTATTCCTCTGAAGCAGTATCCTGAAATCTTGAAATGATGAATGATCTATATCACTTGTGTGCAAAGATCTCTGAATCTCATAAGATTCATGGATGACTCTTATTCACGGGAGGATCAAGCCAATTATTTTCTTGCATGATCATATTCCTCTGTGGAGTCCCATATGGAAGATAGCACAAGTGTTCCCAAAGGTATTAAAATCACATTACCAGCCACCTTTTTGATGGCACAATTATTCTGTTTGGTTAGCTGTTATATAGCGAGAATATTTTCTTTTACAAAAAAGTGCATGTTTTTTATTTTGTTTAGTGGTGCAACAAAGTAATTTGACTTTACTCCTTGTTGTTACAGTAATGAAACTGGATTGAACCCCCTCTGAGGATGAAAAAAAAAACATAATGTCCTTGACAACGCTGAGCCTCTTTCTTTTCCAAATGAAACAACAGACCTCGTTCAAAATAGCAGCAGTGAGAAGATTATGTCTGGTGCCAATTTCCCCAAGGTAATGTTCATTGTGTTTTAGTATATGTTGTTCCATAGCAACTGAAATGAAATGGTTATTGATTTGCTCAGGAGCAAATTAGGCCTCACCCTGGAGTATCTGCGCAATTCACTCTGCACTGCCTCCGTTGGGCTATGAACAACCTTCAACAGATATTTCTTCCTCCTCTTTAATTACCACTGGTTACCTGAATGGCATGGCACACAGAGAGCTGCCCTCGTAATTAGCTGTCAGCTGTTTTAAGGCACAGCTCATTGATTAGGTCGTGATCGCTAATAGGACGTGAAATCCTGCTGCCTCCTCTATTGATATAGACAAGAATGAATGGAGGGCTTAAATTGGTGCCACACCTCAGAGTGAAGCACTTGAATAGGCAAATGCAAAACAGTTATGAACACTTTTAATGCAGCTTTTCACCAGCTTATCTGTTAGAATCACTGATTTATATAGTCAGTGATTATTATTCAAGGTGAAAAATACCTGGGGAACCCATGAATTTATGAGAGATGTGCTTACTATCCTGTTATTTTTAAAAATACAAAAATATGCAGTAATCTCTGTTTGGCCAATTTGCTGCCATGAGCTGCAGTGTAGTGATGTCCTCCCACTTGACTCACAGAGAGCTTTTAGGCTTAATATCGTGTAATGCTGTCCAAAAGCAGTTACTCATCCTTCACGCTGCCTTTGCATTTTGGAGGGATATGTTGTAACTGGTGGTTGTAAGGTATTACTACTACGCCTCCTTACAGAAGCCATGTTCTGTCCCTGTAATATAATTATAGCTCATCTCTTTTGTTTTTTTTAAACTATGTAATATTTGTTTATATATACATTTTTTAAAGAGCAGATCTAATATACATACACATTTTGCTTATTGCTGCACTGCTGCATTGCTGCTGGAGATGATACATACAGAATTAGTCACTGATTTGGCATCTAAAGAATTGTAATTTAATAAATGGTCATACTACAATGGCTGTACTGTACTGTACGTTTTTTCAGATCTGTTCCTCCAATATTTACCCACAGTAAAGAATAAAAGACTACAAAATTCCTGAATAAAGAACGCAAACACACAAGTGTTACGATCTGTAATCTGTAAGCTAGCCACTATGTGAGGTTAAAGTTTGACAGTTGCACATTAAATATCCAGACACCAGTGTGTTTCTTTGTTCATTTGTAATCATTGATCTTCTCTCTTGGAATGTGACTAGTCTGGATGAACAGGTGGGCCCATGCCTACAGGCATGTGAACTCGAGGACCCAGCAGCCCCACCATCCTCGCTTTGTGCTCGAGAGACTTTTGGTGGACGAGTGGCACGGTCCCTCCTCCCTCCAACTCTGCAGCTCCCCTAACACAGTTGTTCATGAATATGGATGGCAGGCAAGGCTCCCTGGCATCATTAACGTGCCACAAGCTCAAATAAATCACATCACCATAAAACCTCCAAATGCTCTGATAAAGAATGTAACACGATAACAACCGGCAGGAGTCAAGAAGACAAACAATTCTCGAGAAGAGAAACACTGGCTTCTTGGTTTGTTGCTTGTTCTGCTGTTTGATTGGGTCCTATATTACTGTGCAGTTGTGTAGTAGTGTTAACAGCCTCAAACATCTCATGTGACAAGTCTGGATGCAGTTACATGCACACCCAGTTTATCTTGGCTGAGATGCTGACAGGCACTCATGCACAGCTGCAACAGACTCGAACCCCTAGAAGGCTCTCCCTTCGCAGCATGGGGAAGAAAAGCTCTGACATCTTCTCACTTTGAAGAATGAGGGCACATATTAAACTCTCTGTACCCACTTTTGCTAAACTACTGTACTTCATGTACTGCAGAGTTAGCCCTGTGATGTTTGAAAGTAGCGGTCTACAGAACTACAGAAAGACCAAAAAAAAACAAAAAACGGGTGGTTATTCTCAGTTACATAGTTTCTCTGGTTAATCCCCAAATGATAAAGTAGTTTTTGAACAATGACCTGAACATTTGTGTTCATTGGTTCAGAACAGATCTTACTTTAAATGAAAATTCATCTCCCTCTTTCTCTTTGGAAAGGACGGCAGGGTAACGGCAAAATACGAGTAAATGGCACAATCAGCAGCTGGACTCTGCACCGAGGGCATTTTGACAATCTGTTGGCAGGCAGCCTCACCCTCTCTCGTCCTTTCTGACAAAGCCACACACAGCCATGAAACACACATAAATGCTAGCCGAGTATTGTTGCCCGTTAAAAGACCTTCTAACCATCTGTAGTGTTGTTGAATAGGAACCTTTATGACTTTGGTTTGTGATACGCGTGAACATGCCATGTGCATCCTTGGGCCACGTTCAGACCAACAATAGCACTGCGTCAAAAACACACAGATTCTTTCTTTTTCCAGGAGGCCCATGAAAAAAACATCTTCAAAAACGTTGCTTGTGGCTCAACTTTTGCCACACTGCAGCATAACCTTACAGGACAGAACAGCTTGCAGCATGTACTTTAGCGTGTAGAGCTGTGCTAATTGTGGCTTTATATGCAGATTGCAAGGTTTCACAACCACTGAATTGTAACATCACGTTGTAAAATGAGTCTTAACTGCTGCAATATGTCCTAACATCTAGTAAGCCTTTAAACTTTCATGGTAAATATGTCATTTTCTCAACCTTTCTTTTCACCTGTTGCAAGACATCCAAATCCTGAAGATATTTTTTCTCTGACACAGTGCTGCTGTTGGCCTGAATATATACCCTGAAGTAAAGTACATTTACATGCATACCCAGTTTCAGCACTGCACTCATTTCTCTGGACTTCAGGTCACGTTAATGTTGTATTGTGCAAATTTGTCAAAATGTGGAAGTAAACCACACCTGTTGTAAAATGGTATGACTATTGTGTTGGTATGACTGAAACCAAAATCACACATGCAAAATATGCAGTGGTCCTTTATGTGCTGGAATTGTATTTTTTATGGACATGGGGGACTAACTACAGGGGGGGTTAATTCTCTACACCACAAAAGAGAACACAGTGGAGTGCCTGTTATTTTTTCCATGACAGTGCACCCCTGCACACATCAAACAGGCCCCCATATCCAAAAAAGGAGGTGCTTTGAGTTTGACTTTTTGTTGTGTTTGATGAGTGAGTCTTCTCCCCCCTCCAAATCCACACATGAATATGGAGTAGCAGGGCCTCAATGAGGCAGGCAGGCATCTCCTCTCTTTTCGGAGTAACTTCAGACGAGGTTCCTTGCGGGGGGTCTGGAGTGGATTCTGGGGGGCACCACGATGCCAGCCTCCATCACAAACCTGGCACTTTAGTCTTTGGAGAGAAGCCATGCAAAATTCATTGTTTTCACCCCTGCAAAGGCAGAGGATGGATAAATATTTTTGAAGAATATGTGTAAGAAGAAGAGAGGAGTAGTGTCTTGCTCCTGCTTTGTGCTGGAGTATTTTTCTTTTCTTCCTCTTGCCCTCCAATAGCAATGCAAGGTCCTATAGATAGTTCCTACTGTGCTGATCTCCTCTTTCTGATCAATCAGAGTCATGGAGAATTATTCAGTATGGTTGTATATGATTGAACATGTGGCTGCAACACTTTGATCTTTCTCGAGATAATTCATTCAAGTGTAAGTAGTTACAGCAGTATTTCCTCAGCTAACCCTGCTTTACATTTAAAATGTAATTTTCACTCATGTGAGGCATCAAAATAAAACTGATTTGAAATCTTTCTTTTTGCTTTATAACATCACAGAGGAACATAACAGAATACTTGAATGGTGACAGATATGGAAGGAACTACAATCCCTCACAGATGTCACAAAAAACAGCAAAGACTGAAAATAAATTCCAATTTTATTGTCAAATGTTTTATTGTAACCTATATAGAGTATCATTCATTCATTCATAGTGCCAGACTATATATATACAGCAACATATTACAATATGTGACAAGTGCAATCCTTAAAGATTCAGTTGAGCTGGTCTACTGTGATGAAGCAAGGATGCATCTCTCTTTAATGCTATATACTCCATTGTGAAACATCTGTAAAACTACGATGATTAATGTTTTATTTTGATGCCACAATTCTTTTGTCACTTCAGTTTCATGTCTGATCAGGCACTGATTTCCTCAGGGACTTTGCACACCAGCAAATCAACCATTTAGAGTAGTGGAAATATGGGCAAATTAGCTGAAAACGATAGCCCATAACTCAATTTAGACAACTTTCGAGCAATGCTCACCCACTTCTCACAAAATTAGATTAACAGTAGCCGAATGGTGATATTAACCAAGTGATGTAATTACAACTACAGGTTTGGTGCTAAAGCAATTATCAAGCTGAGTGAATATTCCCAAATCTGATTAGTGTGGTGAACTTAACCCCGCTGGATTGAATAAGACATCATTTTTCCATGAAGAGCATGGCGACGCCTCCCTTTGCCTTTGACTTGTCTTTTACAGTAAGATTGATATTCATCATTCAATCATTCAATGACATTCACCTATACCTTCCTTTGTCACAACTTTGCCTCACAGGCTATATCTCATCTAATGAGTGAGACTACACCTCTTTTTCACTGATATGGCATAGATTTTAACAGGTATTTGACAAAATCTTAAACTAAGCTGAGCCAGAGTAAAGAAAAAAATAAGTTGTGACCAGACAAATAGTTTATAATTGCATTTATTTAAGGAGTGTATTTCCTCTAGAACAGATGAGTGAAGTCTTTTTTGGGAGCTAAAGTGAGGTGCCCCTTGCACACAGGTCATTATTATTGCCCAAGGTCAGGATTATGGAAAAGCTAATGCTAAGATATGCGGCAGGATGGAGATGTGCATAAGGGAAGGTTGAGCACGGATTGACTCCTTAATGTAATTACACCCACTCAGGGGAGAGACGAAGACAGAAGTGGGCTGGGGATTTGAGAGAGGGATGTGACAGCCCCACAATAGAGAGCAGAGGAGTGTCAGCAGACCTGTCTCTCAGGGTTGAGGGTCGGCCTCATGGCCTCGGGCCAGGCACAAGAGATTAAAACATCCTGGCTGTAGGGCCTGGAAACAGCACGCCCAAAAACAGGACACAGGAGCTGGAATTAGAATAATGGGACATGTGGATGATCCATATAACTCATTGTTATTCCAGTGCTCTGCCTTTGCTCTAAGCACATCCACCAGATTGACTCCCGTACAAATTCTGCAACCTGTTTTTGTTGCACTAAATTTAAACAAAAACTGTGAATTACAAGGTCTGCGAATGATGCATAGGACTTTAGGCAAAGCTTTTCATTTTGGCCAGGTGTGATTTCCAGCAACGACAATGTAGCTTTTACTTCTTGACATGCAATCACAGAATGGATTGCCCACTCTGGAGTTGGCACTCCCTCACAGAGAGAAAGAAAGAGAAGGCGGAGTGGGGGGAGAAAGGCCCTTTGATGAAAGGACTGAACCCAGCCCCCCACTCACACTCTTTCCCTCCCTCCATCTCTTCCTTGCCCTGTGGAGTTAATCTGGCAAAGAGGAGGCAGCATCAGCCAATTTACACAAGCAGCAGCAGCTTTTTTTTTTTTTTTTAGCTGTGCCTTCTTCCTTTGCTTGCCTTGCCTCTGTCTCCACCCCCATTCACCTCTCTGTTCTTTGTGTGCACGCTTGTTTGCCCATGATTGTGTGCACGGTGTCTGTGTTATTCTGCGTGCATTGGATGGGGGAATAATATCGAGTACAGTAAGGTGAAAGACGGTCCAGCCCCTGAGGCTGGCAACACCTGCTTCGTTCAAGCTGTGCAGCAGAAGTGTCATGGCACAGGTATTGCCACCTACCTTTAACCATCCTCACATGCCCCCACTTATTGTGCAGTCTGTCACTTCTACTACCTGCCTCCTTCCCTTTTCATTTGTTGGTTTCCATTCTGTCCTCTCTATGATAAACCATTTGTAAGTGCCTTTGAACAAACACACACACACACACACAGAGACATAGACACACACTAATATCACATCAGTGTCCCTTTTGGGCACCTATGCATATCAGAGTCAGCTGTGCCCCTGGAAAAGAGGGAAAAATTGGGCAAAATGTGTTTTAATTACCAACAGGGCTTGGATGGAAGTAAAATTAATAGACTGACTGATGCTGTGTGTTACACACATCATACCGGATAGATGTAGGCGTTAATCAACAGTGTTTACTCTGTCCATCAACGCGTCCGAACAGTAATTACCTAAACACAAACTATGCTTTTTGTTCTGTGATGCTATTAGTCATGCTGGTGAGGGGTGTTTGTTTCTGCTTCCTGCTGTAATGTGTTCAATAAATCCTCTAGACACGCTGACTCGCTTGCAGTTTGGAAGCGAATCCAAACATTTTGGCCCATCAGTTTGTCTCCACCAGGCTTGCCCAGATCAATTCAATCAAAGCTAATCTCAGCCGGACATAAATTATTTAATGAATGGCATCTGGATCTGGTGTGGCTGTGCACACATCCGAACTGTGATGCGGATGGGAACTGAAGGGGTATAGGATGTTATTTTTCATGGCTGCCATCTCCTTAGTATTTTGAGGCTAACATTTCCTCCTAATATGCAAGGGGATTTGCCTGGTGCATTATCCATGGCAGCTGTATTTATTGTTTTGGATGAATTAGACCACAAATACTGGTTTCCCAGGAAACTTAGAGGTGATGTTCATTTTGAAAATATTTTTTTCTCTTGTCAGAACAGCGCTCTCCTTTTTGTGCTTTTTATTGTATTACGTTTTTTCTTTTGTGAAATACGTTATGTTTTCTTTTAGTAACCATGGACAACCAAGAAGAAAACATCTTCCAGAGACAAACATGCTCCAGATGGATGCTGACTTGGTACCAAAAGAGTCAGTGCAGTTTCTTGTCTTCAGAATGATTTTTTTTAGATCTTTCAGTGGTAAAAGGTGTAGGAGACCAGGCTTATTCTAATTTACACAATGATGCATCAGCACTTTGTGTGCCCTGGGTCAATATAAGTCTGCCAGCACCTCGTGCAGCCTGTCAGAGTCAATAGACTGGCTGACATGACATGTCCTGCACCAGTGATTGAATTACTGGCCATTTGTCTGCCATGATTGTCTTTCTGTCATATCAGTGTTAATCTCATTGTTGGCGCTGCTCATCGTGTCTTCATCAGACAAAGGACAAAGAAATAAAAGAACTTTTTGCAGTGATGTCAGTGTTTTCTTTGTTACTGGACACAATATATTTATATTTCAAACACCTTCATGACACGGATGGATGTCAGTTTGCTCAATTTAATTCACATGCACAAACCTGAAAAATTACTTTGCTCTGTTCAGCAATTTTCAGTTAAATTTTTTAAATGAAGTTTTCTGAATCCCTTATGGTTTTAAGAGGCATTGTCCGTGAATTTTGCTTTGAAACTCCATTTAAATTCAGATATTTGCAAGATGGAGGTTGTGTAGTACTTAATGAAATGACAGGAGTTTTCCTCCACACTCACCTTACTGCGGCACAGGACCATGTTGGCTGAGGTGTTTTTGCAGCAAGGTGGGTCCATTAAAATGCCCACACACAGCATGTGTATCATTGCGTGCATACAGTTTTCATGTAATGTATATGTCCATGTGCTCTGACTGCTGTGCCACATTCTCAGTGAATTAATTACCAGCAATGTGCAGTATGTAGTAATTACCATGAAGGAGTAGTGTGGACTGAATTATGATTAGTATGAGTAAGTAAATAAATAAAGAGTCACCGGGGATATCAACTGGAAAGAGCGTTGGTCCAAGATGAACAAGTGTATCGATATATTTTTAAATATGCACACTCCAGTCTGAATGCTTATGTATAACATCTTAGAGTAGTCTTGAATATACAGTAATAGTCACTAGTTGTAAACAAATCCACGTATAAAAGTAACACATACATTTAAATGACTTCAGAATGAATGTCACTTGCTTTGTATGAAAATGCCAACAGTTAATGAAGCTTTAATCCCCTCACATTTTTGACATTACACTTCAACAATACTGAGACAAACCATAGAACTGTTAATAATTCACACACAGTGGAATATGCATGCTTTTTCTCCCATAGACTGCTTAAAATGCACAGACTGAGACTCTTCAAATATTGATTTCCTCCCTCTCTCAAATTGTGTTTTTCATGCGGAGAACCTCCATTCTGTGACATACGAAACAAAGGAGTGTGAAAAAGGTAGTTAGGCTATAACAGTAGTATACTCCTTGTGTAGTCTTGTACAGAGCTCAAGATTTGAATCAGCTCCTATATAACACAATGGTAATTTTAGTGGCATTCTGTGATATAGAAATACATAAACCTCCCCAAGCAGGACTAAACAGCTGACTAATCTAACCACAGTAACTGCCTTGCATGTGTAAATTTCTTTTTACAGCCTGTCAGGCCTTAGCAAGACTCTCGGTGGCACAACTTCAGAGGAACTCCTTGATGGCTATAATTCACGTGCTGCAGCTTTCAAAACCTCATAGTTCACCTTACTCCTCTCATCTGAACTTGGCCTGGCACGTATTATTTAACAGGGAGATGAATGGCCGATTGGGCGTTGCTCATGTGTCATGGCGTGAGTCATGATAAATAACAGGAGCAGACTGACAGGACACAGGACAGTAAAGAGTAGAGATATCAACACCAACACAGGCTCAACCGACCGCAATGTAATTTTGCAAGTCGTTAAATCACTGCCAGAGAAATATGAGTCCAAGGTTATTGAGCGCCGCGTGAGTGATGGAGACTTGGAGTGGTCCACGAGGCTCAAGTTGCTGCGGAAATGAGATTTAACACTGTGTCATGTTGTAGACCTTAGCTGAGCAGGCAGAGGAAAAAAAAAACCTGAGTGGAGCTGAATTGTATCTGTTGATGCAATGCTCGAGATGTTTAGTGCATTATATTGGTAGGAATTATAGACTGAAACGTTATCTGAGAATGAATCAACACAGTAATGCTTCACCGGCGCTGTTTGCTCACTGCAGCCGGGCTTTCTTTCATTTACAAGGCTCTTGTGTTTGTTCTGACGGACAGTACCTATCTACTACATAATGGAGAAGGAGAAAGGAAGGTGATAGGGGTTGAAGATGTGAGGCAGAGTGGGGGTGGGCAAGGTACACCATCCAATTTGTGGTGGACCAGATGCTGTACCCTCAAGCGAGGTATTTTACCCCAAACGGTACCTGTAAAAACTCCATCTGTTGAAATGGGCCCTGGAATATGTCAGCACTAGCTGAAGGCTCTCTTGCTGTGCTCGAGCTGGCTGTCTGGCTCTGAGGATCATGTGTTGTCAGCTGTACCCCATGGGCTGAGAGAGGGAGAGAGATGCTGCTATGGCAGTCTGACAGCAGGGCTGTGGCAGCCGCAGCCTGTACCATCTCTCTGAGAGCCCAAGAGGGGAAGAAGGAGGGGTGGGGGGAGGGAGAGAGGAAAGATAGAGAGAGATCCTATCAAAACATGGAGCCCGTGTTGTTGAATGTCAGTGTGGTGGAGAGATTGCAAATCACCTCTTCTGAATGTCACAAAAGGTGCCATGTGCATACAGCTGCAACATTTGCTCTATGGATGAAAATAATAATGGTCAGCAAGCTTCTGGACAGATGTGTCGACAGCTGATGTGCCATCCAATGCAAGAGAGTCAGTTGGTTCACAAGGGGAACGCTGGAGAGTTTAGGAAAAAAATGTGTATGTGCCTCGACATGAGTATGTATTTAACACACACAAGTTTTTTAAAAAAACGTCTTAAAAATCAGCCTTTAGTGTGGTTATTAGGTTACAGTAATTCAGAGAGCACAAGCCCTGCAGCTCGCTCAGAGGAAGCCTCAGGCAGAGTCTCCTATTGTATGATGGTGTGAATACTTGTAAACTGGGTTGTAAATGAGTCTCCCTGATTGGAATTATAATCTCTTTCACGTAGTGTTTTGTGTATTACCTTGATAAGATGGGATTTCTTGAGATTTGTTTTTCTCTAAAACTGAAAGAGCAAGCGGAGTTTAATGTTTGATTAATTGCCTTTTAATGATTACCTTTCAATTAAGGTGTGGTTGAAGGTTGAGATGTATTACTCAGCTCACAGAAATGCTTCTTCAAATTGTAAAGGACCTCGAGGTGAGTGAAGCAAGAACCAGTCTGATCGGTAACTCCAGGTTAGAGGAAATGCTGCTGAACGATCACGTTCACACCACATGCTCCCTCTGCACTGGGAGGCAAAACATTGGCTGCAATTTTCTATCCAGTTCTACTCAATTTAACCGTGCAATTTCACTCTGGTTCAAAACGTCAGTCTTTATAAAAGACTATGTGTGTAACTTCACCGGCTCCTGCTCATCTTCTTGCACAGTTAAAATGGCTGCACACTGAATGTAAGGGAAATGTAGGTTCCCCCCACAGCTGCTGGTAATTTGTGGGCTTGGATACTTAGATATGTTGTAGTTTGGTGGCAGACATCTGTCCTCTGTCTGCACTTAGAGGACATTTATGCCCTCACTGTGTTACCTCTCATTTGCAAATGAGGTCAAACAATTGCTAAAACCTGAACCTCGCACAATGTCCATATTTTACTTTCATCTTGTCATGATTTTCTACAATTTCAATACTTCTTCTCATTAGAACTGGTTTCCCTACCTGCAGCGGTCCTGTGCACGTGTGTGTGGTGGAAATAATCAATCCCCATAGCAGTAATCAATGGGGGGAGAAGTATGCAGTAATTTAGTTAATTAAAAGCTGGAGGGCATCAGACAAGACTGGGCGTAAGATCTCCATTTTAGAGGTGGCATAATTATGTGTTATACTTTGTAAAATGGCTGATAGGGATTTCCTGGCAGGGGCAAAAGATCTCTGAATATTCATCAGGCATTGTTAAATAGTGTTTGTAGACATATCACCACTTCAGGAGATTTACCCTTGCTCTTCGGTTACTCAACCAAAGAGGCATTAGTGGAAAAACAATTCCATGGGCTGGTGTGTTAAACGCAGCTTTGTGCACGTATGTTAACAAGTGAACAGAAGCACATCTTGCAGACATTCAAACAATAAGACATGAGAGATGCTCCAGCAATGTGGCAACCATCCTGGTGAGGAAAAAACCCTCCAATTAGCAGTAATCTGTTGAAGATAAGTGGACTTAGAGTGAAAGCCCAAATCAAATAGGAACACGAGGGATGAATTCTCTCTAATTTGAAGTCATTTTGATGGGCAACCTGAGCACGGCGGAGCATATGGCAGACAATTCTGCTGTGTTTTGATAGTGTTCATAAACAGAGACCATTGCCATGCTTCATTTCAAACCAAGTGCACTTTGCAAAAGATAAATGCAGTATAGAAAAATGAGGGAGTGCAAATTGGTCTGTAATTGCATTCTCCAGGGAAAATCCTGAACACAAATCTTGTCCCACATGCACTCGCCGGGTAACACCTACACATATGTGCAGGTTATCTGCACAATTTGCATTTGAGCAATTTTATGCAAATGTCAGTCTTTCTTCAACAAAAACACACAACTCAAACTCTGTCTAATTTGCCAGAGCGAAACAGCATAAATTGTTTTTCTCAGAGGTGGCAGATATGCTTACTAAGTGTCTGCCTTTAACACACCAACCCAACCACAGTTATGCTGGCATGATGACGTCATCTAGCTTACTCATTTGGTGTCTTCCCAGATTTCTACACTGAAGCCACGATGGCACTGAGATTATGAATTGCATTTCTTCAGGTGAGACATTTGTTCTCCCTTAAAGTAAAAAAAGTTGTTTAGCTTTTCCATATCTTTATACAACCCCAGAGTGCTAGTTAATTTCTCATTACTGTGAGACTCATTGAAAGCTAGTTTTCTTCAGGTACCTATAGAATCATGTCTCTCTCTTTTTTTTATAGTGTTATAGTGAAATTACAACTGCTGTTTTGGACCGGACCCCTACTGGACCAGGTTAAAGAATTGATCTGGACTTGCTTGATTGCTTTGCCTCAATTATGGATCAAATCCACTGTTATAATGATGTAACGGTATAACTACACAAATAGCTTGTTTACTCTAACAGGAGTACAGATGTGCATTGTAGCTGTGACTGATACACGGTGCTTTTGCTCCAAGAGAGGAGCAGAGAGCCGCAGGGCACATCAGTCCGACTCTGAGTGTGGCTGTCACTCTCTGTTTGAACTGTCCATAAAACCTGATGGATATTAAAAAATCGACAGTATAGTTTACGACCTAAGTGACTAAGCTCTGACAAGGTCTACAGGAATCTGTGTAGCTAAAACTTAATTTAACTGTAACTTTCTGATTTATTATCTTGATTTCCCTTAAATAATATCCATCATAACTGAATTTCAGCTTTAGCAAATTTGTCAAATATCCTGTTTGTTTGTGTGCTGCATGTTTGGCATGATGGGAGGGACAGCTGTGCCACAGCCATGTCTCCATGTCCTCACTCCACCCTGCAGTGAAGTGCTTGTATCATGTCTACTCTTATCACATCTCCATCCCGGCAGGCCCTGTGCATCCACCCTGGCTTGATGCTGGGCTCGACCTGCTCCTTTAATGGGAGGAGTGGGTGTTACACACATGGTACAGTCAGAGTATACAATGTTTTAATTAAAAGACCTGGAGGAGGGCAGCTCAGAGGGTGAGAGGTGGACCATAGGGTGAGAGACATCTGCCCTTCTAAGCAAAAAGACAGATGGAAACCTTTGTGGGGTCCTTTCAATGCTAATTAATATGAGGCTGAGAATGTTTTATTACTGACCTAAAGTATGAAACTATCTATCAATCCATCCATCCATCCATCCATCCATCCATCCATCCATCCATCCATCCATCCATCCATCCATCAGTGCCAACAGTGCGCATGTTCATTTTAATGCAAGAAAAAGTCAGCACAGCACAGTAATGAGAGCTATGGTGCACAGAAATACTATATATCACCAGAATATTGTCAGACTTGACTTATGCCATGTGTCATTTACTGCGTTGTTGCTTCTAAAGTGAAAATGACTATATTGTAGTCTCACGAGGACATGGCAGGCCTCCTGCCTCTTTTAATTACAATAAACTGAACAAATTATTCTCTAATTTAACATGACTGACTCGATAGATCTGACAAGATTTCGCAGAATTTCAATCAAAGATTAATATTGTTTTTGTACAGCATCTATTTGTCCATTTAGAATTATGATTGTGCAAAGAAATGAGACAATAGAAAAAATAGTTTTTTTTTTCCTGTTTATGATGTAAAACATATATAGTGGGATTATCTCATTTTTGATTCATGAGAACCTCAGATGAATAATAAATGATCTCCTTTGAGACCAGTGCCCTTGTGCCTACCCTTGTTATTAAGAGAATTCCAGATCATATCAGGCCAGCACGTTTCCTTTGGTGTTCTACTGGAAAGGCTTTTTAAAACTGGCCACTGATCCATCATGTTGCCTTGCTGTTGCACATATCATACATCATCATATATGATGTTGTGGATCTGCTCTTGGTCTGCTATAACATTTGGGTCTGACATTTTCTACAGTGTTGTACTGCATGTTGCTGTCCTGAATTGGTCTTTGACAGTCCTCAATGTGTTTTTATAAATGGGAGACTAGAATCTCTCTTTTTTTCTCTACAGCAAGCTGAAATTAATTCAGGGATTTTCCTCAGTGTGATGAATCATGAACTTGATAAACATTTCAGTAGGTCTACATTTAGATTACTAAGAAAATAATTACTCTTCCTGCATGAAATGTGTGATTATCATACTTGGTAATGTTAGAACGATACACTCTCTATTACAATCTAGTGTGTTTTTTTAAAAAAGTAATAATTAAACATCTGCCACATTTCAATTATTTCCACTTGTGGGTAAGAACAGCCCCAAGCAAATGGGAGTCTGTGCCCTATGTTTCTTGGGTATGAGAGCCTGAATAATCGAGATAATTATCTCCCTCAGCAACAGGGTTTTTCAAAAGGAATTACCATAAAACATTGCTAATTTTAATGGGAGACCTAATGCAACTCAAATAATTATAGCAAGATGGGATAAGGGTGGCGAGGTGGAGGGAGGTTTGAATAGTTCGCCCTCATTTAGGGGAAAAGAGGAGGGAGGAAACAATGGTTTGTATATGAAAAGGTGGAGTCAGATCTATTGCCTCTAATTGATCCTGTTCAAAGCCTGTATAATTCTTAATATGGGTCAGTGAGTGTGAGCATGTGATCTCATCTAGTAAGCGAGAGAGTGGACTTTACAGATTCTATTTTCATCTTTTGTCATGAGATTTGCGGAAATGGCACAATTTGCAAAACGAACACATTCCCTTTTCCCCTCCCACACTCTCTCACACGTGTGACGACTCCCACACACACTCACATACACATGGCCAAAAAGGTCAAGCAATTAATCCAACCATAAACCACGATAAATTACAAAGACCAATTTTACAGAATAATCCATAACAATATCAGTGTGGGGTGACTGGGCTGTAAATACGGCAGCCAGGTGCTGTGATGCATGGCTGCTGAAGACCGTGCAGGAAATAAACTCCTACTGGTGTCCCTTGGTAAAGGGAATGAAATTCAGGGTCAAGTTCTTCACATTTCCCCTCCTTCTCGTTCTTGGTTGGTTTCTGGCGATTTGTTGGGTGCATGTTTTGTGGCATGATGCTAACTGAGTCCCTTTTGTTTTTCCCTTTCCTCTCCGTTGTGAGTGGATGAGCTCTCCAGCTCTCGAGGCAATGATAAACAGCTCAGTTGCGCACAGCGGATCTTTTCACCCTGGAGAGAAGTTTGCGCCACCATTGGGAAGTTTCTGTCAGCCCTTGAGAGATGCTGATTTTTACATGTAATCTTCTCTCAACCCGCCCGCCATATCTTCTTAAGACTTTACAAAAGAAACAACTCATTATTGTCTTTTTCACAAGATCAAAAGTCGTCAGAGAGGTGCTTTAACCCAGTCACTCATGGCTGACAGACTTGATTTTCAGTGAACGTGAGTTCTGTGTAGGAGACGAGCTCCCAAAGGCAGCAGTTCCAGAGCACGTGGTATTGGTTCACCCCTTAATGAAGCTGCCGTAATCACACTCGTGCAGGATGGTCGTCTCTCATTAGCACTCCGGTTGGAGAAACGCTCCGCAAGTCTTTGATGTTGTCAAAGATTCTCACTACTGTGTTCAGAACAAAGAGTGTCTTCCTCTGAGATAAGAGGAGGAGGACGCTTCCTTCTGCTGTGACGAGGATGTCAGGAAACCGTTTGAGTTGGGAGAACCCTTTGTTTTGGCTCCAAAGCAAAATATTGAGAAAGCAAAAACCTTATTATTATTGCGATTTGTTCTGTGGAACCTAAAACAAAAGAGTAAATCCTTGCCAAAGATGAATTCACGCTGCACTTTATAAATAGGAAGAAAAATCAAATGCGCCGTTGTCTCTGTGATGATCTGGTGACCTGTACAGATAGTTTACCTGCCTTTCATCCAGTCTATGCTGGGAAGGGTTCTAGCCCCAGT